>BTHU01000005.1:67546789-67554289 GCA_036184795.1 Tokudaia tokunoshimensis | reverse complement strand
CCACAGAGTAATGAACAAATCATGTCTATATCCAAAACCCGAATCCACATTCAAAGAAGGAAGATATACCCCATTGATAATGTTTGGAAGAATGTGCCTGGGGTCCTAAAGACAATTTCAAAAGAAGAATGATAAGTTCTCTTCAAGGCATGTGCACAGCTTCTGAAGGGACCACAGATCTGGGCCACCTTCCACCACCCACCCACAGTGGTGACCATCTTGCAGGCTGCCCCTGCCATAGGAGCTGTTTCATTTCATCAGACCTGGCTGATAAAAGTGACCTGCAGTGGGCTACCTAACTTCTTTAAGCCCCATGCTGCTTACCTTTGAAAGAGCTGAAATAATCATTGTATACCCAGCACAGAGCGGAGGTGGGGTTAGACTTGAGAAGATGGTAATTATTATCACTTGCCATAATGCTCCTTTCAACTCGAGATTGAGGAAACCATTGCCCTAGGGAGCCCTTGCTTATTGAAGGTGCTGCTGTTGGCCTAAAGGGACCATGGAGGAGGGAAAGATCAGTTTGTAGGTATTACTTAAAATGCTCCCTAATAAGCCTGCCTATCTGGTCCACAGAGAAAGGGTGCAGAGGGTCTGATCTGGCTGCGGTATAGTGTTTAGACTGCAGCGGCAAGGGCCACTGAAACTGCTCTGCCAAGAGCTTGATGGGACATGGAACTGCCTTGTACAGGCCAAGAAGGTAACCATAGCCCCAGGGCATCCATAATATATGAGCTTCTCAATTATTTACAGTTGGCTCCTGATGTTGCATGTGAATCCTCAGGTCTACTGGAGGACACTGGGGACCAACACATAGAAAGTGGGCCTCCCTTCTGACAGTCCTACAAGGAAATGTAGACCGTAGGGGATGCTTTAATTGTGGCTACAAGGTGGAGGTGACTGTCACCAATGCTGATTTTTTATCCATTTACTAAACTATTGCTGACCAATTTAAAAAAATATATAAGCTGCACAATTCTTCAAATCTTAAGTCCGTTTTAACAAATTCTTGGTTGTACCATGTATTCTGGTTTAGAGCTCAGAAAACCACTCTGTGGAGGGATGGGCTTTTTATATTTTCTTGGATAGGGATTGTCTATAAGAATGTTCTCCTATTAGTCTCTTTATGACAGAAATGACAGAACTGTTACTATGTATTTAATTTTTTCATTAGGTGCTTCCTGAATCACTTAGAGAAGATGTAGATCATCTCCTTTAAGTGACTGTTCTTCAGGTGTTAGTAAAAGGCCCTACTGAATGCAGGCCACCGTTCTTGGGGTCATGTGTCTATGAACATTTGCTATTAATTATGAGCAGGAGCTAGAAAGGTGGTAAGTGACACCCTTGGGCACTTAAAATAGCTTGTGGCCAAAATCATTCTGGTGGGGCTGCACATTAGTACTTAGGACCCGTGTGCCCACAACCCATGAACTACATACTAGTAAACTAAAAATGAGCAGCTGCTCAAGGTGAGGGGCTCGCTTCTGTGACGCTGGCACTGTTACTAACCAGCTTAGCAGCCGCAAGCTAGGCAGCTCTTGGATTGTCATCTACAGGAGGAAAGCAAGACACTGTAATTGAACCAGGAGAATGGGGACCAAGGAGAGCAAGTCTAGTCACTGAGCCAGCAGACATTCCACCTGGGACTTTCGGTTCTGGGCAGTACTGGCCGAGAACGATAATCATCATCCCCCTTTCAAGGGTATTAGAATGTTTAGATTTTTATGTAAAATCTCCAGGCTTTATTTTAAACTTTAACAATTAATTTCTAACAACAACACCTCCACACACACCCGCTGTCAGGGAGTTGGTGGTTATGTTTCCTATTCTCTTATTCAGAAGTCTCAAAACTTCTTGCTGGCTTCTGTGTGTTATTTTTTATTTTATTTTATTTTGTAAGCATGCACTAGTCTCAACAATGCAAACAGAAGGCTGAATGGAAAAGTGACAAAATTCTGTCCACCTTAGGTTTGTAAACAGCAAATACTATCCATAAAAGTACTTGTTGGTTATATACCCAAATGAAGTAGTTTTTATGTTATAAGATTGTAATCGGATGGTTTTTTTTTTATCTTGTTGATTATTCACACAAAGTGCCTCTGTTCTTGTTTTAAAAATACTATATATTTGTTTAAGTATAGATAGAGTTTATTCAGGGTATGGGGAGGGGAGTTAAGAGCGTAGTAGAGGTCGAGAAAGGCAGAGAAAGAGAGGGAGGAGAGAGAGAGAGAGAGAGAGAGAGAGAGAGAGAGAGAGAGAGAGAGAGAGAGAGAGAGAGAGGTAGAGGCCAGCCATGAGCAAGTGGATAGAGAGGGAGGAGGGGGGATGGGAAAGAAGGGGGAGGGGCCAGAGGACAGAGGAGGAGCAGGAAGGCAAGAGCAAGAGGGCAGGAAGGGGCAAGCAGTCCAAAATGCTATCTTTTAACACAATGGTAAAAGAAATAAGAAGGGTAATGCAGAGTGGGATTAGAAAGATTGAAGGAGAAATAGACAAGTGTTTTTATAGCTCGGATTTCTCCCTGACTCTGTATTTCTTGTGGATCATCATGAAACCCTTAGCTGGAGGAAGCAGCCACTAGTCAGTCACACAGTTGGTTAGCCTGTGTGCTGAAGTTTACCACTTCACACTGCTCCTCTCTGTTCCTTCTCTCCCATTGTCTGTAAAACAAACAAACAAACAACAGACAAATAACAAAACAAACCATTTTTCACAACATGTAGTCTAGAGGTATCGAAAACTTCCCAATGTTATTGGTTTGGCTTCTGAATATATTAGAAGAGGATTTGATTTTGCTTCCCTGGGTCAGGGGAGGGGGTGGAGGTAGGGAGAACAGCTGACTTATTGTCCCTAATTAAAATTGTCTTTGGCTTTTATTAAGACTGTTTTCATTCTACAAACCCATACCAACTGCCTGCAAAGTGAGCAGAAAACCATTGGTTATTCTTTAACAAGTCAATGTGAAGGTTTTCAGAAGACCCTATGTGCACTTGACTCTTTTCTAAACAAATTTGGAAGAGAATATTCACACAAAGTCCTTTGTATCATAAATGGGAGACATTCCAAAGCATGCCTTTCCACTTACACCAGTGCTTAGCAAGGACCAGCAGGCGCTAGCAGGAAGGTCATACCTGGAGAAAGACTGATATTCCTTCCTATGCTTCATCCACACTTTCTGAGCTATGGGATCAAGACACAAAGTGTGATTATTGATATTACTAAACAACAGGCAATTTGAAAGACCAACATGCCCAATCTGTGGCATTGGGGATAACTGACTACAAGATTTAGATACAAGGGACTTGGTGCTGATTTAACTGTAAATGACCCACTGTGCAAAAACAGGATAGTTCTTTGCCAGGCTGACACTGAAAGATAACAGATAATGGAAGGCGGAGCATTTCTTGGTATCCTGTTGCTTTACACCATACTAGTATTTTGATTGCCAGATAATCCTGATTTTTTTTTAATGGAAAAAAATTCAAACATAAATACTTTAATAATTTAGTTGTCTCAGAAACTTTACATATGGCATAAAGTATCCTGAAAAATTTTTTTTGAGAAAGCGTTTGGTTTTTCTTTACTCAATTTGATCATCATTACATGAAACTGATTCAAATCTATTCCCTCTTCTTATTGGCATTTTGATGGTTAAAATTCTAGTTATATAAAAGCATAAGCAAGAGATGAAGAGTTAATTGCACATGCTTTGGGTTTAGAAGGAAACCTTAAAAACATAAGTAGGCTAAGAAATGATTGATACTTTAGAGAATTCTTAACAATTGCCATACTTTTTTTTTTTGAAGCCAGAAGACATTGATTTACCACTGTTGAATCTGAAAACAGATTTTTCGCATATTGAGTCATAATTTATAGGCCTTTTTTGTTGTTGTTGCTGTTTTGTTTTTTAAACCGCCTTAACCTGCTCTTGAAGTGTGTGGAATGAGTCCTAGTTGGTCTCTGTTTAGCCTGTGAAATTTAACAAGGCCATCACCTGGGGTTGGTAAGTAAGACTGTGAGCCATTCCACCATCTCAGGTTTTTGATGACACCACAAACCACTTGAGATTTATTGTGTTAGCAGATGTCATCAGATGTATGTGTGCACAGGTGTAGGGTGCAGTTAGTGGAAGAAAGAATATTGCATGAAGATATTTATTTTTGTACCCACACTCTCTGTGGCTACAAAATGACTTGTGTGTCCTGGGTATTGTGGAGTTTCAACTTCTCTTCAAGAGCCTCTATGGAAATCTCTTGAAGATCTTTGCAGATATAATTCTAAATGATGAGTAATATTTCTTGTGTGAAAGACACTTTTAAAACCAGTGTTTTTAGAAGAGGCATAGTGGGTTATAGCTAAAGGTTGTCATAAACAATGAAAAATAAAATGTAGATAGAGACTTTGACTTAGGCATGCTTGGTTTTTAGCCTTTCACAGGGCAGTACACACCACAGGCATTCTTTTTTCCTTGATAAGACCTGGACAAACAGCTCCTGCCTACTAACGCCAACAAAATGCTCAAATCTGGTACTTTGTAAATGGTCAGGTCTAAGTCTCTCTAAATAATTTTAAATAACAAAGAATTAATTGAAACTATTGCCTATAGGCAATAACAAATATATTGTATATTTTAAACATTTTTACATAAATTCCAAATAGTTATCCAGTTATTTATAAAATTGTGTTGTAAATATAAAATTATGATGTAAGTATTAAATATTGTACTAACTTAATTACATGCATTAAATTCCAATAATTTCTGGTGAAACAGAAGACTAAATATAATAATATAATATATCCGTATGATCTCTTCACTAATATAAAGTAATGAAAATATGCTTCCTATATTTTTGGGAAATAGAGAAGACAAGATAAACACCTCTGGAGCAATGACTGAAAATTACTGGTTTAAATGGGGCAGAGGAATTACTTCAATTATGACATAAAGCTCTGTAATAATGCATGGCTTTGGGAAATAATTAGCAATTATTTTCAGGGATAAACACACAGATGTTGCTAGCACATTAAAAACTTCTTAGTTTGAAGAAAACATACAGAAACTGCTTTACCAGTTATTTGGCTTTAGGAAGAACCAGAAAAATCTAGAGAACTTGCTAGTAGAGTCCAGTAAGTTCTATGGAATAAATTGTCTGCAATTTTAGTGAGATGGTCCTTATGTCCAAAATGATCAAGAAGCATTGGCTACTGGACAGTGATTTAAAAATATCAGTAGTTATAATTTCTGAAGAAATGAATATAAGAAGATATTAAATCTTAATTATATTCTTGGAAAGGTTTTCAGTCAAGATCATTAAAAGAAACATCTACACTAAAACATTCCTAATTTTCTCTTCTGATATTTGTTGCCAAATATAAAATCCAGAAAATCAGCAATGTAGATCAAAAGATGTTTATCACTTGCCATTTAAAGAATCGACAATATATTGAGGTGAACACAAATCCGTAAGACAGATTTCTGTATGACACACTTGAAAATTTATCTCCTTATTTTACAAACTTGGAGCATCATCTCATGATGCTGTGTGCATATTTGACAGGCAGAAGAGTGATCGGCATAGGAACAAGTATTCTTATAACAGTCAAATGTGGAAAGAAAGGATGACATCCCGACAGAAAAAGATAATCTACAAAAGTCTTAACATGACATGCAAGGGTATATTTTATCACTAAACAATACACTTACGAAGAAATCTACTGACAGGTGACACCAGTTCTGGATCCTACTATGTCATAATGAGAGTGGGGAGCAACTCTCACCCTTCATTTGTTTCCTTTTTTTTTTTGTTAAGATATTTCCTAAATAAAACTGGATGCTACAATGTTTCTTCTTTGCATGAGATAGACGCTGAAATACCTCCTGTGACACACGTGGAAGAGTGATGATAACACCTCTTGTCTAAAACACTCTCTCCCCTGCTTTCTATAATTTTACATTTAGTTCGGCATTTTTCACATTGTCTATTTGATCTGCAGTGCTTCATGGGCCAGTCTGTGTTCTGTGGACCAGACCTCTGACCATAAAACTACCATCAGTTCATCCTAGAATGCTCACTTAAGTTGACTGCCTGTGTCCAGTAAACTATGGCTAGGCTGCTAGGTGGCTACAATCACTTGGCATGGAGTAAGCCTTTGAAAGGAAAAATTTCCCTCCGAAGTTTGAGTTGAGAGTGTTGGTGATGATACACATGTATCCTGTCTGTCCTCTTTGCTAGTTATTCATCTCTCTTCCTAAAAACTCTGTAGCTATAGAAACATTTACATCACTGTGTTGGTGTTTGAGGTGGGGACATTGGGAAACGTTAAACTTGCAGCTAACAGCCCATTTTGAATGGTGCATTTAATTGAGTAACACATCTTTTGGGGGGGGGGGAATCAAATAATCTTAGCACTGAAAATTGGTATGTGTATCTTACATGAACAAACTCCATCTCTATCTGCTTATATGTGTATGGGAAGGGAATTCTTTTTGTAATGAAGCTAAATGTCTTCTTAATTTACAGGTGTATATTGTAGGGACTGCAAACCTTAGCTGTTTAAGTTCATTAGAACTTTGAAGTAAACATAATTGGGATCGTAATACCGACATGTTCACGTTTAGAGATAAAGACCAATTCATTGGGAGTGTTTTTAGTCTCACTAGTAATCATATAATTGAACAGGGTTTTCAGAGGCTATTTGAAGCTATTGTTGCCAGTTGAGCAATTACATAATTATGATCCCTGTAATAAAGTCTCCAAACACATGTGAGTGAGTAACTAAGTGCATTTAGGGCAAATGTTATATTTTTACCTTTTAAGTCTTACATTTTCAAGCACAATTTTATACCAACTTTGCTTGATCTTTAAGTGTTGACCATACAAGTACAAAAACATACTTAAGATGAGAATAATTGGATTACTTTAAATCCAGGCATTCCTCGCTCCATATATTTAACTTTCAAAAGTACGAATTAAAGCAGGTTTATTTGTCAACGTTAACAACGCTCAATCCGATGTCCTCTGGATACAAGGGGTGGGAGGTTGGGGTGGAGTTCTCTGCTTTCCCTCCCACCTACTACTGCCCATCTCTGCCAATGTCTCACACAGTCTAATCACACCCAAGTCCGAGCGCTTGAAAGCAAAGGCCATGGAGCGAGGGGCCTCTTGGTCCCTGTCTGCGCCGAAACCAGCGAGGCTCAGGCAGCAGCAGCGCGGGCCACGTGGCGGAAAACCGCAAGGAATCACAGCTAGTGGCGCCGGGCCGGGACCTGCCGGGTACAGCCCGCCGCTCCACTACCCAGTGGCGCCACGCCCACCGCGGCACAGGTCCCGCCCTCCCGTGGCTCCACCCCCCCGCGCGCCTTCCCGCCGCCGGGCGGAAGCGAAGAGAGGCTTCCCGCGCCCTGGCCGGCGGGGCGGGGCAGGAGGCCGGGGCGGCGCGACCAGGCCAATCCCTGCACGGCGAGGCCCGCGCGAGGCCGTGCGCCCTGGAGCACGCACGCAC
>BTHU01000005.1:67329289-67544289 GCA_036184795.1 Tokudaia tokunoshimensis | reverse complement strand
TTTGTTGACTTGTGTGGCATCACAGAACCTGACAGTAGTCATTGCTTTGAAATTTACTAGCTTACTGTGTTCCTAAATGGTCCAGATACAGAGATTTTTTTGTTTGTTTGTTTCTGAATATATACTTTGTTTAGGCCCACTTGTTTATGTTCTCTTTTTACTTCTTACATTTTCATATGAAATGTAAGTGGAAAAATTCCCTGATTGTGCATTATTTTGATTTTGAAATAAAACAGCAGCTTTTCAAAGGAGAATTAGAAAAAGGGATACAGAGGTTTAAGATGGCCTGTGGCCACCTCTAATACTACAGTGTAAAGACTACTTGGGTGTTTTAGACAGACCTTACTGAATGTCTGTGTCTGTACAGGTCACAGCATATATGTAGATGAGCTGCGAGTTTACTCATCCAGACAAAAGGATGTACAGTTTTACTTTACAGATAATCTATTTTGAAAAGGTCGAGACTGCACCATCAGCAGAGAAGACCCCACAGTGTATGCAACCTCTGTGCTCTGCCCAGAGCCAGGCAACTGTGGTAGAAATTTTGAAACTTCAAAATAAATCAGACAAAAGTTTCAGGCCAGCTGCTGACTCTGTAGCCAGGGACCAAATGATTTCAAACTTGGGAATCTCTTGTTGTACTGGATTCATCTCTGTTGGAGAAATTGTGACCAGTGACCCTTCATGGAGGCCTTTGGACTGGTCCTTGTTCACATTCTCAGTTGTAGCCTACAACTGTGTCCCGGATGCAGACACGCTTAGTGGGATTTCTTTTTAATAGTTAAGTACAGGCTTTTCGGCAGTGGCTTTATTAACAGCGTCATTTTTTCTCATTTAGTTTTGTACTCGGGGGAGACCAAACAGCTCCCAAAGGAGGGAAGAAAAGTCCAAGGTTATTTATTCATTTCAGTTGAAAAGCAAAGGACTGGCAGTAGGTGGGGAAACTAACCAGTTGTGAATTCTCCAGTGGGGAAAAATTGCTTCCCTAATTTGACAGTAGTAGTTTAAGGGCTCAGAGAGCTGGGCGTGACTCTGCGGTTCCTATCATGCACAGACAGTCTTAGCACTTGCTGACTGTTTATATATGCATTTTTGGGGGGGAAGGGTTTTGGTGTTGTGACTAGTGGATATAAATCTATGTTTTCCAGGCTATACTTAGAGGAAAGAAAGGTCCCTGGGTGTGACACAGTGGACACCTGCAGTTCTGCAAGCTTGCTTCCTGGGGTCAGAAGGTCACCTGTCTCTTTTGTATTTAGTTTTTAAACATTGATACTGGCCATGCAGCTATGGGATTGTTGAACCTCTCTGCAAATCACACGCAAGAGAGAAAAAAATAAAAGTAGTGGTGTACATTGGAAACGACAGCTTTGTTAAGCTGGGAGAAGCCTCACTTGAATTTGCGCAGGCTTTGCAATCTGTCTCTGCAGTTTCTTTAAAAAGAAGAAAGATTAAAGAACAAAACAAAACAAAACAAAATCAGTATCAGGAGCTACTTGAGATATCAAACTCCTCTCTAGGAAATCAGAGAAAGACCTAGACTGGGTGGCAATGTGTATTTTTAAATATACAGTTAGGTTTTAAAAACCCATTAGAAGACCTGACTTTTCTTTTAGAATTCAATGAACTTTCTATCAGAAAAGACAATTTCCCCTAATGTGGCAGCATAGTCCAAGGAGACCATTAGGAATATGGCAACAGATCTCCCTGTTGTTGAGAGAGCACTTCACAGGCAGGTTTTGAGATTAATGTAGGTGGCCTTTCATGGCCCCAATGCAAGAAAGGGAGAACAGAGGGTTCAGGAGAGGCAAGGACCAAAGTCTGTTCTTTTGGCCCATTTTGACAGCACCAGAAACTTTTCGGCAGAGTGACTTGAAACCTACTTTTATAACACATAGATACTTTATAAGCTATCCTTTCTATCCTTCTACTTGGATTTTAAAAGATGGGTGTTTCTCAAAGCAAAGGTGGCTGACAAGTGCTGAGGGAAGCCAGAGGAAGCAGAGGTCCCAGGAGGTCAGATTTCCCAGGGGCATTCTCTTAGGATTCTTCCTAGGAAGGCCTACAGTGACCTGAACTTTGGGCAGGCAGCAGAGCTTGAGGCCCATGGAGTGTCAGCCTTCCTGACTCTGACTCCAAGGTCTGAAAGTCAAAGCCTTCCACACCCAGCACCCCCCCCCCCCCCCAAGCCCTTCTTTCCCGGATATCTATTGTTCAGTCTTTGCTCCTTTTTGGTTTTCCTCACCACACTGTTACTGATTCTTCCGTTTCTTTTTTTTTTCTCTTGGAAACAAATCAAAACCCCAAACTACAAAGCATCCCCTGTGGCCATCAGCATGTACCAGAGCCATCATCAGCACTGTACACACACAGACATGGGACACCTGAGAGAGCCAGGCCTCTCAGGGATGGGCCTGGGAGGCCTGGAATCTTGGGCTCTCTGGGTTCTTACCTGGGTCTGGCGTTGCTTCTCTGCCCTGGCGCTCTGCAGCTTTTGTGAATTCTTCTGTATAATGGTGTCAATTTTTCTTTTTTAAGCTTGTGAGAAACTTTTGGATGCAACCTAGTTTTAGTGGCAAAGGAAATGGGTTCTGTTGGGGAAGAAGACTAATAAAGGGAGAAAAGGTAGGGATGTCTGGAGACACTTGCCCAGGGCTCAGCACTGGGCCTCTTTTGCCAGGGGACAGCGGCTGTTTCTGGGCTCTGGCTGAAAAAGAGTGCTCTCTGGGTGCCAGGATTTCGCTGGGGGTGGTGTAGTGAGGAGGGAGGGAGGGAGGAAGGGAGGGAAGCAGAGAGATGGGCGCTGGATTTTTAAAGAGACCCCGAAATAATGGCTTCTGTAAGAGTCCAGGCATTCAAAGAGGTGTGTTCAAGGACATGAGTGCATTCGTGCCAAGGGGAATGTCTTTTATGGTAAATTAACTCCAGTTAAATTGAATATTTGTTCAAAGGGAAACTCCAGTAGTTAAAGCTGGTATTATCAGTGGAGCGTCCCCGCCCCCTCCCGCAGATTCTGGTGAGGGTGAGAAGAGGGATGCGGCTCAGTACAAAGTGATGCTTTGGGATTGTTCGTCTTTTTTTTTTTTTCTTCTTTCCTTCCCGTGTTTCTTTTAAAAGTTAAGATGCGGTTGCCTAAAATTTATGAGAGAAGTGAGTATTTATTTGGATTAACCCCGACTGTCACCTCCTTTCATCTATAAAGACTGTCAACTTTATCCCAGCTTTTCAAGAAGAAGAAATGACCGGTACAAAGGAAATTAACGTTGTCAGAACGCTAACTAGAGGATTTGCCTAGCGGGGGCACGGAGGCCGCTCCCCGTGGCGCGTGCCCTAAAGGGTTAACTCGCCCTGGTTCTCACAGTTTCCCCGACTTTACCTGTCCTCCTAGACCCGCCGCCCTCCCCGCCTCCCCACCCCCTGTGCCTTTCTTCGCCGGGCTCTTGGTTTACAGGGGCTGCAGCTG
This sequence comes from Tokudaia tokunoshimensis, assembly GCA_036184795.1. Lineage (NCBI taxonomy): Eukaryota > Metazoa > Chordata > Mammalia > Rodentia > Muridae > Tokudaia > Tokudaia tokunoshimensis. The sequence continues at coordinate 67,540,829 of BTHU01000005.1, read as the reverse complement.
GTAGACTTGGCAAGCTCGCCTCATTAAGAGCGCTTTTTGAAAACGGACTGTGTTTGAGCATTTCCCTAATGAGGACAGGACGGGGTTAAAAAGTGACCATTTCACGGTTGACTTGAACCTGCCTACTTTTCTTGATGTGTCGTTGTGAAATGCTTGATGTGGGTAACTTCCACTTGGGGAAAGGAAAAAGTCACTGGTTCTTTCAGGTCCGCCGGGGGAGGGCACGGTGGTCAGGAGTGCGAGGACTGGAGAAAGTTGAGGGGGGAAAGTCCGGGGCGCAGGGTGCGAGCGGGAGGCCGCGGGGGGCCTGGAAACGCTCGGCGGCCCCAAGCTAGGGCGACAGGGAGCCCCGGGCGCTCACTTTTCTTTCTCCATTGTCTGGGCAGCCTTTGATTCCTCCATTTCCCCACCCACCCCTAGCGGAAACCCGGAATTTGGGGGGCGGTGTGTGTGGGAGAGAGTGCCCGCGCGAAAGGGGGTGCGGGCCGGCCGCCTCTCAGGTCCCGGGAATCAAGTTCATTGACTCGGCGGGGGGCGGGGCGCGGCGCCGGCGGGCGGGAGCGGCCGGGGAGACCCGCAGCCGCACACGCACCCCGCGCGCTCCCGCCCCGCAGCCTCGGGCGCGCCGCGGCCCCGCCCTGCCCGCACCCCCGCGGGAAGGGAGCCGCTTTCCGCCGGCGCCCCGGGCCCTGGGGGTGGGGATTGGGACGCGGCCAGCGCGGCAGGAGGAGGAGGAGGAGAGGAGGGGCGGGCGGTGGCGGTGGCGCGGCCTTCCCGCTCCGAGCGCGGCCACGTGCACCGGGCGCCGGGGGAGGGCGGGCCGCTGCGGCGAGGCTCGGGGGACCCCGGGGACCCCGGCGCCCCTCTCTGCTCGCCAGTGCGGGCTCCGGGCCGGGCTGCCCGCCGCGCTCCCGGCTCCGCGCCGGTTCGCTCCAACTCCAGGAGGCCAAGTTCACTCCGGCCCCCGCCTCCGCCCTCTCTCTCCCTCCGGCCGCCTGGGGTGCTAGAGTCGGCGCCCTAGCCCCGGCTCCGGGCGGCCTGGGTGTGAGGGAATTTTCCATTCGTTTCTTTCTTGGGCCCAGGCCGGTTCAGGGCTTCTCCCTTTAGGATGTTCTCCTGGCTTGAGCGTCTGCAGCTAGCAGTGAAATAACCTCTCCTTGGGCGGGTTTTCGGGGGTGCACGAAGAGTGGCAGAGAGAAGAGCTATTTTTGAAAAAAAAAAAAAAGAAAAAGAAAGGAGAAAAGAAAGAAAAAAGTCCCAGTACTGTGGTGGCACCGGTCTGATACCTTTAACAAATGAGGGGGAGAGACGCGAGGGCTGGGGGAGGCGCGCGGGAGGAGGAGGAAGGTGGGGGGCGGGGGGTGTGGAGAGGCTGGTGCAAAAGGAACGCGCGTTTGCAGGAGGAGGAGTAAAGCGGTGATTGTGTAATTAAATAATAAAACAATCCTTAAGTCTGATTTGGAGAGAGCTCGAGCGGGGTCCAGAGGGTGGAACCGGTGAATCTTTCAACTTGCAAGTTTTTCAAGGAAAGAAAGCGAGAGAGGGAGGGGGAAAAGCGCCCAGAACAGAAAAGAGGAGTTTGCAGCCAAGCGGGATCGATCGTTTGGGATTTTTTCAGGAGGTCCTTCCGATCCCTTCCGTGGGCTGTAGGCAGCGGCACCGGCAGCGGAGTCCACGCTCGGCGGGTCAGACGCGGGGCGAGGCGGGCGGGCGGCGGTGCGGCGGTGCAGGAGCGCAGCAAAGGCTTTTCCGCCCGGGAGCTCCGGCGCCTGCGTCCCCTCCCTCACCCCGGCCTCTCCCTGCTCCCCCCTCCCCACCCCCACCCGGCCCTCTCCGGCGCGCGCCCCGCCACCCGCGCGCACTCGCTTGCGCTCCCCCTCGCGCACACACATGGTCGGCTCGCGGCAAAGTTTCGCCTGCGATCGCCACTCCCGGATCCTGCTGCAGTGTTGGCGGCGGTAACCTTGAACTTTCCCAGCGCGGTGACACATTCTCCTCGCTTTCCCCACCGCCCGGCCTCCTGCGCCCCCCTCCCCGCCTTTTTTTAAAAAAAGCATTTCACCACCCACCACCACCCCAATCCAACCCACACCGAACCCTCGCGCACCCCAAGCCCCCAACAACAACAACAACAACTGCAAAACAGAAAACAAATCCCCTAAACCGGGCGACCAGCAGCCTGCACCGGCGGCGGCGGCCTCGGAGAGCTCGGCCGGCGCGCACGAACCGCAAGAGGGTTAAAAGTGTAGATTGGATTTCACCCCGGGAAATCTAGCTCGCCGAGTGAACTTGAATCTTTGGCTATTTAAGGAGGACTGGGTTTGTTGCGAAGTTGCGGTGATCCGGCGCAGAGCCCCGTTCTGATTGATCGCATCGCTGGGCTCAGATGACTGTAAAATGAATAGATGAAATCCTTGCTTCTCGAAGATTTTCTTGGGCATCTCCGGGAAAGTGCGTTTTAAGGCGAAGTCATGATGTATTCTCCCATCTGTCTCACTCAGGTACTTATCTCGGTCGCTTTCTCGAGCTTTCTCTGGCCCCAGACGTCTTTGTTGTGTCTTCTTGCTCTTGTGCTGCAGACCCTCAAAGGCTTTGCCTAACCTTGGCACACCCTGGTCTTCCCCGAGAAGTAGTGCCGGAGTTGCGGTGGGCTGTGCGGGCGGCGTGGGACCACGGCTGCCGTGTGCGCCCATCCCAGCGCCCAAGCGGGGAGAGCCGGCACCGGGCGGGAGAGGCTGCTGGGGTGGGCCGGGCCGAGACCTGTGGCCATGAGCCCCTGTCCGCCCCCCTAGGAGCCTGCGGCGATGGTGGCTGCAGTGGTGGCCGCGGCGGCACCCTCACTCCCTCGCGGGTGTGTGTGGGGCGGACTCCGGCTTGGGAGCGGCTGTAGAGGGACTCTTGGGCAAGGGGCTGAGAACTAGGCTTGAGCGACTTTGGACTCTGCTGCCCACAGTGGGCGGGTGACGCCGCCGGTCTAGGTGGTGGTCCAAAGGACCTATTACTTTGCGTATTTGGGGACCTAAGGTCCTGTTCTACAGTGACCCACACTTTGGGTTTTTAGATACGCTGGCAGGAGTTGAGTTGTTTGTGGTGAATTATTAGGACTTTTAGGACACGTTCGTTTTAAAAGTGAGACTTGTTCATTTGATGATATGTGAACATTGCTCGCAAGGCATTAAGTAGTGTCAGAAAAGTGAGGTCATTTTTTTTTTAAAAAAAAAAAAACAACTTGGAAATTTGTCCTAAGGAACAATGTTAGGAGGTAAAACCCTGTCTTTATACCTAAAAACCCAAACCAGTTTCTGTCCCTTCAATCAGATGGTAAAATGAAAAAGTGGTCAGATCGAGCGACTTACCTGGGCGCACTTTCATCCTTCCATGGATGCCCGACGAACTCACCAAATGATGATAGCTTAAAACAGCCTAGTCCAGAACTGTTAATTTACAGCAGTTAATTCAACCTTGAAAGTTATGGGACAGTTTACTTCCAAGAGTATGAGTTTAGATTGGTCATTGAAAATTTTCATCGACATTGTCATAAAAGCGAAACAGAATTGTCGAGTTTTGGTTGTCTTAAAGTTTTTAAAATCTAATATTATGACGATGCATTTTTATAATGAACAAATAATTAAGATTTCGATTGTATGACAATTAGAAGCCATTGTGATTCAAAAGGACTGAGGCATTCATAAATTGTGAATGAAGATGAGAACAACGATAAGGGGCATTCAGTGATTGGACACAGCCCTGTAGCTTTTTGGCTGACACATTTTTTATTGTTTATATTTTGTTTGGCATCTGAGTATGATTAACTTAGATATGGCTATTTTAAGCAAGTAGACGTGCACTTTAAATTTAACAAAACTGGAAAAATGGGTTGTTTGAGTTATTTGTATTTTAAAAGCTGGGAATGACAGTAACCCAGGGATAGGAAAGCATTAGCTCAGGTACAACAACAACACCCATAGTGGTAAAAGTTTCTTTTATTTATTCATCTGCAGGCTTTTCTTTTTTTTCCCATCTCTTTCTGGAAAACCATGAACATTTCTATTCTTTCTACATTGTGATCAAAGGAAGCAGATTGAAGTACGCTTTTCCTTCACCAAGTATGGCCTAGCTTGTTCTTACCTGGGAAGGACTGGACAGTCCGCGTGGGACACCATATTTGTCTTTCCAACACTTGTTGTGGGGGAACTGCTAGCAATTGCACTGCATTTTTAGTCTCTCCTAAATAAGTATTAAAAAGTCACCAGCTCCATCTTAATTTGTGTATGTTGGAACTACTGTTGCAGAATCCTGACACATGGCATGTTAGGGGCCTGCACAGTCACCCAACTATCACGTTGCTATTCAAGGACACATACTTACCAACAGTAATTCAGGGTGATGACTGCATAGTCTTTGTTATTTTAGCAGTATAAATCTGGGTTGATATATTAGCACTGTTTTGGAACTTAAGGCCTCTCGGAGAAGGAGCTTCAGTTTTAGAATTCTCAATTACAATCACTTTGTTACTTTGTAGGTAACTTAAGGAATTGCAAAAGTGAGCGAATATTAAAGTGTTACTTTTGTATCAGATGAATAGTTTAGTTTTATGTTACAGGAGTATGATAGCTGCCTCACAACCTGTTTTGAGACATACAGATACAAAGTAAACTACATTGTTAATTTGTTAGAAACTTTAAGAAGTACCTCAGGTTTTACATGAATGCATTTAGGTTTATTAAAATCCTAATTTAAATGATGCTACCATTAAACATATTTAGCAAAATGGTTTGGTGTAGTATCATAAATCAGCATTTGTAGGTCAGTATGAGTAAAAGGAAAATTAAGGACGGTCTCTGTTTTAATATTTCATTTTCTCTGCACATAAGCGTCTGGTGCAACCCTCAGTTTGCATGATGATGCTTTTCTTTCATTGTCATTCAACTTCTTTCAGCATTTTTTCAGGGTTTATTGTTACATAGCGATGAGGCTGCAGGAGCACACAGTATTTACCCTTCCATCGCTACGGTGGGCCAGTTTTCCAACCCTTTCATGGAAACTATTGTTTCTGTGAACCAGAATAAATAAGTCTAGTTAAGCAAGATATTTTTATGTTTATATCTGGAACTTTAACTTGCCTATTTATTTTATCAATTTACTTCAACACAAGAAAGTTTCATAAGAAAAAAGAATCTGACTGGACATCCATGTGTTTTAAGGAAAATTCTGAGTCAACTTGTCCACTTATCTTAGTGTAGAGACTTTAAATGTTAAATCACCTCCATGCTTTGATTTTAAAAACAATTTTGATAATTTCTTATTGTGATTGTGATAGTTCATTATTTAGGATATTTGAATGCCTTAATCCTGTTTCTTTTTTCCATGTGAGGACAGTCACATTCCGGATAAATGCCACTTAAAATTATTAAGAATATATTATGATGCAGCTTTGGAAAGCAGTCACACATAGGCGATGACATTTAGACATGGAATACAAAAGTATACACGAATATTGCTTATCTGCACTTATTATCATTTTGGGACGGTATGTTTTCTTCTTAAGTAAATGTTCCACTTAAAGTTGGATCTACATGATAAGGAGGCTCCAAAGATATTAAAGCAAATTGGTGGGCTGAGAAAGTTTGCCGCTTCTGTTTATCAATAAAAGAAGTTAATATTTTAAAACAATATTTGCTGTCAGTAACAGCAAACCCAAGACAACAGTAGAACAGTATTTTTTTTTTCCAAGCTGGCTAAGAGTTTCCAAATTCAACTTACAAATTGGCATCCTTGTGGTGTGATGCAGTTGTTTAAAATTTAAAATTTGTTATATGTTAGATGATGTTTATTGTCAAGTGTCAAATCTCAAAACTACTTAATCAGAAGTTATGTTTGATGTGCATATAAGAAAATGAAATGTCACTGAACATAGTATTTAGGCATCTAAGTACTTCAGTGTTCCTGGATTGCTTAATAGCCATTAAATAATGGTGCATTTTACAAAGTGTGGTAAGGGCAAAAGGAGCAGGACAAAGTACTCTCACCCACTTTTCATTTACAGAAGCAAAGATGCACATTTTTAAATCCTATCAGTAAATCACAGTAAAAGTCAGATCATAGGAAGTGCGTTCATAAAGTACGTTTCAGCCCACGTTTCCTTGAGCAGGCAGCCTTCCCTTATATTTTGCATATATTTTGAGGGGAGGGGATGAACAAAGTTTTTACAGTTACAGTGGGAGCTAAAAGCATGGCATCAGAAAGTGTACGGGGATGGGCTGTCTTCTCATGGACTGTGGTTGCTGTGAGCAGGGCTGCCTTCCCACACAAAGAACAGATTGTGGTTTAACTCTTTCCATGGTCTCCTTTAATGTGCCCACATAGTAACTGAATTGTTCAAATCTCGGCTGGAAAGTACTGATCGGTTTAATTTCCTCCATGGCATTTGGTTATGCCTCATGCTGCGATGTAATCAGCTACATTCTGTATTATAAAATTTTGAATCATTCTTAGTCGGCAATATGTCAGAATACTTGATAACCATGTTATTGATTAGGGGAGAAATATACCTGTTCTGGGTCTGAACTGCAGACTGCTAATATGTTGTAGTCTTCTGCACTCAAACCTTGAATTTTATCTTACAAAGGCTTTCGTGGAGATCAGAATTCTGGGACAGCTTCTTTGTTGGAATGCCATTAGTTTACTTTGAACACCTTTATCTTATGATATTAGTCACTCTGCTAGACTCTTCACTCCCCATGCTTCAGAGTAACTAACCCGAGTAAGTAAATTCTGGCTTGGGATAAAACCTATTAGAGAAACTTACTCTGTGGTTAGGATGACAGAACAGTCAACATGACCAGAAAAAAATGGTTGTGGTGGAGTTCTCCTTTGCACTCAGTGCTTGGCGTATTGCAGTCACATAGTGTGCATGCGTGGGGTGCTGTTCTTTTTCTCTGAACAGCAATAGGCCTGAGCTTTACCTAAGTCAGGAAGTAGTGAAACACTGACTCCATTTGGAAGGAACCTGAAATATTTGTAGGTAGAGATGATCTGCATCCAATGCCTGACAGCCCCATCCCTTTAAAAGGCTTAGATAAGACAGGCAGAAAAAAAATATGCTGGGCCATAAGGTAAACCACTTAATTCACAGTCATACAGTTAGGAACTTGCGGTCTCCCAAGCACATGTATGTGTGAACCCATAGCCCTGCCCCATGTCCTGTCTGTGCAGCACATGAATCGTAGGGATTCCACAAAAGCAGTAACCGACTAGGGTACACTCCTGGTGTCACTGTGCCACAGCATTCAGGGAAACAAAGAGTGGAAAGTTGGTGCCAAGTTGCCATTTTTCATTGTTCACCTCAGATTGATTTTTAAGGGCTTTGAATAATTGCCATACTCGTGTGATCGGTTAACAAATTAACTGACTCCGTGGGGCTTTAGAGTCTGTAGGAAAAGCCCGTCATTCTGGAAGCTAATGTTGGTGGCGCAGGGAGAGAATGCACTGTTCAGAGTATGGAAACCTTGTGTTCAGAACACTGATAGACAAGCTGTGTCCTTTGCGCGCCTTCCCTCACTGTATACTGGTTTCTCTAGTTACCACTCTTGGAATGGTGCTGTTTCAGTGTTGGAATGTTGGACGTTTGATAAGAAAATGGATCAAGTTTAATGGCGCATGCTCTTTGTGCCCCCAGCAGCCTCTTGCTGAGAGCATACTCCAAAGCGGGAACTGTGGCATTACAGTGGGCATCTGCATGCTTTGTGTTTCTGTGCCACAGAGAAGAGAAATGAACTGTGCCATCGCTCCTGCCTTCTGAGAAGCTCTGCTCCGATTTAAAACAAAAACAAAAACAAAAAACAAACCACTGTGCTCCTTGTGAAATGGTACTGCATAGTGCTACTTAGTCAATCAAATATTTAAATATTAAATTTGGTGCTGTGTGCCTTATTTTAAAGGATGTAGACGCGTGGCAATGAGGTGGGAAGAAGGGGCATAGGACTGGAGCAGAAATGCAAGAACCAGTTTATGAATTTTGGTGGATAGAGGGTATACTTTATTTTCTTCTTGATCTGCTCTTTTGTTTATTTTAAATTTGAAAATTTTATTTTTTTTTAAGTAAGTTTTTGTGCTGAGTTGGGAGATTGTGTCTTTTGTTATTTTGTTGTTGTTGTTGTTGTTTTGTTTTTATCATTGGAAATTAAACTGACTGCCTAATTCTTCTTCCCCATCTTCTGCAGGATGAATTCCACCCATTTATTGAGGCACTTCTTCCACACGTCCGTGCAATCGCCTATACTTGGTTCAACCTGCAGGCTCGAAAACGCAAGTACTTTAAAAAGCACGAGAAACGGATGTCGAAGGACGAAGAAAGAGCGGTCAAAGATGAGCTGCTCAGTGAAAAGCCTGAAATCAAACAGAAGTGGGCATCCAGGCTTCTGGCCAAACTGCGCAAAGATATCCGCCAGGAGTACCGGGAGGACTTTGTGCTTACCGTGACTGGCAAGAAGCACCCGTGCTGTGTCTTATCCAATCCAGACCAGAAGGGTAAGATTAGGAGGATCGACTGCCTGCGACAGGCAGACAAAGTCTGGCGTCTGGATCTAGTCATGGTGATCCTGTTCAAAGGCATCCCTTTGGAAAGTACCGATGGAGAGCGACTTATGAAGTCCCCGCACTGCACAAACCCAGCACTTTGCGTCCAGCCACACCATATCACAGTATCAGTTAAGGAGCTTGACTTGTTTTTGGCATACTACGTGCAGGAGCAAGGTAGGAGCAGATTGTTCTTTCTTCTAGCACGGTAAACACGGCACATACACCTCCAGATACGGGATCTCTGGCTTGGACTAGAGTGTCCTGGAGGCCTCCAGATGTCCTCTGCCCCCTCTGGGAACCTTGGTGTGCCCAGTTGTACTCCATGTCCACGGTCATGTGGGAGCCATGAAAATGGACATGGAGCCTCCCTACCTGGGTAGGCTTCCTTCCGCATTTGAAGGATGACCGAAAGGACCGTCAGACACAGGGTAGTCTAAGAAACACAGTTGACTGCACTCCACTTTCTGTGCTAGGCTGCTTTCCACAACCATCTGAAAACAACACTACTGATGGCAGTCAAAGTGCTGTTTAATAATCTTTGTACCAGTCTCTTACCTAACGAGGTAGATGAACTTTGTTCAGGAGTCTAGCGGTGGTTGCACCAAAAAAAAAAAAATCAAATTAGCATTTACTATTACAAAATATCTAAACTGGTCATTATCGAAATACATATCTGGCAGAGGTCTAGATTTATGCAGTTTCCGTTTTTCCATCAACACATCCTTTCGATTGTGCAGTGTGCACTGTAGATTTAAAGCAACACAGCTCTCGTTTAAATAATTTAGTACTTTCCCAGAGTGACCAGGGAACACTTTCTATTATTCGTTGGCTTGAATGCAAATTCATAAAGCTTCCCAAAGAAGAAGTCACAGCTTTCTTCACAGAGCATCACAGAGCAGACCCGAAAGCGGACTGGTTACACTGGTTTAAAATAAATCTCAAAAGAATGTAGACACAGCATGCCGACCGTGTTTACAGTCCTCGATAAAGAGTGCTGTAAATGTCACCTGGAGGGTGCAGAATAGGGGGGTGGGGTGGGGTGGGGGTTCAGGGAGCTTTGGGTTAATGGGCTGTGTTTCTTTGTTGTTGCTGTTTTTCTTAAGAAGGTGAGACTTTTGACTTTGTTTTCTTCAAATCAGCATGTCAGGATACAGTCCACATAGGAAAGCCCCCTACTGAAAGTGGGCTCGACTTTGGGCTGCCACAGATGGTGGGTCATTTCTGAACTTGGCCTGGTGGGAGAGGAGATGGCCTGCAGATAGCCAGGTGGCAGACAGTTATCCGATGCCCATTATATAAATGTGGGGTTTAATAAATTGAGGTATTGTCATCCAGAAAAGTGAGATGAGAAAAGTTATCTTATGACTCAGACTTTGGTGTAGAACTTACTGTGTGCCCTTTGCCTTGATTTTCCCTTGAATTAGTTCTGGAGAAATGCTCGAATGTCATTTCCAATTTCTTACTATGATTTTATATAACAATGTTGGACATCATCATTTGGAAGTGTTGTCTCTTAACAAACAAAAACACCACATTTGTTATTTCCCTGTGTTTAGAACTAAAATTCAAGTAATGATGAGTGGGAAAATATATATTTTCATCCTTGGTGCCCTAAAATAAAAGCTTATTAACACATTGACAATTTGATTGACAGCTGTCTCCGAGGTGGCATTTTAAGGTGGGCTACATGTGTGTGTTGGATTGACTACGTGTTATAAGTGTTGTGAAAGTCTCTGGTTAGAAGGAAAAGTTTTGCAAAGTGGGTCATACAACTCTTTAGTCGGGAGGAAAGATCTGTGCAATGCTCCCCCTTTAACTCTTGATGGTTAGGCACTAGGTGGACATACATGCCAATTTATCCCAGGGCAGGCAGCCAAATCTCTTCGTTTTGTTAAACTGGCAATAGAGACAATCCTTTGGATTTAGGAAGATAGGTTAAAAAAAATAACAGACATAAAACCATATATATATATATATATATATATATATACACACACACACACACACACACACACACGCACGCACTCATATTTGTATGACATTAGTGGTCACGATAATCATGATGTTTTGAGCCAAGTCTTAGTGACTGTGTTTTCAGATAAAATATTGATGCAATATAAAAAGGTTTTGGTATTTTCCCTGTACTCTCTGCCACCTGTCCCCTCATCATCCCCTCTTACAAGAGTCATAGCCCAATGCTTTTCTGTTTTCTCTTTTTCAAGATTTCTATCTTTTATTTGTAAACTGTGAGTTGACTGTCATTTTGCACAGTTTCTGATTAAAGAAAGAAAGTTCTCAAAGATAAGTCTACAAACACCCTGGGTGCTTCACCTCACATCCTAACTTTTTATTTCTCCTCTAAGTACATGAAATCATACTCACTGTACTTTAGAAATTAGATAAGGAAAAGAGGAAAACATGAAGGAAGAAGTAACACAGAAAAAATATTTATAACAGAATGAGCAACAAAATGACATCCCCTTATCCTTCCTCTCCCCTTATAAGGGACTGGGGGAAAAACAGGAGGAAGAACAGAGAATGCCAAAGATGGTTGCCACTGGCACCAGGATTGGCATCAGACCCTCTTTGTTTAGCTCAGGATGCCTGTGATTTGTTAGTTGGCATCCGCATTGCAGTGTGGAGTGATGTTACAATATATTGACAATTTCCAGATCTAGAAATGTCAATAGTCCTCTTGGCTATTTGCAGGTCACATGCTTCGTCTCTAATGGAAGACGAAATAGAGACGGACGGACGGATAATAAACTTCCATTGTTGACCAACTTCCCGCTGCTTCTCTTTCTCCCTCCTTCTCTCTTGGTTCGACCCACACGTACCCTTTCTCCTTTCCCAGCAACATCATCTTTTCTGAAATGTGGAAAGAGTTACTGAAGCTTTGACACAAACTATAATGCTACATCTGCATCTGATATAGTTTTTGGGAGAAATCTATATATTTTGAAATCATTTTTGATATGTAGTTTATCAGGCTTTTGCATCACAGGGTAATATTTTGTTCAAAGCTCAATGTCTTTGTTACTCAGCGTCTTCCCTTCATGTAGCCTGGTTGACCGCAATTCAGTCCATTTTATTCTTTTTTTTTTTTAACATTAGTGAAGGGTCATATGAAATATAGTACTCATGAAATTATATGCCTTCATTTTACCTAAAATTTGGTGACTGATTTGGGAGTAGCTGTATTTAAGTCCATAAGAAATCATTTGATGCTATTGATTCAGAGGGCTGCAATTCGGCTGTTCCGTTGCTACAAGAACCGCCATTTTGTTTGTGAAGTGCCAGGCGAGGGGGAAAAAAAAAGGCAGACACTGTGTTTGATGCCAATAATGGTTGCCAGTGGCACCGAGGTTGGCATCAGACCCTCTTTGTCTAGCTGCTGAATGCCTTTGATTCGTTGGTTGGCATCCGCATTGCAGTGGGCACACTGGAAAGTTTTTGACAATCCCTGAATGGAAGCTTCGTACTCGTCTGCTGCAGCAGAGCTTGGCTTCCCTTTTCTCCCTCCAAAGGCTTAAAAAAAGATTGTGACAAATTAAGGAAAAAAAATCATTCTAAAATGGGCTCCATATTCCCAAAGATATTAAAGATGTCCAGTGATTATTGGGCAGGTGGTACCTATTCCCCATATTGTCTTTGTTATTGCATTCATCCAAACAAAGCAAAGAAAACAAAATGAAAACCAGCAAGCCTTGTGCAGTACACCTTCCCAGGACATATCCATACTGTAAACTACAGGGGATGCTATGTCAAGTGTGTGGGGACATGCTCAGTGTAGTGATACATAAGTACACCCATTATAACTGGCTCTTGCTTTCATTTACATCCCTTTTTATTTCTTATTGAATTTCTAGTTCTCTCAGTTTTTAAGCCTCCTCATTTTTTAGTAGTTTGTTAAGAGGCCTTCACTTCCCTCTCTAGTTAGCAATGTGTATGGTGAACTCGTGAAAAGCAGAAAACCTTAGTAAGGGAAGTACATGCTAAAATCTGATATAAATCAACTACTCCTGACCTCTTCAATGCTTCAACAAGATCTTGCAAAAATTCTTTGTACATGATTCCACATACTGGGGGAGTGTTAGGTTCGGGGGGGGGGGGGTGTCACGAACAACAACCATAAAGCTAAAATAATTTCAGTTCAACTTTCCTAGGTACTTAACATTAATATTGCTTCCCGGTTAACCACTATTATCTCATTAATTAATAAGAAGGATTAGCAGTTCTACCCAAAGGGCTACACAGAAGGAAGTGTGGCCTATGGGAGGCCTTGAGTCGCCAGACTGTGTCCTGTCTGGAGCCAGAAGATGCAGGGATGCTGGGGGCGGGCGGGGGGGGGGGGGCAGTAGTGTGTAAAGGGCTGTTGGGAGGAAACAAGGACTGGGCTTTTTCTGAGCCAGGGAGGGTTTTTAAAGAAAAGAGAGTTCATAACACAAAGCTTAAAGACCTCTAGAGATAGTGTCTGCTGTTAGGAATTTAACAGATGGGAGTTTAAAGTAAGTCAGCTGAAGTGATTTTTGGATCCTACTTTCCACTCTTAGTAGATATGCTTTTGGAGTATGGCAGAGTTCTGCCGGGTTGCTTGCTTCAATCCCGAACAAGGAGCTTCCTTTAGCCTTGTGGACCCTTAGCATTAATTGTGATCCATCATCATAGAGCAGCTTTCTTTCTTTCTTTCTTCCTTTCTTTCTTTCTTTCTTTCTTTCTTTCTTTCTTTCTTTCTTTCTTTCTTTCTTTCTTTCTTTCTTTCTTTCTTCCTTCCTTCCTTCCTTCCTTCCTTCCTTCCTTTCTTTTCTTTTTTTTTGCTTGATTGTTAAGCGATGTCATAGTTGAGGCGTATTCTGAAGTAGTGAAACATGGGACTTGTTCAGAAGGGAAGTTGTAATCATTATTGTCTTTGAAACAGAACCCTTCCTGCTTGTCACATGGCATTAGTGAGGACACACATGTAGAGAGTGATTTTCCTCCTTCAGCTACTGCAGCTTAGAATCCTTCTGGGTAACAATTATTTCTTTATGAAAAGCTTAAATAGATAATTGTTTGCAAGTTGACAGCACATTTTAACATTTTAATAATTTTCACTTCATTTGCAGGTATTTCCCATTGTGGGGGAAAATAAGCTTTCATAACTTGTTTAAGTGAGGCTGCTCTGTGAAGGTGATTTGGTGGGCTTGCATTGTGACATTAGAGAACATGAATTTGTGTGTAGCATAAATCCTTTGGATGCGTGTTTGATTTAGGGAAATGCTGTTTTAAGCATGTCTCATTCTGGTACCCTGTCCTTGACTGAACTCCTGAACCCTGGTATGCATTTGTTTTTATTCTTCTTCATACACAGTTCACAAGATAAAGAACGGCTCTTGTTGGTATGTCTTGCCCCTAGGTTTAATGAGACCTTTGTTAGAACATATATTGTAAGATGAGATACTTAGCAATTTTCCCACTGATAAGGACAAAGCAGAGTCAATGGGGCCAGAAGTTCACCCTCTATGCCAGGATGTCCCTGCCCTAAGATAGCTTTGCTAGACAACTCAAGGGTTAAATCCGAGGCCCTGGCTGCCAGCTGGACAGGTTGGCATCTGTGTCCTGATATGGCGAGGCAAGCTTCTGCATTGCTGTTAGTATGGTCTTGCTTTTCAAAGGCAGAGGGAAGAGAGAACACAGGAGAGACAGAGATGGGGATAGGAGCATCATTTGTTACAAGTAGTGTTTTCAAGTATTCAAATATACGACCCAAGGCATGATTTTCTGAAGGCAGCAAAGGTTGGTAAGGCATCCTATGGAGGCATAAGCTTTGGGCTTGGTTTCCTACCCTGTCCTCCCTCCCTTTTAGAGAACAGAATGTTTTGAAGTGAAAAAAATAATGTGTATAGATTTTTGCGTGTTTGGAGTCACACACTTTGTACTCTGTGTCTCCCTCGAATGAGAATCAAAATTGTGTTCATTGCACAGGAATGATAGTAATCCGGGGGCACTGAAGCCCATAGTGACAGGGAGGGTGGTTGGGTATTATGCAGGCCAGAGCCCTGCTCAGCACAGTGACATGTGGCCTGGAGACCTCTGGTGTGCATAAGCGCATCCAAATGCAGAAGTATAGGTTTATGAAGGTCTCAGTAGGATTTTAAAGTGCACATAGCTGTTTCTACCCTAAATTTGGAATCTGAGTACAAATTGCCAAAAGGAAATGAAAGATTTAATATCCATTGACTTTCCTTCGTTTTAATCTGGTACTCCAGTTTGAATAAACAAGCTAAGATACTCAATTTAGTAGGGTCTTTATTCTCATGAGCCTTGATTCTGCTAGGTTAACATGAAAAAGTGTTGGTTTTGTGGCATTTTTGCTGTCTCCGCTGAACAGTTAGAATGCAGCCCCTGAAGATGAAGGTGTTCATGACTGAGTCTGAATCCTCTGCAGTTCCTAGTAGCTGAGATACCTTAGTTTTCATTTTTGTTATCACAGTGACCTACAGGACAACTAAACTTATCTTCAAAGGAGTACTTACTGCCATATTTGGAGGAGGCTTATGATGAGTGGAGACAGCACACACGGCTCGCACTAAAACCGATCAGCACTAAATAAACAGCAGCTGCATATGATGCCACAGAGCAAGGCCAGTCTCCTTTGGGAAAGTAGCTTCTAATAAAGTTTCTTTTAGTTTATGAAAGAATAGCATTTTATAGTGCAGCGGTAATGGGAATTGAACTCATGACCCTATGGGAGTTTGTCAGCACACACACTGTGGCCGAGTAGCCAGCATAACTTTCAAAGTAAAGCGATTCAGCTTTTCTCTTCCATCCTTCCAAGGGAGAACCCAAGGCCCCATGGTTATGTGGTTGTAAACTCACGTTGGCCCAGCAGCGTGTCTCACACCAAGCACGGTGAGGAGAGGTGCTTCTTCTGCTGCGGGGCTCACTTCTGTGGCAGTGTGGTACATTGTCTCATTTAGAAGTAACTTCTTAGGTTCTTGAACTCTAATTATGTGCTGTGGTTAATTTAACAGAATTTGGTCGTTAGGATTTGGCTTAGAGAACATTGTATCATCAAATTGTAGGGGAGCTTGTGAGAACTGAGTGTGTACAGCAAGGAGTGAGTTTGTGGGATTAGCTTGTATTAACTCAAAGTTTCAGGATGTGAGGCTAATAACACCTGAATGGTTGGGCTTGTTGGCTGTTACATTATTCAGAAAATTGGGATAAATGGCTACCAATTAACCAGTGAGGTGGAGAGACCTTGAGCCTGAATTGAGGGCTACACATTAAAAAAATATTCTTATAATTTAAGCAAAGCAGTATTGTATTGGGGGGTGGGGGGGTGCAGCCAGCCATTCAAGTGCATCAATACGTTGTTTATGATAAAACACTTAGACACATAGTCTCTCTGTTTGTGATGATAGTTTAAGCAGGACACTGTTGATGAATCACAGACAAATTAAAGAACCTTGAATAAAGACTATATAATTGGGAATATGAAGTGATGGATGAAGTAATTTTATGAGCTGAAAAGTTGCCTGGAGGTTGTATATTTTCAGAATCCCATTTTAGAGCACTTCAGAGTGTGCATTAAGTTACTGATACAGCACAATCAGAAAACAGAATTTGTTCAAACAAGTACAAAGTGAAATAGGAACTGCCTTTGAAAAAAATCGTAAACGCTAAATTCCTGCAGTTTTAAAGTTACAGTTACCTTCAAGTATTTCTCAAAGCAGGGAATTGAATAAGTACTAAGGACTGCTTTTTTAAATACACAGACAAATTTAATATTACATAAATTCAAATATGTCTTCCATAAAACTGAAAAAAGTATTTAACAGGTATCAATTACTATTAAGCAATACATACTCTGATACCAAAGGAAAATAAAGAGTTTCTTTTGAAAAGCTTGATTTTTGTACATTTATATTGGAAAAATGCAGACAAACATGGAATAGTTTTAACAGTAATGGCTTGAGAGTAGGGAAAATAAAACTGACCAGAAATAGAGATGTTAACAAAGTTACTTGAAATAGCGTCTATTTGGTAATTCATGTAAGTTGCACAACTCGTGTTTGTGCGAATGCGGGTATGAAGGCTGTACCCATCTATTAGTGAATTCTAAAGTGTGAAAAATGTTCTTGCTTAGGACAACTTGTATTTTACTATTCTGACATCTGCAGTTTCTGGATGGATTAGCCTAAATTTGCTATGCTATGTTAAAAGCCTTGTTTTATGAGGTTGGTCTCAGCTTCTGGCCTTGGTGTCAGGAACCCTGCTACGGGATGCAACTTGCCTTGTTAGGTTTAATTGACCAAAGCTGATGTGTTAAAACAATTCATTTGGGCTGTAACTTATGCCCTGGCTAAGTTGCTACCTGAATCCCTTGACCTTGACTTGTCTGGGTCATGAATGGCTGCGAGCTGTTTGACCTTTCTATTGTGCAGTCCTGTCACTGTTCCTCTTAGATTCTTTTATGGTAATAGCTGACAAACAGGCCCCAGCCCATACTTTACACACCAGTGGATTCTAGGCGTCCCTCTGCAGTAGCTACATCTTCTGTTTGACATGGTCTGGCTGCAGAAGTGACTTTCCTTTGTTTGCTGACAGTGATGGGGACAAATTTGCTGCCTTGCCGGCTATGGAGGTGGGGGATTGTGTTCTGGAATCTGGAGGGATTTGAATCAATTCTTTGTGGGTTTCCAACTTGTGTGTTTTGTGTTTACTTGTCACAGTGTCCTTCCCCTATTCCTCTGAGGCTTACTTCTTAGTCCCTTCCATTTATGGCTTCCTTAATAATTATTTTTTCAACACTTTTAGCTGTTAAAATAAAAGCATTTTATTGTCATTGTATAGGTTAAAGTGACAGATTTAGTTATGTACATGGTTACTCGGTCACTAATCTCAGAGAAACTAACTTAAACTTGGTACTATCATTATTGTCCAGCACTGGAAAGATTAGAAATGAACACTTTAAACTGGGTGTACTGTCTTCCAAAATATGTTACAGTTTTAAGGGAAACCTTTTCTTATTGAGGTAAATGGTTAAATTTCATGACGTAGTAGTGACCCATAGAAGTAAATGTGATGATTTTATTTCAGTGGGAACTTTTGGCAGTATATAAGATCAATTGTTTATCTTAATGAGTATAAAATTGTTTTGCTGTTCCTCATAAAAACCCCATGTTCAAAAATGGAGATTTTTACCTTGGTTCCCTTTCAAGGCAGTGAAATAATTTTATTTTTA
This sequence comes from Tokudaia tokunoshimensis, assembly GCA_036184795.1. Lineage (NCBI taxonomy): Eukaryota > Metazoa > Chordata > Mammalia > Rodentia > Muridae > Tokudaia > Tokudaia tokunoshimensis. The sequence continues at coordinate 67,523,020 of BTHU01000005.1, read as the reverse complement.
AAAATATTGGAAATGTCTTCTCAAACGTTAAAACACAGATATTTTTATCCTACTAATCTTTCCGTTGCCAAATATGACATTATAGTTCGTGATTTTTCCTATATTTGCCAGATTAAATGTTTAAAATGCAAACTGTTACATTTTATTTTTAAATTATTAGAGGAAAGAAGGAAGTTTAAGTTAAGAGCATGCAGTTTTCTCCTGTGCTGCACACTGTTTGTACTAACAGATGAGACCCAGTATGGCATTGAGGCCCTGGGAAAAACACTAGCATTGTGGGTTCTCGTTAAAAAAATCTTTTTCTACAAATATCAGTTGAGAAACTTTCTTTAAAAAATTCTTTTAGTGATTGTATTAAACTGTCTTCTTGTAGTGATATTCCGATATCAAGGAATTAGAATGGTTTTAAACTTTAACCCTGTTGATAATACATCTTAGGGTTCAGAGGGCAAGGACCTTACTTGATCAGCAGCCCCAGATTTCCTCTCCTTATAGGAACCTGTCAGAGTGGGAATGAGCCCACAGGCCTTTCTGTTCATTCATGGGCATCCCACAGGTACTGCTAATCTGGAGTGACTCAATGAGCTCGTGAGTCACATGCCAGTGGAGTTGAGGTGTGGAGGATTTTAAAAATCATCCGTGATGCTCTTCCAGACATGTTCCTCAGTTCTTTAGAGGTCGCTAAAGTGACCTCAGCTGTTGAGTTGCAGAGGTTCAGTTTCTGGTTCATGGATAGATAGTGGGTGCTGGGGATACAAATGTGTGTTTTGGGTTTCAAGAAGAGAAGTTAGAGGAAAAGAAAGAAAGAGCATAGGTCTCGCATGGATTGAGATGGTGGATGATTTATGGATTAAGGAGGGAGTAATCTTTCAGTTACTCATAATTGTAGATTAGTGATTATAGATGAAAATATGTCATTCTTTGAATTTTGGATTTCTTTGCAGTTCTGCAGATCTACTTTCCTTGTACTTTCTTAGGATTTGTAAAGAAGGACTCCTATAATGAAGTAACAGACTGGCTGGCTTACAGACTACACAAACTACTTCTTAAGTTCTGGAGGGGGTTAGTCCAGGGTCAGAGTTCAGGGAGGGCTACCTTCTGGGTTGCGGATCTTCTCCTCCAGAGTCTTGTCAGAAAACCCACTGGAATTTCTCTTCAAGCCACTAATTTCATTTGAGAGGGGTCCACCCTCCTGAATTAATTTGGTACCAGATGTGTTTCTTAATACACATCTTCAGAGTTAGGGTTTAAACAGGAATTTTGGTGACACACAAACTGTTCTGGTTTGTTTTCTGTTGCTGTAGTAATGAAATTCCATGAATAAAACAACCTGGGGAGGAAAGGGTTTATCTCACCTCTGCTTCCAGGTAATATTTCACCACTGAAGATAGTCAAGGCAGGAACGAATGGAGGGATGCCGCTAACTGGCTTGCTTCTTTCCTGGCTTCTGCTCAGTTAGCTTTCTTATATAGCCCAGTTCCACCTGTGTAGGGATGGTGCTGCCCAGAGTGGACTGGGCTCTGTAATATCAGTTAACAGTCAAGAAAATGCTTCACAAACATGCAGAGACTGATGTGATAGAGATTGTCTCTGATTGAGGTTCCCTCTTCCCAGGTGACTCTGTCAAGGAGACACCAACTAAAGCAGTATACAAACATTTAGTCTCTTAAACAAAGGAAATGCCCATGATTGACACAGTTCTGCTCTTGCCTTTATGAGCTTTGTAACTTTGGTCAAGTCCTTTACACTTTGATTTTTCTCTTTTATAAAATAGGATTTCTAATGACTATTTTAGGATTTGTGAAATCATGTAAGTAAAGTGCTCATTTAATAATAGCCATTATTAGTATATATAAAGGAATATAGCACAGAATATAGCATAGTCTATAGACTACCTGAGTATGGAGGGAAGGAATATGTGAATATTTAAACAAGTACTCATCACTGTGTTAGTAGCTATCTCCAGCAATAATAAAACGTCCTAAAAGGGGGGGGGGGAATGTTCCAGCAATACGCCTGTGTATGGGTCCTTGCTAGTAAGAACTTTGAAGGTAGGCATATACAATTAGTTATTCCTATATGGTTTTGAAATACACTTGAATTACTGTATCATTCAGGAATCCTCAGATTTTCTAGAGTTTCCTTGATGCATCTAGGAATATTTTAGGGAAAGGAGTAAAATCATTTTCTTTGTGACTTTCGGAATCAAAAGCTTGACATGTTTGATAAAGAGTGTCCTGGTCAATACTTGGAGTGAACTTGTTACCCTGCTGTGGAACGGGGAAGTTTCCCATGTATCAAGATGAAGTCGCCCACATTGGGAAGAGCTTCATTCACATTTTAGATTGATTTGGACAAAAGTGCGGATGTGCCAAGGTTGGATGGCTGGTTAAAATGAGTGAGCTGCTGATTTTGAGACTCTCAGTCTGAGAGGTCACATGACCCTTGGTTGGGTCAGAGCCTTGAGAGTTTAATTGGTTACATGGATTGTTTTGATTTCACTGCCGTCTGACTCTTCAAGTCAGCCTTTCCTACTCCTCCTTTTTGTGGCTTTCCGAAAATTAATTAAATGACCTCTAGAGGGAAGAAGTTAGTATTTATTGCTTAGAGCAATTTCACTTTTACTAAGAACAACTGGAAGTCAAAGGAGAAATGGTTAAAACATTGGCTTTTCCCCACCATGAGGTAATTTGGGATCAGTGCTTGACTTCAGTGACTCTGGTTGGTTGGCTCCCCATGGGCCTGGAGCAAAATTGGTGTGCCAGATTCCTGGGCAACTAGATGGTCCTGCTCTCTGTGGCCAGTGGACTGTTCCTCTCACTCACTTTGCACAGCAGTTTGGAAACTATAGGGATTAAGAGGGTATCTTAGATTATATGTTATGCTGATGCTATGTGCAGAAGAAACATATTCCTACATGAAGGGCTTGGTGATAGTGTTTATCATAGACCTAAAGGATCTAGTCAGGGGTTAGAAGAAGTTGTTCCACATTTGTCTAGTAGTTAAAGGGTAATTAGGGTATATACATCAGAACATTGATCAGCTTGCTTAGATTCTGGTACCTAAGTGCTAACGATCTGTGGTGTGCCTTTTCTTTTTGAGAAGATACTGGCATTCAGTTGCTGTTCATAGGATACACAGAAATCTATAAAAGTGAGTTCCTAGAACACAGTGTATCCTCAAGTTTTCAACACTCAAATTGGATTGCTGCTGATAACACTTGTAACGTTTGTTACGGCATCTTCCCAGTGCTCTTGAAGAGCTTTGTGTGCACTTCTGATGGAAGTTAATGTGATGCTACAATGAGAACATCCACATGGATCTTAAACACTGACTATGTTTTGTAGCTTGTCAGAGATGCTGCAATGTCTCTTTTATTCCTGCCACATCAAGCATCACGTTTCAGGGTATGACCTGTAGTTATCATGTGCAATTTCGGTTCCATTTATAGTCTCCAAATAAGGGAAAAGCAGCTTAGAGTAATATGAGGATCACTGGTCTTACAATAATTAAATAGACTTGTTATACGGCATTAATCCCGTTTGGAACAGTTGGAATGACTTCTCAGTACTAACAAACACAGCATTAGGGCTCACAGTTAATCTGCTTTTTGTATCCAACATTCGTATAATATAAAACATGTGTATGGAGAAACATATTTCAGATTTAAGATGAGTTCATGGGAGGACAAAATGAAATTGTATTAGACTCGAGCAATATGAACAGAGTTCCAAATACTGATAAAATCTGGAATTCATTTAGAATGAGAGTAGGTAGAAAAGTATTTTTAGCAACTTGCAAGTTTTCTTTTTGGTGAATACCGTGTTCATATTCTTAGAATTGGATTTTTTTTTTTTTTTGCTTTTGCTGAGAACCATGTCTTGTAGATGTATGAGACATACATGCAATCTGAATAGAGACCTTTATGCATACTAACACCTTGTAACTTGTGGTCATGGTATCTGTCATTGGTACAACCTCTGGTCAGTCCTAGGTAGCGTGAAGCAGACTCAGTTTTAAAGTCTGGTCCAATCTGCTTCTGTAGTTCATGGGAATGGCCTATGCTGGTGAAAGACTCATCTTCCATTCATTGGTCTGAGAGCATCATTATGGTTTTGTAGGAAGGGCTCCCGAGTTAGGATTATGTTTTTGTCTCCTGTGGTACAAGCCTTCTGAGGCAGGGCTTTCTCCTCAGTGTGGGCGTCTTTACTGTTGTTGAGTGTTTCACACTTGGGATGTGAATTCATCTTTGGTGCTCTAGTTTCAGGAAATGTATCTCAGGAAGGATGAAGTATTGGTCCACTGTAGGACAGATTGCATCGCCTGTGCAGAGGAGTGTGGAAAGCCTGTGATTACTGTGTGGTGTGCAGCCATTTTATATCACGTGCCTGGGACTAGCTACCACATTGTCAGGGAAAAACACGATGCAGTAACAGTATTAGATCATGCAAATGAGACTACTGAATAGTAATAGTTATGGGCAATATTTTGGAAAACACTGATTAGTGACAGTTTTATTACAGCAAATGTATGTATCAAGTCCCCAGATTTCATTGTAACGCACTGAAAACAGATGTCAAAGTGTCCCAAACAGAATTTCATGGTTAATCTACATATTGCATGGAAAGTACAAACAAACCATTTAGAATTCTGTTATTTAATCCTTTTAGAAGGAACGAAAATATACAATTTAGATTTTCTCCCTTCTTTTAACTTCAGTTTTTGTTTTCTAGGGACTGAGGATAAATTATTTTTCTGTTTGTTATTTTTTTTAAGATGCATACAGGAGGGGATGTGTTTGCATATGGATGTGGTTTTACTTAGTGGACTTTAAACGGTAACTTTCTGAGCATAAGGTCTTTGTACTATAGAAAGGAAAAATGAGGTGCTAAATTATTTAGTGACCTGGCAGTGGAATTACTTTCTTGTATTTCTGTTTACTGGCAGATTTCACTCTGGGCCACACAGCGATGCAGCTGAAGTGACAGGGAAAGCAGTTAGTGACTCTACTTCTGTGTGTCTCCGGGGAGTTTGTCTCTCAGGGACTCAGTTTCTAGAGGGCTTCTACAAGACCTCTCAGCTTTGGCATCTTAGGAATTTGGCCTCTGGTTAGCTTGGCCAAGGGGCAGGGCAGTCTCCACCATGATAACCACCAGCTCTTAAAGAGTTGATACTCTTGCTAACTTGGAGTTTTAATATGTTTTATTTATTATTGAGTATTATGTAACATTTCCATGTGGTTAGTTCAAAGTCCAATAATCAGATGGTTTATGCCAGTCTATACTTAAAGATAAAAAAGGTTACTCTTAAAGAAAGTAGCCTTTATTTGGTAGGATTTTAGTTCAGAGGGACGGGGTAGGAGGGAGGTCTCAAGAGATTACAGTTCAGAATATTGTGCCTAAGAGATCCAAACCTCTTTGTTTATGTTAGTGTGACTACTACAGAGGCAGAATAAGCATATCTAATAAGAAGTATGAATTTATGAAAACACCAGCCACAGTTTTTAAAAGAAACAGATAAACGTCACAACACATCTTGTGTTCTCATTTTCACTTTCTTGAAATAAATTGACTCAAGGGTCTTCTGTTTTCTTTCCGTCTCTTTGTGTCTCTTCATAGGAAGTGCTGTAAGGAAGTCAGGCTGCAGCCATGTTTTTCAGGAGAAGCTGCCTTTCCCTTCTCAGTGGTTGGCAAACACTCCCTTAAAGTTACAGACAACTAGCTAATATCATGGATATGCTAACAGTCGGGAAACAGAAAAGAATCTACTAAAACATTGTTAAGGTTAAGCTTACAGCAAGAAATGGCTTGATATATTTGAATGAATGTTTGAAATTGGTTTGAAAATGTTTGAAATTGAAGAAAAAATTAAATTGAGAGTTTCATATTTTAAGAAAAATTAGGAACTGTCTTGAGGAGCTGGCTTCCAGGTTTGGACCCCTGTAGCTTTCAGATTAGCTTGATAATTACTATCTCCAGTTCCCACTCGGCCATGTACATCTTTTATCTCAGTTATAATTTTTTTAAAAAGTTTAAAATAAACACCATATAACTGCTCTTATCTAAGGACTGCTTCTAAGGTTTCTGTCTCAGTTTAGTTTTTAGAAAACAAAACACAAGGTTCAATGTCAAAGGACCCTTCGAAAGATATTTGAAGGTAAGAGTCTTTTTTAGTATGGGAAAGGTGGATCTAGAGTTCATGTTCCACATGCATCCTGTCCCCTGGAGTGTGGTGAGCACCGGATTGAAGAGGAGGCAGGCATTGTTGAGAAAAGTTAAATACATGTTAAATACACATTGTTTCAGAAAGCTTGTTTCTAGTTTGATGGCTGTGAAACAAGTTTAAGGTATGTTTCTCAGGCACAGTTGTAGATGGAAAAACATATGAATAAACTTGGATAAAAGTGAAAGGCAAAGCCATGTTAATGATGTGGGAGTGTCCCAGGAAGAAATGGAATTTATTTAATGAGCAAATGCCTGTAAATTGAGACAGTATATAGAATAAAGGAGAATTAGATGTGGTTACTGAGTCGGTACAAGGGAAAACCGTCAAAAATTGTAAATTGTCTATTGGGATTTGATTTATTTTCTTAGATCTATTGATCGGTCAGTTTTTCAAAATGTCACTCTACCATATATATATATATTTCAAGTTTTAAGAATGAGCAAAATGAAACCATATGGTGTGTCCATGCCAGTCACTGAGCATATTCTAGATCATGCCATAGGTTTGAATGATGGTTTTAATGTTCACCATGTGGTTGGATCAGTTAGTTTTATTTGCTCAGCTTTGGTTTCCTGAGTCCTGGAGTGGTATGCACGTCTACCCGGAAGTTCTGGGAATCAGAAAATGCTTGTGAAGTGCTTAGCACCGTGCCCCTCACACTGCAGGCGCTTGATAAAGCATTTCCCATCAGCTGCAGTGCATGTACCTTCAAACCCAGCACTCAGGAGGCAGAGACAGCTGGATCTCTGCAAGTTCTAGCCTGCTAGGGCTACTTAGTGAAACTATCTTCAAAAACAAACAACTCATCCCAAATCTAAAATCATTATGATTATACTGTGATATTAACCAGCTCATACAATGTTGACACATAATAGAACTTCAGTGTTTATTCTGTAGGAGAGTGTTCCCTACCTTTCTCTGAGGAGTCTAGAAGATGAAGTGTCCCCTTCATCTTAATTTGAGGATAGTTAATAAAGTGAGAAGAAAGAAAAAAAATTTAAAAAAACCCTCTAAAGTTCACAGTTTTTCAAAGATTGTAATTATGGTGAGAATTCAAATATGGTTGCTATGTGATTTTGAAGATTTCATCCCTACTGTGAGAGAACTACAGAAGGTTACTGTCCTCACGCCAGCATCTGTAGGTAACTTAAAAGCATAGCCTTCCCTAGGAGCATACAGGTCTGCTGGATACCAGTAAAATTCCTTATTAGAATCCACTATACATTGCTATTATTCATTATCCTTAAGCCCTTTAATTTAGGTTATAAGAAAATCACTGACATAAAAGTAATTGGAGACAAAAGTGAACACACCCATAACCGTCACCTAACTACAAGTGCTCGGGACAGTGCTATTTATTTACATCGGAAACAAGACTTCATGTGTTCATGGATTTTAAAAATGATATGAACACATATGATACTTATGTATCTATTTGTAATATACGCATTTCATTTTTATCTTATTAGTTTTAATCATAATTCCCCAAATCAGCTTAGAAGAAATATTTCAATATTATGTATAAGGTTATTCTCTGAGGAAGAGTTTGACTGTTTTGTCTTTTTAAAAAAATGTTAAAAATTATTTCACTGAATATATAATTTTAAGTGCCTGAAATAATGTGGTACTAGAATCTTTGCCTCAATAGTCACTTTATAGAAATCTTACCTTGAGTACATTTAATAGTTGATAGCTTTTCTAAAGTGTGTATTATATGTGTGTATACATAAGTATACATTCTGCTATTGAATGTGATTTTTTTACATATAGAGTCAATGAGGTAAGAATTTATGAAATTATTAGGATGCATCACCTTATGTATATAAAACATCTGGTGTAAATATACCAAGTGGTTGAGAGTGCACTCACAGAATGGTAATACTGTACCTGTTGTAGTTCTAGTATTTTAAGGATTATAACTTTGCTAGAAGAGAAAAGATCACGGTCACTTGTGCTGTTGATGAACAGCAGAAAGCTAATAGCGATGGAACAGGCGTGACTACCTAACCGTCTCACCCTCTCCTAAATATAGCTAGCGGTGCTGAGCTTGCTGGGAGGAGACCCTGTGGGACTGTAATGGAAAGGTCAAAGAGGAGGTGAGTCTTCAGCAGCGTTTTCTCAGGGGCTCTGTGACAAAACAAAACAAAAGGGAAGATTACTCGGTGTCTGCATGTGTGGACTGAACTTGCCAACTCTGTACTCTGCATTGAGTACATATGCATCGGACAAATTGGATCTTTTGTTAAGAAATTGCTAAAAGAATTTAATATGAATGATGTTTTAACTCAGAAACTACAATGCACAGGAATAAATGTCCTTGATTAATTAATTTCACTTTTTTGTTGCCATATAGTACCATTAAATTCTAATTTTGAAATGATTCTTATAAACACCTTGCCTCTTAGAATTTAGTGAGCATTTTCAAATATTTTTCTTTAATTTCTTTTATTCATCGTAGTATTTTAATTGCTTATAATCCTTAGTGGAAAATGTCAGTTTGGAAAATATCAATAACTTGTTTAAACAGATTTGACAATTGACAGCATAATTCTATTAGCAATATAGGCAGATTATTCTACAAACATGTTTCTAAAATTCACTTTTAAAGTTAGTTGAATTCAGTTTTGGTTATCATTATATTTTAAAAGTCGTTTGGATCTCCAGATGAGTAGAGAAAACAGGAGTTTTGGTCTGGTGAGCTATGTCTAGTTGTCAGACTAAAGTGTGGTATGATATAAATCCATACTTTGGTTGCTAGAGGCAGCAGTCTGTTACAGAGCCATGCCCTAAACAAAATGAAGTGCCTTTCTTTATTGAGTTTTTCTAATACAATTTATTTCCTGCAAATGATTCTACTCCTGAATATAGTGTTTCTTCATAGGTCATTACAAAAAGTAAAAAATAAAAATAAAAAAAAGGAAAGAAAAGGATGCAGGAAATCACGGCAGGCCTGCAAGTGCAGCCTGCTTTTAGTTCATATTCACAGAAGGTAAGACCTAAAGATAGAACAAAGTCAGGCCTGGCTGTCCATGCCTTTAACCTCAGCACTCGGGACGCAGAGGCAGGCATATCTCTGAGTTCAAGGCCAGCCTGGTCATTGTAGTGAGTTCCAGGACAATAGTAGCTACATAGAAAGAAACCCCCAAAAATAAAACATAAGGCATCATCGCCCTGTTGGACTGTGTTTCCTAGAGGGTGTTGCTTGTGTTTTTTTAAAATAATGTTTATATTATGAGTGTTTGCATGTAGTATGTGACCATGTATGTGCTTAGTGCCCGAAAAAGCTGGAAGAGGGCGCTAGATGCTGAGGAGCTGGAGTTACAGCATATTGTAAGGCTCTGTGTGAGAGATGGGAACCCAACCCAGGGCCTCTACAGGAGCAGATGTCTCGTTTCTGTATTTCTTATTCTGTGTACGAATGGCTGTGTGTGTGTGTGTGTGTGTGTGTGTGTGTGTGTGACGCGCGCGCACGCACATAAACACATATGTAGAGACACACATACATTTATGTATGTCATAGGTTTTGTTGATTATGTAGTTGGATGTTGACTCATACGTGTAACAGGATTATGAGCATTGAATTGTGAAATTCAGTCTAACTCAGTAATAAAGAAGCTACTTTGCCATTTAACAGTTACTCACTGAGCAGCCCAGACTGTGTATCAGGCACTGTGTCAGGTGCTGGCATCACAATGTAGAAAAGACAGATATTTCCCTAAGTTTACAGTAGTGAAAGAAACCTTAAAAATTATTCATATTTTTCTTAACTGAAAAGCACTACAGTTAAGTTGGTAGGAAATTCTTTTGTCATCAGAGTAATGATATCGATTATACAAATGCAGTCTCAAGGGAATTACATGACAGTTCGTGACAGTTCCCGAGGAAATGAGAATGGATTGTTACGATGAGCAAGTGTGAGTGTTTTGTCCTGATGACTAGACCTGTCCTTGTAGGGCACGTGCAGTAATAAAGCTCCTGCTTCTGGCACGTGGCAGCAGGAAGCTCTTCTCACCTGGCATTGGCAGAGCTAGTCAGGATACTTTCTGTGCTGTGCCCATGGTGGAGCATGGTGGGCTTTGGGTGATATTAGCACCGCAATGCAGAAGTGAGAACAAGAAGTACAGGGAGGCCTGGGGTGGGAGTGGGGGGGGTGGAGTAGAGCATAGATTATGCTAATGACAACTGCCTTAAATGGGTAAGCAGTAAGAATGAGTGTGAAGTTAGGGGACAGCCAGTCATTTCTCCATCTGTATAGCATCGGCCCCGTGGTGGGCCACAGAAGAAGGGACCAGGAATCCACTGAGCTGGAACTTGCCAGATACAGCCATGGGAACAAGCATCAAAAGTTGAGAATCCTCAATATCGGGCAGAAAAGAATCCCATTCTTTTGCGATATGAGTCCTAGCAAGTGTTTTATAGTCCCAGGGACCTCATTTGTTATGCAAAGTAGAAGTAATACTGACCCCAGAATTTGTGGTTGGAGTGCTGAGGGCTTTAATGACCTTCTGGCTGAGCACCTAACTGACATATAATAGCATCTTTAAGGTGGGTCAGAGTCTCTGGGCTGAGGTATCTTTCTGCATTTGGTCATTGCTATATAGTGCATAGGTGTCCGGCAGACATTTAGTGTACATGTAACATGTACTAATTTTATTTTAAAATGACACAGGACATTGCTATGTACATCAGGCTGTCCTTGAACTTGTAGTGATTCTCCTGTGTTAGCTTCCCAACTGCTGGGATTACAGGCATGAGCCACCAACCCAAGCTTCATTTAATACTCAAAAGCTACATAAGGTAGCTACTTTTCTATCTTTTCATAATGATAATTCTGCAGTTGATCTAGTTAAGAAGAGGCTGGATTTGAACCCATATAGTTTATCTCCAGAGCTCCATTTTACCCATCCTCCTAGGCAGGGAGAATTTCTCTCACCACATAGGGTACAGAGGACAAATACAAATGTTTGTGTATTAAGCAACACACTATGTAAAAAGCCACAAACTCATTTAGCTTGTTCACGTATCTCAGAAAAGATCATCGTGCTCATTTGTTTTACGTTTGACTTGTAAATGATTCAAGTTGTACTTGCTAATTCTGATATACAGTACTTTGGTCTCCCATCTGACACACAGCTCTGCAGTTTCTCATCTTTTCTCTCCTGCTGTTTTCCTTCATCATTTGTCATTTTTCTCTGTTGTGCTTCTTGCGTGAGATCCTGGATTTGTATGTGTTCATTGTATAAGACACAAAGGATAGAGGTAGGATTAAGCAGTATGCTGTAATGTGGGGCCTGAAGCATGGACCCCCAGTGTCTATAACATAAGGCCCTCGCTGGTCATCCACATGAAGCAGTTCAGTGTTTCCGTCCCACTTGAGAACACTTGTTGGACCATTCTTACATGTTGGAAAGGTTGTATTAATTCTTTGTAATACTATATAGTACTATGAGGTGTTTTTATACAAAAGTTTCTTGAAGGAAAAAGAGATACATTTGCTACAAAATCTCCTTGTTGGATTTTTCTTTTCTAAGCAGAATCAATACTTCATTATAGTTATTTGTATGTTCAGAGTGCTTGGTTTATAGAAGATTTAGAAAAGACTTTATGAGGTTTGTGTATACCCTAAGATTTTATTTCTGAATGTTTTATTCTGTTGCTTTTGGTTTAAGTAATTATTTTCTTCTTCATTGAAGTGGCAGATCTTAGAGAGAAAGCTAATGTGATAGACGACTCCAGAAAAGACCCTACCTCAAAAAGCTGGGGCTGTCTTCTGAATTTTATTATGGAAGTAAGTTCAGTAATCACAAAACAGCTATAGCTTGTGGGAAATGTCCCATGTGCCTTGAATTAATTAATGTAACCTTTACAGTTCCTCAAAGGCCCATGTATGACTGTCATAACAGGGAGAAGCTGAGGTTAACTATTTATTACATGTCTGATCACACAGCTAGTAACAGAGCTAAGGTTTGAATCCATGTCTGCCCCATCCTAACTCATTTCAGTATCATGCACTGTTTCATTGAGAAGATGTAGTTCACTAGGGCTGATGTTCAGTGATAGATAAATGCTTAGCATGTACAAGGCCCTGGGTTTGAGACCCACCACCAAACAGAAGGTGAGGATGAGGGTGAGGAGGATATTGATGATAGGTTGGTTGGTACTTCAACCTTCCCCAACAAAGCATTATTTTTTTGTTTTTTGTTTTGTTTTGTTTTCTGTATCACCAAGGGATGTAAGTTTTACTTTATAATTATATGTCTGTGAAGCAGTTAAATGATTGTCACCAAACCTCAGGGTGACTGCGCCTTCAGGGAGAAAGAATTGTATGATTTTTTTCCTTCGCTGCCCACAGTAAACATTTCTTCCAGCTTCTTGTCTGTTTTATGTGTATGTTTGTCTCCAGAAACTGCGGCTTTTTTCCTTGGTCAGCATCAAAAACAAAGCCCTCTCTTGGTGTCTAAATGTGTTAGTTTTAAGTATTTGCAAACATGAGTATAGGTTTTTCTGGCTCTCTATTCAGTTTCCTTTCAGAGACATTTGTGAGACCAGTGAGGGCTCCGGCTGGACATGTTAGTGCTGCACTCAGCCTGAATGAGGCGTCCATTGTCCCAAAGGACAGTGCAGCCCTTAGCTGGGAACACACAGTCAGGATGCTCTATTCCCGAGCTAGTTACACAGAAGCAGTTCTGCCCAGACTGGAATGTGACTGTTAAAACAGGGGGACTTTGATCCTGAAAATGGAGTAGGTACAGACTCTAGTGCACTATTGTGTTGGGTCATAGCTGGAATTTTCAGAGTTTTTTTTTCTAATATTTTTAAGTTCCTTTAATCTCTTTCTAGTGAGTAATATTATTATAAAATATAGGAGCATTTTGTAAAAAAAAAAAAAAAAAACAACCAAAAAGCAAACAACAAAAATATTTAAAGTAATGACTATGATACCTCAGTCAGAAATGACATGGAAACCTAGCTATGCCATTTAGACAATGTGAGGTGAACTTTAATGTGGGACTTGGTGTTTTTAGTTATTAACTTAATCCTTTAGCCACGTAGGAGTTCTCTTGCTAGACTAGCTGTGAAGATGACCGTAACTGTATCAAGAGCTAGTTGATACATGTTACCTTTCATGCACCAGAAGCACCAAGTGTCCTAGGGGCCTTGTGAGAGCACTTCTCTTGTAAGCTTCAGAACACCTTTAGGTGGAAGCCACCACTGTTACCATCACATCTCAGTAGACAGCGCTTTACTCACACACGGACTTTGTCTTCATCAGGGTTACTTAGGAGTGAGTGAGTAAGGAACTGGGAACCCAGGCACTCAGGCAGTGTGTGCAGACAGCTCACCTGGCTGGCTGAGGTTTGGGACGCGTCCATGTGCTTTCAGGAAGCTGTTTATTGATCTGTAAAAGGATCAAATACTTCTGCCTTCCTTGTTAAGAAAGAAAACCAGGTGGTTGGGGATCACAGTGAGAGTGCTTGCTTAGCTTGCACAAGACCCTGGGTTCCATTCTCAGTACAGACATAAGCAGAATTATTTACTCAGCTCTATAATCCCACACTTGGGAGGTAGAAACCAGAGGATCAGGAGTTCAAGTTCAACCTCTGCTCCATAACAAATTCCAGGCCAGCCTGGGATACATGAGATGCTGTCTTTAAAAACAAGCACACAGACACCTCGGTGTATGCTTTTAAGAACTCCACACACAGGCTTGCTTCTCTTAGTGGCAATACACATCTTAAGGTCATGCTCATGAACTTCTGTGAAAAATCACTTAAAAAGGAAAATGAGAAAATTGGTTTCAATACAAAAACTTGTTACTGTATGGTGTTAAGTTGTGCCTTTTAAATGTAAATTAAATGTAACATTAAAACGTTACATTGTTTCTAGGTTTTTGTGTGTTGCCACATATGTATTTTGTGAAAATCATATATATACTGTTGCTGATTACACAAATTGGGTAGTATTTTAGAGAGAAAGTCATTGAATACGATACCATACTTTATGCCTTAAAGAATATTTATTAGTTTTCTAATTGCCTTTGCTCCCACTGTTATGGAAAAAGGTGGATGTAATACTTCTGTGTATGATTACTGTGAAGGTATATGATGAAGTGACTATTGAAAAATTTTATCAGTGTAAATGTGGTTTAAACATCTCTAATTTAATAGTACAACTTTAAAAGGCACAACCTAACACTGTACAGTGACAAGTTTTTATACTGAAACCAATTTTCTCATTTTCCTTTTTCCTTGGTGTAAATCTACGAAATCAAATATTTAAGAGTGAAGAGTTGCCACAAAGTTTTTCTTCAATGATCTACATTTGTTTTTTAAAAAAGCATATTGATTTTCTTTTTTTAAAAAAAGAGAACAGATATTTGCCCCATCTGGTGTATATTTTACATTCCTTTAGGTGTTTGCAAGTGTGTGATGTAGTAGCTCTTTCTTTCTGTAACCTCATTTTCCTAAAGAAGACAGGTGTGCACGCATGCCTGTGCCTCTGCACTAAGGAAAAAGAAGCTCTGGAATTACAACAAAGTAGTCAAGGTCAGAAGTGACCTGACATGCCCTCCAGCATGCTGTTTATAATTGCTGTGGTTAGTTCTCCGTCTCACTGTTTTTACCTATAATGTCAAAACACAATTATATGGAGTTGGTATGTTAACTAATAGCAGTTTATCTCTGCATGGTTTATAGACAGAGTCAGAAGCCAACGACTATAATTACATCCATGTTTCTAACTTAGCAGTGAGCTAGAAAAGTGTGGTTGAAGTACACAGTGGCTGTAGCCCCGCCAGTAGGAATTACAGGGTAAACTCATTGCTCTGCATTCTTTTGGTTTTACAATAATTGTTACTTAAATTTTGTTTTCTGGATTTTACCACTGTCTGTTGTGTTTATATGACCACATAAAGGGTGGTTGAGTTCCGTGTCTCTGCGCTCTATTCTTTTTGCCTTCCTCCATGACTGACTGGCTATTTTCTGGCTTCCTTCTGACTCAGCAGACAGTCCATTACAGTTAATAGTCCTCAGAAGCAGCCTGATATTCATGCTCTATGGAACCCATAAGACTTCTACTATTTGCATTATATGTTTAATTGGATAATTATGGGAACCATGTTGAACTGTTAACAACTGTCAAGCCTTTGATTAATCTTTTCAGTGTTCATTGGCATGGTTCAAGTTAGCAACCACCACACAGATTGTGTGTGTGTGTGCGTGTGTGTGTGTGTCTGTGTATGTGAGAGAGAGAGAGAGAGAGAGAGAGATATGCTGTTGTTGCTGTTTTCATGATTATTCAAGAGAGTTAAAAATAAGATTTTTTAAAGAAAAATATAAATTCCCATTTTGAATTACAGTATATAAAAAGACACAATTAGTGGTTTATCATGCTTTGTTTGCATGTAAAGTATTACTACAGCTTAATGGTTCTAGGGGAAAATGTAAGAAAGCTTTATTTTTAATGATCCCAGTGATAATAACATGTGAACAGAGCCCCATCCCTCTCTGAAGATGTTCAATGTCAGGTGGGTTTCAGCCATCCTGGACTTTGTACACATCTTCTGCCTTCGGTTGAGAAGCTTGTTCCCTACAAGAGAAGTGTGCCCTGGGTTTCCTAAAGACTACCCGAGCTGCTGCCTGGACCCCCCTTTCCTAACATTGTCTGGCGAAGGGTTAGACTTCTTTGTGGGCTGATGCAAGAAGACACCAGCCAGTGATTTGCTTCATCCTTTTAAGTCATGTCATAAACTCAGTACTTAAGACAGAATCCAAGCGGATGGGAAACTGTTGCATCTAGCTTTAAAAGAAGCAATATGTGAGTTGGGAATACAGGAGCATGAGCAGAAATGTGACTAGTTACGTTTTGCTGATAGTATTTCAATAAAGAGTTCAAGGAAGCAATAAATATAGATGCAGTAAAACTATGAATGAGAGAGAGAGAGAGAGAGAGAGAGAGAGAGCGCATAACTCTATAGGTATTAGTCTTACACCATTTCTGTGAAAGACAGTTTCATTGTTATCAGTATTTAATATGTGAGGACACCAAAGTACAGAAGATGATGCCCAAGATCCCACCTAGCATGTGGTCAGAGCCATGCTTTGGACACACACTTTGTGTGGCTGTTATGTCCAGGCAGCACCTGAGCTGACTTGGTGAAGTCCAATCCATGCTGGGCTAACAGCCTCAGTAGACTATGCTAGACAGGTTCCTTCTGGCCTAGATTCATTCTTCTCCCTGGAAAATAGCTTCTACCTGTCAGTTCCAGGGTTTGTCATCCTGAAGTGCCATCTTGCGTTATGCTTGTAGGCCTGGAGGCTTGGAATGAGTGTTTCAGCTGCTCCCAAAGCAAACCGTCTACTTGTGTTGAAAGCGTACTTTGATGATTTAATCAAATGTACAAACAATGAGGGGAAAGGGGTTGTTTTAGATGAAAAACAAAACAAAACAAAACACAACAACAACACCAAGTCCAGAAGCTATCTAAGTCCCACTCTCTTGAGTTTGCCATTATGAAGTTGTTTGTTCCAGTTTGGAGATACTGGACCTCCCAGTGAGGTTCAGGATGGCCTCTTCAGCCAGCTCATAGTAGGGCAGCAAACTGAGAGTGTGAAAGGTATATGTGTAAGAATCAAATTCAGACCAGTAGTGCATGCTGTGGACAGAAATACCCACCCTGGGAATTTAAGTACATGCAATGAGAAGCTAATTTCTTTTCCTTCTTTCCTTCTTTCCTTCTTTCCTTCTTTCCTTCCTTCCTTCCTTCCTTCCTTCCTTCCTTCCTTCCTTCCTTCTTCTCTTCCTCCCCCCTCTTCCTTCCTTCCTTTATTTACTTATTTATTTTTGCTAAAGGAACTCTTTCTTTGAAGTCCTACTGTCCAAGCTACTTCTCTGCAAAGCAGCATGATTGGTATTGCCTTGATTTGAGGCAAGATTCCATAAACTCTTGGTCTTAGGCAGTTAAGCAATGTGTTTATGTGAATGGCGATGGGAGGGTAAGGCAGCTTCAAGAATGTGTAGTTAACTGAAAGTGGGATGACTAGGTTTCAGGATGACACACTGTAAAAGTGATGGTGAGTAGACTTGATATTATTATTGAAGAGGTAAAGTTTATGAAATCTGGCTTCCAGTGTGTCCCGTTATCTGCTTCTATCTTATCCTATGTGAAATGAAAGTGGTACAGATTTCCCTGAAGAGATATCTCTATGATATGTATAAATGGGTTCTGTGGACTAGAATATTTCATGTTTTCTCTTCTTTCCCTCCTTCCTTCCTTCTTTCTCCCTCATCATCTCTATCCCTTCTTCTGTATGTGTGCATATATGTTTATAGTTATATTTTTCTTCACCCACACACACCAAACTGAAAAAGTTACCGAGGATTAGAAATATGCTTTATTCTTAACACTTGTTTAAAACATAGTTCTACTAATATATTGATCCATTTTGGATGTTTTTGCTCATCTTAAATGTTTTAGCGAAGACCTTCTAAACTGAGTCAACACATTTCCAGCAGTGTGCTTGTAGTTTATAAGAGGAGCAGGTTGTTGCTACTAGAACACCTGAGCTGCAGGTGAGATGGTTGCTTCACATCCTGACTGTCTCACTGCAGCTCTTCTCTCTTCAGAGAGTCACAGAGGAAATCAAGTTCTAAATGCCTCCACTTAGCAGCTGGTGAGACTGCTCGTTAATCATATTCCTTGTGAGTGTCTGATCTAGGCCCCAACTTGCCATTTCCCATGCTTTTCTCACTAACCTCGAAAGCAAATGTTCTAGATTGTACCCACCCAGGGACTCAGCTATTTCTCCTGGGCCCTTGAGATGGCCTGAGAACATGTCCTGACCTTCCTGTTGTAGAGTGTTGCTTGTTGATTCATACTTACATTTCAGGCCACTGGACTGCCCAATTTTGGGGATTTAAAGTTAGACTCTGATTGGATGTGTGTATCTTGTTAACAGCGCTGTGACACAAGAATCTGCATGAACTCATCTTCCTATAGCTTCACACAGGGGATTCTTAACAATAGACCACTGTCAGAGTCCTTTTTACCTCCTGGGTCCTCTAAACCTTTGTGCTGAGAACCAGGAATAATATTACCAACCACATAAGGAAATGTCAAAAAGCACAAGTCAGTTGACCTTCTCTTGGCTTTCTCTGGGTGACCAAGAGAGGGATTGGCTATTGTGATCAATGTATTGATTCTGATTGTGGCAGAATGATCGATTCACTCCTCTTTAGCATTGCTTTTCAATTTAGCAGCAAAATTCCTGGTCATGAGGAGTTGCCCCACTCATGGAATGAAGCGAGAGCAGAGTATGGGGACAGAAATCCCTCTGTGGTCACTTTGTCACACAGAAGTGTGCTTTTGTGCATAATAGTTTAAAAACAGAGCTCTCGAGTGGCATTTTTACCTCTCGAGGTAATTTTTACCATTGTTTTTAGTCAGAAAAGGGAGGGAGCACTGGATGCTCCAGCACACAGGAAGTCAGAGAAGCTGGGTTCCAGCTTGAGAACGGCAGAGCACAGAAGTTCATGCTGTAGTTGAAGTGCACTTGACGTCTGAACTCCTGGTCTAAAGCTTGTGCTTTCCATCTAGCTGCAGAGGACATCTGAAATTCCGCTGGTTTCTAATCTATGGCAAGTGAACAAGAATGGATGACAAAGGGATATAAAGATAGAGCTCAGACAAGGTGTTGTTAATTCTTTCTTTCACCTATGCTAACTAATGGAAAGCTTAAATTACTAAATTCAGAAGAGTTCGTTGTTGCTACTTGCCAAATTGTACATGCTTGTGCGTCTGTCTAATCCATATTGGAAAGCCACAAACAGAAGCACATAATTTGGCAAAACACCAAAAGCATGCCTCAGCACACGTCTGAAGATTCTTCCAAATGACTTAATGATTCAAGAATGTGTGTGTGTGTGTGTGTGTGTGTTTGTGCAGTGCATGCTGTGTGTTCTGAATATTGCAGAGATGCTTAGAATAAATTATTCCTGCAAACTATGTGTATTATCCATATCTTGGGAGTTGGAGGACTTCCCTCCAAAATTCTGAATTGTTAAAAGCAAAAGAAAACTGAATAGCAGGTTTTTTTTTTAAACACACACACACACACACACACACACACACACACACACACACCCCACACACACACACACACCCCACACACACTTTTCTTAAATAGCAACTCAGAGTAAGCAAAACTTCATAACACCATGAAGAAAACACTTAAGCTGGCAAATTATTCCCTCCTAGAGTTCGCAAAACCTTTTGCTTTTGCTTGGTTGTAGGCTTTTTCCTTTGTAGGTTTAAGGGCACAACTAGTGGGCCATGCCTGTAATATTAGCATAGGAGGAAACTGAGGCAGGAAGATCATTGTGAGTTTGATGTTAGCCTAGGCTACCTGGTGAGACCCTGTCTCAAACCTGAGTAACCACCCCGCAAGGTCCTTTTTTGCCCATGAAAAGCAAGTTATTTAATATTTGTTTCCCACTTTACAACTGGGAAAAAGGACTGAGTCAATGATTAAATACCTCACCCAGTAGAGTCTAGAGATGTAGGTTGATATCTTCTTTTTGGTCTGGAGAAGTGGCTTAGTGGTTGACAACACTGACTGCTCTTCCAGAGGACTGAGTTTAGTTCCCAGCACCCACTGAGGTAGCTCACAAACACCTGTAATTCCAGTTCCAGGGATCTGACTTCCTTTTCTGGGCCTCTGGGGGCATCAGACATACATGTGGTACACAGACATATGAGCAGGGAAAACATTATATACATAATAAAATTAAACAATAGCGTATCCTTCTGTCTGTGGTCTTGTTTTTCAGGACATTCTCAAATTCAGAGAAAATGCTTGGCTGTCTTGCTGCTGCCTCATAGTCAGACACTGAGTGTAGCTGTAATAGAACATTTTTGCTGGATTAAAAAATGAGAGCTGCACTGTCTGAGCCTGTGCTATTCGTATCTCCCATAGAGAACTCTCTAGTGGGGTGTGACTTGAGCTGGCCACACATTTAACAGACTCTTCATTTTTGGTGATGAGTAAAATGTTTTTGTTCTTTTTTACATTTATTTATATTTATTTATTTATATTGTTGTTGTTATTTTGAGTTTTTGAGACAGCATTTCTCTGTCTCAGGACAGTCGCCCTGACTGTCCTGGTCACTCTATAGACCAGCCTGGAACCTAGAGATCAGTTTGTCTCACCCTTCTGAGTGTTGTAATTAAAAGCATGCACCACTATTGCCTTTCTCCTCCGTAGTTTTAAGAGAGACTTTGTGTGTTTGTGTGTCTGTGTGTGTATGTATGTATGTATGTATGTGTACTGGTAAGTTTTTGAACATCACCTGGTTTTAGGCTTTTGGCACATGAGGATTAGAGAAATGAAGTTTACTGAATTTACAAAAGTAAAATAAAAATAGAGACAGGTAAGGGTAGGCGAGAAGTATGTGGTTGCCTTATTTATTTGCTTTTAGCAGTACTTCAAAGCTGCCTGAGAATGTGACATTTCCTTCTTTTGCAGCAGAAGTTCAGTCCTTGGTCTGTAGTGGAGGATAGCGTTGCCCTGTCTCTTAGGACAATACACATAACTGAAATTAAGAGACTGAGGACTTCGCTTATGTGCACAGACATTATCCTTCAAGGTCGTGCTGGTGAATGGGACGGCTCAGGAGGTGCTAATGAGCCTTCCTGCCTTAGTCATGCACCACAAACTGGTTCTTCATTGTTTACTGCAACTCCAATGACACATCATTATTATTTTTCTTATTACAGCTTTGAGATTGACAGTTGCAAAAACTCCAGAACCAATATGAATTCAAGTGTGATCTCTTATTAGAGTAGGTGAATGTTGGCTGATGAAGAAGTCAGATAAATGGAAGGTGGTAAGCTCTGGATTCCTCAGTTAAGTCTGAGACACAGGCAGAGCTACAGTCTGTGAACTGAGTGGTGCTGCTGGACGCTTAGGCCCCGGGAAGTGGTTCTCCTTGGAAGGATCAACAACAGGGCCACACCATTCACTCTGAGGCCACTGAACCAGACTTCGATGACATTTTACTCAAGGGTTTTTTTTTTCTCAAAGATCCTGTCAGACTTCCTCTCCAGGAAGAGTTGATTTCCTCATGAGACAATGATCAAGAAAACAATACTCTATTTATCTCTTACCTGAATAATGTTTTCAAAAAGTTCACTGCATTCATTTGACTTTCTCGTAAAATCAGTTCCTTGAGCGAGGGAGCAGGTATGGCTTCCTCCTTGTGTGTTTGCAAGGTTATTTATTATCCCTCTAGATGCTGTCAGACCGGTGTAGACCCACCTTTACTAATAGGTAGGACTTCCCTCTTTAGTCTATGAATTTAGAGTTAATGCCTTTGTCTCCTGGTATATATTTCTCAAGAGTTGTGTGATCCTCTCAGCATGCCGGAGATGCGTTGCTTTTTAAGTTCAAGCCCAAATTTTCACTAGAGTCAGCAAAAGTAGCCAATAATCCAGAAGAGAGAGTGAAGAGCCCTTCCTACCTTCCCTCTGAAAGAACAATTCTTCCTTGAACTGTAGCTGTTAGAAAAACAAAAGTGACTCAGACCAGCACAGAAGTAAATTTACTTACTTAGGACTAAGGAACTAGGGCTGGCTCCCAGAAGGCACCCCTTCTGACAGTAGGGGGGCTTGGTTGTTGACCTCTTAAGCCACTGAGAAATTCTGAAAAACATTACAGAAGACTGTTCTTAATATTACATGATATCTTTGTGTGTGTGCAGACACATGTATGTGTATGCATAGTCATGTGCATATTTGTGTGTGCGCGTGCGTGTGTGTGTGTGTGCAGACACATGTATGTGTATGCATAGTCATGTGCATATTTGTGTGTGCGCGTGCGTGTGTGTGTGTGTGTGCAGACACATGTATGTGTATGCATAGTCATGTGCATATTTGTGTGTGCGCGTGCGCGTGTGTGTGCAGACACATGTATGTGTATGCATAGTCATGTGCATATTTGTGTGTGCACGTGCGTGTGTGTATGTATGTGTGTGTGTATGTGTGTGTGTAAATGATGCCAGAGAGAGAAGGAGAGAGTAAGATTGCATAGGAAGAACTATCAGTAATATTTCCTATCCTTCCTGTAAATGAACAGATATGCAGGAGCATCAGACATTTGGACATACCAAATTAGCCTTGAAGACTTGTGACCATGCATATAAGACACTTCCTAATATACTTTGTAGATATTGTTGCCCATTGACTGGATCTTGCGCCGGGGCTTTATCAGTCTCTGGGCCTCAGAGGAGAGAACAGAGGCTGCTTCCCTGAGCTTGGTGCTGGTATAAGCCATTCTGCTGTACTGTGGTGAATTGGGTCAGGCACCGTCCTGGCGCTCTCCCTCCAGGGAGGGGACTTTTCCTTTGCATCTCAGATTCAGGAAACATGAGCATTTGTAGTTTCAAGACCACGGACCGCTGTGCAGGAAGTGGTAGAGATGGGTGCTGGGACTGAGGGAGAATCCCTGGGAGCTGCTGGGTCTCAGCTACCTGCTCTGGCATGCTTTTAGAATTTCCAGCCTGAGAGTAACATTGATACATGCTTAGGGGCATTTGTACAGAATTCTTTCTTTCCCTTTCAGGATTGGACAGACCTCTTGTTCAGTATACTTAATCAGCACAGCCATGTTCTGTGTGTAAATGTGTCTGAGGAAACACACAACAGTCAGTTAGTTGCCAGATACTTCAGTTGGGTTTCCTAGGGATACCTAGTATAGTAAAGGAATTTAACAATTGTGCAAACCTGCCATTAAAAGGCAACTTGAAAGTTATTTTCAGACAGAGAATATTTTCAGTCATTAACTCTTCTAGGCTGCTAGCCACCTTGGACCGGGCCTTCCTGTCTTACAGAATTCAGGCCCATTCAGGCCTCACTATGAGCGGTTCCTACAGGAACACTGTTGATAAGGGGGAAACTACAAGGTTTCTGTTTGAGAAGAGCACCCTGCCATGCAGCACAGTTGGAAGTGGTGCCTGCTTTCTCAGACAGGCTGAGGCCTCTGAGTGCTGCTGCTTGCTTACCGATGTTGTCCCTGGCCAGGGCCGGCACCCATGCTTCTCTTGATTTAGAACTGACACTCTCAGTATAACCGTAATTCACTTTTCGTCCAGGCTGACTAAATCCTTCCAGGTTGGCAAAGTAGAGTGTCAGGATTCCCATTGTTATGTTTATTCTGGATTTATGTCTTAAGTTGTGGTTTCGTAACATATTTACATAAATCAACTCTCAGAGCTGGACTCTAACACAAGTTGTTTTGCTGAAAGGAAATACTAACTGTTTTGTTTCCTGAGATTTGCTTTCATTTTATATAAAAAGCTCAAAGGAGGTAGAAACATTGCATGTTGTTGAACATTAAACTGAACTATTCTGGATTTTGTTTTTTATAACAGGTTTAATCTCAATCTCTCTCTCTCTCTCTCTCTCTCTCTCTCTCTCTCTCTCTCTGGCTGTCTCTCACTCTCTGGCTGCTACTGCAGCCTGTAGATATTGGAGAGGTAAAGTGAAAAGGGCAGAGGCTGATGCTATTAGCACAGTGGCCACATGCTTTTCCAGAACGGTTCCTGTTTTCTGCGACAAAGGAACCAAAAGAGCTGTTTCTGTTATAAAGATTAAGAGAAGGAGGCCGAGGCCTTCAGAGTAGAGGCGCAAACACTTTCAACAGGAACATGCTAAAATTAAAACTACTTGTGATTCATCCAAATGTTTTGCAGATGGGATTTCATTTAAAATTGATAGCCCAGAAAATTTTTTAGTGGTCATCTTTCTATTATTATTATTAATTAATTCATGTTTAGTTTAAGCCAATGTATTAGAAGGACACATGTGTTTCTAAATCATGGCATGAAGCAGATCCAATGGAGGCTTCCCTATCTAGAAATAATGTGCTCTAGTTGGAGGTTTCTTCAGCACACGGAGGAGAATGAGATGTTAGATGCTATTGTAGGTTCAGAATTTACATTGACCGCCTGCTGGTTCCTAGTATATTTTCTGAACAGTATTGATCATGAACTTCACTGGGAGATTGTAGACTTTAAAATGCTTTTTTTTTTTCAAATGGCCACTGATTGGTATTTACCTTTCAGCAATGCTATTTTTATTTACTCATGTTTAAGAAATGCAAGAACTTCATGACAAGTTTTTTTTTGTATTTAATGTGTTCTCTTACTAAATGTATTAGCATTGTACCTAAACTGTACATTTTAATGTAAGTGTACATCTTCTTACAGGGAAAACATCTTCTACCCTGGGTGACAGTTGAGAATGACATAGGCCGAATTCATTAGTCACAGTATTTTTTCTCTGCAGCTTGGCTCTGGAGAACTTTTTGGTTTGTTTAACAAAATTCTTACTGAGTTTTAAAGTGTACCCCTGAGGTTCCCTGTGCCCTGATTTATCTCATTTTGTTCCACGGAACAACAGTGTGACTGTGTGGCCAGGCATTAGTCCCCTTTCATTGGCATCCCTCTGAACGGCACAAGAGCCACATTCCAGTCTCTGAGAGGTGGAAGTATGTCTTGTCCAGCTGAATCTTTTGGTCTGATTTTTTTTTTCCTGGTCCTAATACATGTTTATTCCTACATGTGACAGATCTGCAGTCGTGTTTTCTTTCTGAGTTATAATGACTCAGATGTCATAATTAATGTGATGAGCAGGTGGGGGTTATTAGGCCTGTGCTTCACTTGCTAATAGCTCCACAGTTTTTCTAAAGTACTCTTTCAACTAAGGAGGCATTTCTTCACATAGAATAAACAGTACAGCACAAAAGCCTCAGTTAGATAACTATCCGTGGGCTTGAAAAGCTGCCAAGCAGATGTTGTTATTGGAGCTGGCCCAGGCGAGATTGGGCCAGGCAGATGCTCATGGGGAGGGGAGTTGGGGGAGCAAAGGGGGAGGAGAAACAAGGGAGTGGAGGTTGCAGGGAGGAGGGGGTGGTTCTCCAGGACCCTGACACTGTCTTTGCCAGGTTGAGGCAGATGGGAGGTGTCTTTGTGTCATATGTGTCATCTCCATGCTTATGACCTTTTGGAATACACAAATGAGGGTGGGATGGACGAGGAGACCCTCTGCAAATATCCACATGAGAGCATTTATCCAGCAGTGGGAGACTCCTGGTTTGCATTAGGGAGGCTGTGTGCAATTTCTGAAGGGCCTACGGAGACTATGCCTCATACCTATCCACGTATGTAATAGACGTGACATTTACCAGAACACACAGGTTTCTCCTTTATTGCTCTAAATTAGGTTGTGCAAACTTAAGACAAAATGCTGTTCTGTTTCCCATCACCCCTTTCTATAATTTTTCTTTGCACATTCCCTACTCTGTATTAAAATGTTGCAAAGTAACCACTTACTTTTCAGAGTTAAAATGAATCTTGAGGTCTGTCAGATTTGTAGGAGGTAAATGTGTGGAAGATTTTTATCTAAGTTGATCTTGTTTTGGTTCTCTGCTGTGTGTGTGTCTGTGTGTGTGTGTGTGTGTGTGTGTGTGTGTGTGTGTGTGTGTGTTCTAAAGCTTTTTAAAACTCATCCCTCATTCCCCTTCACTAGATTAAATTCTGTAATCTCATTTTTCTTTGAGCTGATCTCAAGCCAATGGTCTGGGGATTTTATAGCCAAGGGATAATTTTTGATAATGGGCTATTAAAACACTTGCATGCCTACCCTGTCTTTCAAATTAGTGTGTGCAGATCATCTTTCTGGGGGGAAAAAATCCTTCCCTTGGCAATAAGCAACTGATTATGCTGTAAGCGGTGTAAAAGCTTCCTGGAAGGTTTGTCCCAAGTGCACAGGTACATTTGAAATGACAAATAGCATGGTAACTGTGGCAGGAGCCGCAATGCTGCCCAGGGTTTTTCTTATTCTCCTTGGAGGGAAAGGCGTGTTTTCTCTTATCCAGACAGGCATAGTGTCTCAGCACCAGGCTGTCTTGTAGTTTACTTACTGACGAAAGTGCAGTGTCTTGAGACAGCGGTGTGAGGGCATGTGGGTTTTTTTTTTTTTTGCTGTTATTGATGGTGTGCATATTAATGGGTTAAAATGAATAAATCACAGGATAGAGGTCAGGCAGCACCTGTATAAATAATGAGCTTGACCTTCAAAATATGTAATGTAAAATTAATCAAATATGTGTAGCTCACCACATATTTTTGTTCTATTCACTTAAACTTCCTTTTCCCTCTCTAGGTTATTTTTGTTGTTGTGTTTTATTTCTATAATTAAAGAATTAAAGGAAAACTCACAGGTCCTGAGAAAGTATACTTACTTGTCCGTATTTGGTTTGAGTATGACTAGGATTTTGCTAGCATAAGAGTAAGGTCAATATCTTTTAGTTAAAGAATGTATCTGGTTCTATGGATTTTTTTTAACATTACATTTGTGTGTTTGATTTGTTTTTTTAAAGGTGGAATACACCTTGGTGTGTATATGGGGGTCAGAGGACAACTTGTGGTTGGTTCTGTCCTTCTACCACATGGGATCAAATTCAGATCATCAGGCATGGTGGCAGGGCACCTTTACCTGCTGAGAGAGACATCCCACTGGCTCTGATTCTGTGTCTTAGTATTTTCTTTTTTACACAAAGGTTTTGCTTACAAGCATGTTTAAAGTAGCATGACAACACTGATCATGAAACTCATGTTATGTCAGAGTTGGCACAGGAACTTTTCTTTTTAATTGTAAAGTTAGGTTTCAGACATGTCATAAATTCTCAGTACACTGCTATCATGTGTGCAGATGGTAAGAACATGCATATCTCGATGCATGTTTTTTCTCAGTCTGTGTTTTTGTTGCTCTATAGCCTGACAGATATAACTGGTGAATGCCCTCTTAATTCTTGGTAGTACTTTAGGAAAAGGTTTCTAATCTGGCAACTGAATCTTGCAGAGGAGCAGTTCTGAAAGCAACAAGGGGGTGGGTCCAATGAGAGTCCAGATCCTCAGGCTTAACAATGCACTACAATATCTAATGTTTCATATTACATGCAGCCTCCAGAAAATTCCCGTTGGTTTTTTTTTTTTTTTGTCAAATGCTGATTAAAATTGTTTTGAAGTATCCATGGACTGAGCTGTAGTATGCGGGGCATCAGCTCTGAGAGTATACATTCTGTCAGTAAACAGTCTATATTAACACTTTTCATAGCAAACATCTTGCCACGTGAGTTATCATTTGAAAATACTGGATCATGGATTTTAAATAACAACTATAGGTAGAAATCAGTAATATATTAAGGTACAGACTATTAATAATCTATATAATATATAATTTTACTCTACCTTGGTCTTTATTTTTAATGATTTATTTTTCTTTTATGCTCATTGGTGCTTGCCTGCATGTATATCTGTATGAGGGTGTAGATACCTTGGAACTGGAGGGAATTGAACTAGCTTGGTCTTCAACCTTAGTGCCTTTTTATTATTTATAGTTTATAAATTCTCAGCTTTTTAATTCAACATTTGCTTAGGACTGCAGTAAAGGTTGGAGAAGTATAAGGAACGATAAAGTGTTGGGCCCTGTTCTCAAATAGTTTATAATCTAATTTAGCAATAAAAACATGGGTATAAAACTAGCCATCTAACTCATACAGAGCAGATGGCAGACAGTATCATTCTAGTGGAGAGAAGGCTCTACAGGAGTGTAGAGGAAGCAGTTCAGTTGGCCACAAGAATCTAACAAAGGTTCTTAAAGGCGTGTAAGATGTGACAAACCTGTGAGGCCCCAAGATCTTACAGGCTAAGGCTAGCAAGGAGGTAAGTCACTAGGAGGAGTGTCTGGCACCAAGGCATGAGCTCTGAGTGGTTATAGAGCTCTTATTTTGGCAGAAAGTTGTCCAAGGCCATGCTGAAAGATTGGGGTTGCCGAGGGCTTCAACCTCTACCAAGTAGTTTTTAGAAGGTGGCTTCTATATTCTCTAGCAGACAAGGCTGAGAGCACATTGAGGATAGATTGAAGAAGGAGAAATTGGAGTTCATAAGATTTTAAACAGGCTATCTCATTTTTCACATAAATTCTGTCATAGCTTTGTCTTCTCTTTTTATAAGTATAGGATACGTGTTTATCCATTCCTTTGTTAAGGACATTTTAATTGAGTAGCTCTTACATCCTAATGATATTTCTGAATGTGTTCTACTTAGTACTGTACAAGACAGATACCTTGTCTGCTTTAGGGGCACTTAGCTGTCTACTGGGGCAGGAAAATGAACCAAATCAACCATTTCAAAAACGAGCAATTTTAATTTGTTGCCTGCAGCAGGTGAACAGTGATGTGGATTGAGTTGGAGCTGAAGTTGGGGAAGTTTCATGAGCCAGGGTCCCCGGCAAAGCCTTCTGGAGCAAGTGACTTATGTCAACATGAGAAGTAACTGAGTATTATAATGCTTCTGGTAATTAGTGATACAGTGTTCCCCCCCCCCCATGGTCCCTGTAAAGCATTTGCACTTGAGAGGACCTTGCAGGGGAAGTTCCCCCTTTCTTACCTCTCAGACAGCTATGGAGGAGAAGCCCTTCCCATGCCCCCTTGCAGGCTGCCCTTGATGAGTTGTTCTGTTCCTGTGGGCAGACTTAACTATAGAGGGCATATTTAAGAGACAACACTACTTGTAAAAGATTCATACTAGAAAACCTTGCTTATGTTTACAGAATCCCCTTCTTGCTGTTGTGTTCTTTTAGTATCCCTTATTCAACTCCTTGCAATCAATTTCTCTGAAGCAAAGCTTCCAGGAAACAGATTTGCCATTTCTGATAAGTTGGCACGCTTCTTTTCTACCATTGATTCCCATAATGAGAACAGCGTAATCAATGTTGTTTTCTTGTTCTGCCTGTGTGCTAGGAAGCTCAGAGCAGAAAATTTATGTTCAGTCATCTGTATTCCTCTCTATCCCACCGACAGAATTTTTTCTGTCTCTCTGCCTTTTATTACTTGTAATTTTATTTCATTTTATATTAGTGTATACTTGTAGTCTTTGGTTAGATGCAACATCAAGTTGCTACTTTGCAGAATTAGCCAGCCAATCAGCTCTCTGATTTGATGCTCAGGGTGTGACTAAGAGCAGAAGTCCCAGGAATGCACAGAGTCTGGTGATACTTAGGAAACAGAACTTGGTGGTGAGTGGACAGGAGGTCAGAAGACAGAGAAAGTGACAGTAGCCACAGCACTGGATGGACACTGATGCTGTCATCAATGAGGGAATGCCAGGGGAGGAGTAGATGTGAGGGAAAGAATATGACTGATTTTAGGGAGATCATTGACCGCCCTACTGCAGTAGCTAAGTTGTCACCAAACAAAACAAAACAGAACAGAACAGAGCAGATCAGAGGTCAAGGGAGACATTATGACTATTACTGCAGAGCTGGATGTTATGGAAGACTTGAGGTGGGCCTGAGGGGAGAGTGTGGGCCCTCATCAGAGGGTATGCTTAGTGAGTGTGGGAGACCGACCCACACCTGTGTGCTCAGCATGTCTGCATCCCACTCCTTACCCACTGGACGAGGGCTCCGATTCATCCTCAGGGTGCAGTGGAGACGGTTGTGTCTCTGTAAGCTGTTTCTCCCACTCTGGCTAGGCTGCTTGTTCCTCCTCCTTCAGGCTCTGGTAGAACTTTATGTTCTCCATCACTGACTTCTCACAGAACGGTAAGAATGCCCATTCCTAACTGAGCCTCCTTTTTGTACTGAGTGGGGCCTTGTACAGAATGAAGTGTCTGTGGCTTCTAGATCAGCGCTCAGCACTGAGCTCAGTTCATGCTTGTTACGTGAGTAAATAAACTATGATCTAGGCCAGAAGCAAGAGGATTCTGTACCAGAGATGTCAGATGCATGTTTACCCTTATAAAAGAGGTGTTTAACCTACTGATGTCCACAGTCTTCAACTTGAGGTTGGTGGCTTAAATGTCAGAAAAAGATTTCCTCACATCTTGAGAGAATTGAAGTCTATGAGATGTCTACCTGAGGTCCCTTTTCTTGGCTTATTATAGGTGGCACTCTCCTCCCTGTGTCTCCAAGGGGTGAGGAGGTGGTTGTGGCAAGCAAGCTCTCAGGTATCCCTTAGGGGAGCACTAGCCCTGAGGTATTGGCTTCACTCTTGTGACCCACATCACCTCCAGAAAGGCCATGTATCTGAATACAAAAGCCTTTGTTCTACCTGCACTGGGGCTGGCTTCAACATGCCAATTTGAGGAGGACACAAATGTTTATTGCATCATAGAGATCTTCATAGATCACCCATGATCTATAGTCTTCAGTGGGAGGTATCCCCTTTGCCCTGAATCTCAGTGCAGGGGTCATTCTATGGTGCAGGCACACCTCACCCGAATCAACACCCTCTAATCCGAGGGCTCATTGAGTTGATTTCTCCACAAACTTGTAGGGACTCTCATGTTGTCTGGCTGCCTCCTCTTGAAGTGTTATTGATCATAACTGGATATGCTCAAACTGTGGTCTGGAAAGGAATTTCCTAAGCAGAAGGATTCCAGGCACAGGAACTTGTTGTGTTAGGGACGAGAATGGTGGAACCTGACTTTTTAAAAACCTGGCTTTTCGATAAGCGCGTTCTCTCGTTTGGCCTTTTGAGGTGTGGTTTGGCCCTGGCTAGCCTGTGCAGGAGGGAGTTTGCATTTTCTTCCAGCTTTCTAATAGTCTGAACATTCTGTAGTTGGAATTTAAAAAGTCATATCTTTCAGAATGTTTGAAATCATTTTCTATTCTACACGTTAGAATTATGGTCCGTTGAAAATAAGAACAGATCCAAGAAAAAGTATGTAGTTCATACAGGAGAGGGCGGAGCCCAGCAGAGACCTTGAAGGATTAGTGCAGATGGTTCTTGTCCTGTGTCCCTGGCATTCCTCTGGGACATGTACACTCATCTCTGATTCTTCTCAGTGTCCTCAAGAAACCACAGAAATGCTCTTTTTACCCTCTACGTGCTCTGTACACAGGTAGCATGCATTCCTCTGGGGTGTATTCTTCTGCCTTGTCTTCCTTTAGTTTCTTTCTGCCTAGAACACTGTTTATTGATGTATCCTTGTGAGTTAAAACCACAAATGGCCCTAATGGAGAAATTGCCTTCCTTAGATCTAAGAATGGCTATCAGTTAGGCTGGAAAAATAAGCCAGGGATGTACAGGGCCACCTTTCCTAGGAGCAGAGAAGGGAGAAATACAATGTTGGACTTTCTGAAACTTAACATATATCTGGTGTTAGTAAGAATATGGATTTGCTGCCTTTTTTTTTTTTAAATTTAAGTGGCCATTTCTTTACTTCTAGAATGTTCAGTGGAAATCGGTTTCCCTAAGGCCGGAAGTCTGGGCTAGAGGCAAAACCTTTGAAGTTTGTCTCCTTTCTTCCTTTGTACATCAGAATAAATCAAAACAAAACTCTAATCCTGTTATTACATTTGACAACCATGGAAGGTTTCTACACTGCATCAGTAAAATCAGTTTTTCTCACTTGAGCTGGGAGTTTTTAAGGCTGCTTTAAATTTTTCCTGCCTGTTTTAAGATGCACATACTGACCAGTAGCAGGTTGTGCCTGACGAGAGTTTAGTCACTGCCCAAACCCCGAAGGCAAACTCATAGAAGACACCACACACGTGTAGATGGTACCAGCAGACACTACACACTGTGGACATCACACACCATGAACACTGCACACTGCAGGAATACTGAAGACACTGCACGCACCCACTGACACAGCACATGGTGGACATCTCACCACAGACACCGCACATGGTGGATACGTACACTGTGTCTAGCACTCACACCTCATACCGTGGATCCCGCACACCACGGACACCGCGTCTCTCTGGGGCTCACTTTTTGCTTCTGTTCATGAACTTTCCTGTTATGAACATGACCTTTGGTGTTCACAGTTGTCTTCTGTAATGGGGCATTTACACTTGCTTTCCTTTAGGGAATAGTACTCTATTTCACCCCCCCCCCGATAGTTTTGAATCAATTTATGAATCAATTTATGTTAGAATATTTTTAGCACAGTCTCTTTTCCATAGACAAGTACGTAGAGAGTAACTGGCTCTGAAAAATAAAAGTAAATTTTATTTTGTTAGACAAAGGAAAGAGAAGGCTGGACATGGAAAAATCTGGAGGAGTTCTTCTCTCTGCTTCCTCAACCATTTCTTCATGGAATGGAGACAGCCACACTTCAGTCATGCATCAAAACAACACCCTGTACAACAGAGTTTGTTTTAGAGGCTGTAGAAATAACAAAATCGTGTTACAGGTTACGACAAAAGTCTACAACAGCCTTCTCACTACCAGCCTTCTCCTTCTTGGGGGGAGTGAGCCAGATGTTTAAACAATATGGCAGGATATGTGAATGCCGCAGGACCTGGAGACCTCGGGAAAGAAATCATGTCTGCACCCCTAGCGTTTCACGGTTTCAGACCCCTGACCTAGAAACAGTTTAAACAGATGTTTAGTTCAAGGGATTTATGTCAATGGTGAGTTCTTTTATTTTTTTCTTTTATTTTTTTGTCTTTGGAAATGGCTGCCTTGAAAAACGACACCCTTCTTTTTTTCTTTTCTCTAACTAGAAAATGAACCTTTAATATTTCAAAGTAGACTTCTAGTTTTGTGCTAAAACTCATACAGTGTGCTGCAGGATCGAAAACAGTGGACCGGCCTCCTCTCATTACTGTTAAGGCATGTGATGCCCGTCACCTCTGTTTCTCCTCTCAGGTGGTTAAACTCAGACTGGCAACATTAACAGAGTTCCCTACAGAGGACAAGATCGTACAATCCCCAGGGAGCGGGCCCCAGCATACGCTCTGCATAGGTCTTCCTCTTCATGCCTGCGGTCCAGTCTCGTTTCCTCCCCCCTGGTTACGCTTCTTCTTCTAGGTAATTTCCTCCAACCGGAACCCTGGTGTGAGGAGTCCCGTCCATCGTGTGGATTGTCTCAGCGAAACCGCCCTTATGGAAGTGTCTGTTTCATATCTGAGATGTTTTTGTGTGCGTTCGCTCTGCTTTGACTTGCACAAAGAGAAAGAAAGCAGTTTTTTACTGGAGGCAAAACAGCCACCTGTGAAAACTAATTGCGTAGGTAGAGGTTTGATGGTATCTCTGGGAGAGATCCAGCAGGAAGAAAGTAAATGTTCTCAATCTACGAGGAAATCACCTGTATGCCAAACTGACCCTCTTCATCAAAGCCAAGACTGAAATATCCCATCAAGCATGTGGCTCACATTTAGGTGGTGAGATGGGGTGGGGAGTCAGGGGGCGGAGCCATGGAGAAGGCAGGTGTGGCCTGTTTTCCTGAACAGCACTGATCAGTTAAAAAAAAAAAGTCAACATGGCAGACTCTTCACTGCCTTGTTAGGGGCTG
Organism: Tokudaia tokunoshimensis; assembly: GCA_036184795.1. Lineage (NCBI taxonomy): Eukaryota > Metazoa > Chordata > Mammalia > Rodentia > Muridae > Tokudaia > Tokudaia tokunoshimensis. The sequence continues at coordinate 67,489,429 of BTHU01000005.1, read as the reverse complement.
AATACGATATGCATGGTGACAAGTTTGAAGTCATAGTGTGAGATGGTACCATTCTGAGTTCCTTGCTTCTTCTCCTCTTACCCCACGGAAATTTTCTTTTTCCTTCTCTAGCGCTGCTGGTCTTTGGTCCCCAAATTTATTCCTTGATCCTACCATCCTCTTATACCAGTTGTTTGCAACAAAAAGAACAGAACTAGCTTCAGTGTTGAGGCAGGCACATAGTGCCACCATCTGTGGAGCCCTGTGTCTGGATGATTGTCACATAGTTAGAAAGCAGACCCATCAGTGGCAGGCAGGCATGCCGCCTCATCCTGCCGCCAGTGCAGTAGACTGATCTGGCTGTTCCCTTGGCAGGATCTGATCTGTCTTGAAAGGTTCTACATTTTGTTGTCCTAAGTGTGTGATGGCTGCGGTCTTGGCATCAGGCATGCTGGACAAACATGCCAGCATGTTTTCTTCATTTTTCAGCCACAGAGGGCTGACAGCACGGATCTGATCGCGACTTCTATGTGGCCTCCCTCTATGGGAAACCAACACTAGAAAGAACAGATAATTTTCTATTATATAAAGCACTACTACAAAGCATAGAGAGATTTTTTAGGACGAGTTAGATGATCCTTAGAGGAGCCCAATAAAAAAAAAATAAATCTTTAGAAAGAGACAAAGAAGTCTTCCAAAAGCTACGTAAACTAAGTAAAGACATGAATTAAAATGACATTAACATGATTTTAAAAAAAATAAGCAATTTTGCTTGGAAGGCTTATGGCATATTTTTTACTGTTCTTGGTGATAGTTTGCTAAGTGCTCAAGTGGGGTCTCCGTACCATGCTGAGCTGTCCCAGGGAACTGAGGATAAGGGAACCAGAGGGTTTTCGTGATCCTCACTGACTGGAAAGAAGCTGGATCTCTGAAGTCCAAGGGACTCCTTACCTCAGTGCCTCTGCTCCTCCCAACCCATTCTTCCATGTTAGTATCTTGTTGGATCTTGCCAGAGCCAGCAGTTCTCTCCTGCATCTGTAACCTAGGAAGCCTTCTCCTTCCAGCCACCACCAGAGCCTCTTCAGAAGTCAATCCCATAGTAATGAAACCCATCTGCAGACTGTATTAGAAACCCACTTTTAAACATAACCCCAGTCAACCAGTATATCTGATTCTTACTAATGCCTTTCTTGAGAGAAGGACCCTCCACCTTTTTTGAGCCCATTGGGTCCTTGCTTATAAGAACAATTTTAATCCTACAGAAAGAATACTGGGTCACGGTCAAGTATACTTCACTTTCACTATGCCTGGGAATTCAGGGCATTTGATATATAATAGATCCTGAACATTCATCAAATTGCCAGGGGAGCAGCATGCATTTCTAAATTTACAGGTAGCCCTTGAGAATGTAATGCCCTTCTCAAGCATCAGTATCTGTCTAAAAACTATCACTTACTTAGTCCTTTTCAGAGAGAGAGAGAGAGAGAGAAAGAAGAAGGAGGAGGAGGAGGAGGAGGGAGGGAGGGAGGGAGAGAGAGAGATACATGTGTGTGTCTGTGAATGTAGAGGCTAGAGGTAAGTGTTAGGTCTCTCCACCTTATTTTTTGAGCCAGGACCTTTTCCCCTCCCTAGAGTTCACCAACTCAAGTAGACTGGCTGGCTCCCGAACTCTGCAGGACTGCCTATCTGTGTATCCACCTCCCGCTGCCTGTCCATGGTGCTGGGGTCAGAACTCGAGGAGTAATGTATATGAAAATACTCTGTTGACTGATACATCTCTTCAGCCTTCCCTCCTCATTTTTTATTAAAACTAAGAATAATGTAAAATGAAATAAAACAAGGAGGATGTTGTTGCTTCTGGCTTTCTGTGTGGCGGTGAGTGGGGAGGGAACCAAATGCTCTCTGTGACTGAGGTGTTTCCAGGGTTCCTATGCCTAAGAGAGTCTACAGTCATGTGTGCTGAGTCAAAGCTATTGGAAAGTCTGTGTATTTTGATGGATAACCCCTTTCTCTCTTACATGATTCTTATTAATTGCTCATAGACTATAGGGTGTAGAGTAGGGAGATACTGATCTACTATGTAGACCTCCAAAAGAAGGCATTCTCCAAAGACGGGTTAGTGACTAGAGCAGTGGACTGTGTGTATTCAGTGGAGACCTCAGTTTCAAATCCACTGTGTGTGTGTGTGTGTGTGTGTGTGTGTGTGTGCGTGTGTGTGTGTGTGCGTGTGTGTGGTGAGGTGCATGCTTACTTTATTTTTATAATGTTTTCAGATAACAAGCTTTCAAAGGGAAGGACATCCTCACTATGTCCTAACTGTGTCTGATACATGAAGACACAGATGAGAACGTGCCTCCTAGTTCATGAATAAGAACTCAGCAGAAAAGCGAACAGTTGAAATGGTGTGACCTTTTCCCCCAGTAGTTTTCCCAGTTCATATTGAACCTCCAGCAAAGTCCTGTTTATATTTGTTTCTGTTGTAAGATGTCCAGGAGAAACTGAAAAGGCGAGCTGCTGGCGATAGCAGCACAGGATAAGAATTAGAGGGCTGCAAGATACATCCTCAGTTCCTTCGTCCAAGAAGTTTATGACTCCTTTGTGCCCTCTTGCTCTGTGACAGTAGTCCTGGCCATGTGCAGAAGGGCTCTCAGATACTTAGACCACACAGCCCTGCCTACCTGCAACATTCCATAACTGGAAGGACTGAGTTTTCATCCTAACCCTGAGAGCATTGCTCCTTCACTTAAAAGCACCAGTGTTCAACAGCCTATTGGTTAAATTGCATGGTAGAATACGTTTCCTTGTTAGAGCAGTTAGGAGATTGCTGTAGATCAGAAGGATGTTCGCAGTCATGGTACCCTTGCTCCCACTGAACTCACATCTTAAATGAGTCATCTAAGAGTTTTCTTACATTTACTGTGTCCACAAAGGAGCACTTAGGATGCTTGACAACAACAATAGCTACAGCCTCTGGAAACATAAATGACGTGTGGGGGTGGAGAGCAAGTCTCCTCTGTTCAGACGGTTTAGTAAACTGCATTATTTAAGCAAAACCTAATTATGGGAGAGGCTGATATGATGAGGTTCTCTTAGAATGACCTCTTTATCACTGTAATGAGGCGCTCTTCCCATTTGTGTTCAATTCAAAGGACAAACTCTAGCAGGTTCGTTGTTTACGTTGTCCCTGGAATTAGCTGTTGTCTTCCTTGTCCATTCTACACCATTGAACTAGGCACTAGGGATGCTAGTGCTTGCTGACGCCGGAGTTCCGTCTGAGACCCAGCTTGTATGCTATCCCTCTGCAGCTGTGCCGCAGCTGGAACAAGGCCCAGCTGTCCCGTGTTCTAGAATGCCACTCACTTTTGTATGTGCTTTCTATTATTTAATAGTCATAGTAACTTTGTACCTGTCCCCATTTTTAAAAGTGATGGGCCCATGTTAAACACTTTCCAAGGGCCAAACAATTTGCAGGTGTCAAATTTGGACCTGGAACCAAAGCAATCTGACTTTAGAGCTGTTGGTTCCAAATCACTTGTCAGTACTACTTGATATATAAAGTCATGTGGGTTCTTCCTCCAGGATCTCCTTCCACATCAAGGCAGCTTGACTTTCAACTGCACCCTTTTCCAGGGAGGATAGAGTGTAGTCTCATCAGAAGTGCAGGAACAGCAGAGCCAATCCAGATAAAGCCATGGACTGAGTAGTTCCTGAAGACAGGGTTTGGGATGACTTAAGGATGTTGCAGTGACAGGGTTTACAGACTGCCTCTGGAGGTGGTGCCTTGTTGGAGCACTCCTGGTTCCCTCCTCCTCCTCTCTTCTGCTTGGTCTTGCCCCTTAGGTCCATCTTAAGAACTTATGGTGATCAAGTATCTGTAATTCTTATCATTCTGTAACTGCCCAACAAGCTAGTGTTTCTGAAACATCCTTACCATCTGATATATTCACGTTCTTTCTGGTAGTTAGTGGTTTAGAGGCAGAAATAGGAGTAATGTATTTTAGCTTTTCTTTTTTCTATATGTCAGTTCTTGCCACCGAGTTTTCTTCTATCACCTTTGCATATATGTTTTCATCATTGTGTGCAACAATGAAAATGATTGTATAGACTGATGGTAACAAATTTTACATTTTTAAAGGGAGAAGACCTTAACTAGTGAAAATGTCTTAGGAAACAATTTATGTCTAAATGTTCAGAGTGAGTGAGAAATGATCAATAATTTTTTTCTTTTGACCACACTTTTCCACCTTGAAACTACAGTTTGAGGTGGAATGAAAGCCCAAAATTGAGATTATTTTTTTTTAAAGAAAAAATAAAATTAAGAAGTACTTTGCTTCCAAATCCAGCTGTGCTGGAGTTTCAATGCTGAGTGCTTGTGTTGGTTTTGTACGTGACTATTGTAAGGGCATGACCTGTGGGGAAAGGAGTTGAGAGTGAATTGTTTCGGGAAACTATTTTTGCACAAAGTGTTTGATTTTTACCTTTACAGCAGCCTGCACAGGCAGGTACTATTGTTACCTTCAGCTTATGGAAGAAGTAATGGGTCTCCTGGTCACAGAAGCTATGTGTACTGCACATAAGCTAGGCACTCGGAATCTAGACCGTAAGTATTTTTCTGTAACATCTTAGCATAATTAGGCAGGAAAAAGTAAGTTGTTCCTGGAATCTGAGGCTAGTTTCCTGGATAAGAGTTGAGTTAACTATTTTATAAAGTCACTCTGAATGTACTTTGACCATCATTCATATATAAGATCCCCAGAACCAGATAGGTGTTCCTCAGCACATAGTAGTACTACCCTGTGAGCTAGACTGTTCATAAGAAATTAATAACAACTGTGTGAAAGTCTAAAACTTTCTACATCCCAACTGTACTAGTGATAAAAGTTAACCTTGATTTTTGTTAACTTTTAAAAGGCTATTTAAGGGGGCTAAGTGGTCACCACTTAGTAAGCACTTTGTATAAATCGAACCATGTGTAACTGTAAATATTAGTGACGTCACATCCGATGCTGAGCAGTTCGTGCCCAGCTATCAATTTGCCCTTTATTTTATACTTATACATATATTTGTACATACAGAATCCTAAGCAAACTGTATTAAAAAAACTTGGTTCAAATGAAGGAGGCCAGTTATTCTTTGGTGAGACAGTGCTAAGCATACTGTAATAACATTATATATCTCAGGATGCTGTATATTGTTGCAAATGCTAATATAGCAGACAAGGCTTTTCATTGGTGGAGGGGCTTTTGAGTGCCCGTAGAGAAGCAGTACACAGGAGAATTGTAAAATAAATTAGCCTCATCAGTTCACATCAAATCAGCAAAGGATCACAGAGTGTGAACCCTCCAAGAGGCTTGCTGGATAAACTCAGTGAGTCATGTAGGGCCACATCAGCTTGGCCTTTAAGAAGAGGGCAAACATTAAGTTTTGAGGTACTGTGGAGGGCACTCTAGGGGCTTATGCCTGGTTTGGGGGAGAAGAGATGTCTTAAACTGACCTTAAGAGATGTGTCATTTATGAGAGCTATATTAGCCCAGGGAAATAGCAAACATCAAAGGGCAAGGAAGTCCACGCTACCCAGTGTGGCTGCAAGAAAACACAGATATGGAGGCGAACACTTAGGGAAGAACTTAGAAAAATAAACTAATGTTACCTTGTAGAGGGCTTTGCATGCTGCTGGGAGCAATCTGTATACCTTCCTGAATTCTGTGAGGATACTGAGGACAGTTCGCACCAGCTCTGGGTTATCTCTCAGTTTAGCTTCTTCGTTTTTCCTCACCGTCAGAGCATCAACATTCCCCATTGCAAGCCTGTCTGCTCTGTAGTTGAGCTTCTTACCCTAGTCAGAAATGAACCTCAACATTTTCCCTCTGCACATTTCCAGCATTTCTTAAAACAATCACATTGAAGACTGTCAAATGATCCAGCTATTATCTAATTGGTGACAGTGGTTTAGTCCATTTGCACCAAAGGACTGGCATCCCGCAAGCCTCTTTCTTTCAGACATTTGGTAGAGCATCACAGATGTTATGCTAGAGGTAAGATACCGTGTATCTACAATGGAAAGAAAAGGCTGGGACAAAAGATAAGTTGAATAGTCAAAGATGAGTTATCACCATCAGGAAGAGCAAACTATAGCACCTGATTAGGCTTAATAACGGTGATGACATTGGCTTTGTAGTTGTTGTGAATCTGTTTAAACTTTTTCATAAGAGTAATGAATGAAAATTATGAAGCATTGATTGAAAAAAAAAATACAGCTTTCTTTCGGTGTGCTTTTCTGGAAACTCACCTTACTTTCCTGCCTACTTTGTGCTCTGGTTGGCTCTCTCCTCCTTCCAGAACTACCCCTCCCCCTCTCTGGCCCTCCCTCCCTCTCCAGTCTTTTCTTACTTTGCAAATTTCTTGACAGGTTGACTTCTTATACCAGTTTACCTGAATTTAATGCAGGCGACAGTCACTCAGAAGTGCAATTCCTTTTGGCAAGCAGGTAAACAGGTAGGACAGAACTGACTCCCCCAAATTGTCTCCTGACCTCCATGTGCACTTCTCCACACCACACATAATTAAAAAAATGTAGCTAAAAATTAGAAAAAAATCAGAAACACTTGAGAGAAATGAGGTCTTTTAGATCATTGAGCCATGAGCTCAGGATGTGGACCGTAGGGATCTCCAGCTATGCCAGCCTCGTGCAGTCTCCAATGTTTTATGTTTCTCCTAGGAGAAGAAAGATTACAAAGTAGGTCGTATTTTTAATTCTCTGTATTGTGTGTTAGGGAGTGAAATAGTTTCACTCACAAGAGATAAAGGTTACTAGTTTTAAAATCCACAGTTTTAAAAACAGAGTGTATACACCCTTGTAAATCATGTAGCAACTGAAAAAACATACTGATAAATGTAAAAATGAACTGATATCTTAACTACCATGCAAAGAATGTGGGTGTATGTTGATGAAGGTGACTGAATCCCACAGAATTCATGTAGCTTCCTGTTAATTCTCGAGTAATGCAACAGAAACGAAAGTCTGGGCCTGCTTCTATTTGTTTCCCTACCCAGCTGGGTATTTGCAAAGGTTGGACCTGTGTGTTTTGCTCTCGCTATACCCTGCCCAGTGAGCTAGTGCAGTCCCTTGTCTTCTGGGCAGACTTCGTGTGCTGGATGCATGGGCAGCACTTGGGTCTCTGGAACAAACACACGGGGATTAGCTGAGCTCTCTCTGGAGTCCCGGGACCCTTGGGTCCTGGAAAGAGTGGTGCCCTGGTGTGTCTGTGACCTCTACTAGTGAAGTGCTACACAGCTCACTGATAGCACTCCCAGCAGCCTGACTGACTGGTTATTCTGGTCAGGAGAAAATAGCACTGACATCACGTGATCCTGGCAAAGTAAACCACATTGGAACTTAGCCTTTGAATACCCAAGGGGCTGGCAGCAATCTCAGGGGTTGGCTGGGAGCCCCATTGAGTTCACTAGTAATCAGTTGACTGCTGAGCTGGACAAGCTGCCCCAGTTTTTCTGACAAGCTCTGTCTAAAAGAATGATGGGCAGTCTGCCATTAGGATTTTTTAGCAGAGTTGCTAATGATTAACTCTTTAGCTACGATACATACATCTTGTCTTTCGTTATGTGTTGGCATGCAATTAGATAAAACTTTGGAGGCAAGATTCTAATTCCTCATGCAACTGCTGTAGCAGGAATTCCTCTCTTGCACAACATTCACCCAACGGCAAGGAAGAGCACTGTAGAGCCCTTTATATGCATATTTCAAAGGAATGCCAGTAGACTGGTTTTCCTTGAAGTTTCTAATTTGTTGCTTTTAAACAAAATGCTATAATCTTTAATCATCTTCAATGTCAGGTGCTACACATCAGGCATACCTAGGTAATAGATATCACCTACAAGAAAACTTTGGAAAACTGGGCATTTAATATTTATTTGTGATTTTATAAACCCATTCATAGTCTCTCCTCCAAATCCTGTGATAAGTATTATATCTCAGCAAGGAAGTATTTGTAATCAGTTACCGTAAGTCCAGAGAAGCAGATTCTTCTTGATCATGTAGAATTCCCAGTGGATTAGTCAGCTTTTTACTAGAAAAGAGATGATTTCTTTGTAACCTTTATTCTGGTCTCTACACGCTTCAAATAAAGTCCTGTTCCCAGGGCTGCACGTTTTACGTGTTGTAATTCAGCGAGTGCGGCATGTTCACTCTTGTTTTTTGTAGGAAGTTTTTTCTAAGACATACTTTCTTTTCAACAGAAGCTCTTTCAGGTAACTGGTACCACTCTCCTGGGAGCAGGTAGATCACAGCAGGGATGCTGCCTCGCCAGTGGATTTCAGAGTTAGTTTACCAGAACATTGCACAGCCAAACAGTGCCTAAATAATGTTGGGCACTAACACAGACCGACACCTGCATAGTTTCTTCACTGAGCTAACATTTTTGAAGCATATAACAATCCACTGAAGTTTCCTGGAAAAATGCTGCCTTTGGCTTATTCTAACTTCCCTCATTTCCCTCTGCATATTTCAGGGGCTGTTTAGACATTGAACGGTATCAGTTTTTTGCTGGCGTTGGGTTATTTGTTAATACTAGGTGTCAGAGATTGAAGTGAAGCAGAGAGAACTGAGAAGGGAAGTTTCCCTTGGATGTGATTTAATGTCCAGCTTACCCTTGGGCGCAGAACGCTGTGAGGCCAGCGCGTTCTCCACTGTCATTGCCAGTGCGTCTTAGGTTCTCGTTTTATGCTCTCCCTGTTGTTACCTTCTCCCTGTTGTTACCTTCCCCGTGAGTAGACCCACTCTTCTTACTGGGGGTCAAGCTTCATGGTTCTAAGCTATCAGCTGAACAACCTGAGAGGTTACATGTTCTCTTTCCCAGTAGTTCTAGTCAAGTTCTCTAGGGTGCCTGTCATCGGCTAACTCTGAACCAGTCTCTAAATGATGGGTTCTTCAGTGGCAGCACCTGGTCTCCTGTTCTTAGCGTAGAAGACGAACCCAGGACATGTAAACTAGGTGCTTGAAGTGAGTCAACAAATACAGCTCCCCAGAGGGAAATTATTATTTTTTATTACAAGAAAGTAGTGGACGTTATCCAAACAACACCTTGACAGACAAACCAACTAACCAGATCCACTACAGATAAAAAGATTACTGTTTATCAAGATTCTACTTTTAACTTTGGCAGGAGTGAAATTGTTAACGAGATGACATTCAGGCACACAGAGTACCTACTTACTAATTACTGAGTCTTGACGGTATGACAAGCCGTGGGACACGTATGTCTCTATTTTATTTTGGACCTTCACAGTAATCCTATGAGATAAGCATTTAAATCCTCCTTTTATGGAATAGGAGGCTGGCATCTGGTGAGATGGAATCACTTCTTTGCAGTCATTAAGGAGTGGGGATAGTCACAACATACTTTTGGCCATCTTGTCTTAGAGTTGATACCTGTGCCATGGCAGTCAGACCTCTGGGCCCAAGGCATGGCAGAGATGCCTAGATGGCTGGCATGCTTTTCTGGGGAGAGTCGTTTAGGTTCTCTCTCTCTTTCTCTCCTTCTCTCTCTCTCCCTCTCTCGCTTTCTTTTTTTCTTTTTAATTTCCCTAGAAGTCTGTGAAAAGCTAGGACTACAAAATCATGTTCTATTAGTACATTGTTGGTGATACTATTTCCAGGAAGACATCACAAATTGCTGCATACCTCAGATAAAGAACCAACAGCAGACCAAAGTGAATACCACCAAAGTACCATTTGGTGATCCACTGAGTTTTATCAGGTGTACTTATAGGAATATGTGTGAGATATTACTTGGGGGAGCAGAAATGACTCAAAGACACTGACATCACCAAAGCCAAGACCACTTTGGGTAATTTCTTACAAAAACTGAAACCAAGTAGTTTGACAGGTTGGAAAATGTCTTTTTCAGGCAGTCTAGGTAGTCTGAGCCTCTGCTATATAGCTAGGCTAGGCTCTGCCTTTTCCAGGCAGTTTGGCTTGGCTGATCATTGTGGTCATTATCTCATTCTTCTTCTCTTCCTTTTCCCTCTCCTTCTTCCTTCAAGGCTGAAAGTATTTTCTGAGAGTCTCTTTCACCAGTACTTATGACTTACATATGTCTAGAGGGGGAGGAGCCCAATGAATTTGATATGTTTTAGGGACTTCCTGAAATTACTGAGTTGTTTATTTCTTATGTCATAATGATTCAGAATAGAGTATTTCACCTTTCTGTAGAATATCCTGTGTCTTAATGAGCTGCCCTCTAAGATGGAAGTTATATTTTAGAGGGAATTGCAACACAACAGCAGTGTCACCAACTTGACCCACCTTATTGGATGGCTGATAGTAAGACTCAGAACCTTAGCCAGATCTGTCTGAAAAATGGTGGCAGTTGTGTTAGGAATCTGGGAGATTTGTGCCATATGTGGGTAAAGTTACATGTATTTAGCATTGTATCATAGATTTTATTGAGTAGCTTACCATTTAACCCTATATTATTAAAATACTTTTGACAAGGTTATAAGACCTAGTTTACTGGGCTGCCATACCACAGTCACATACCATAGGCTGCTGCGTAACTTAAGCAACAGGAATTTACATTCTTTAACTTTTGAGAGCTGCAAGTTCAAGAGCAGGATGTCCCCATAGCTGGGCTCTTGTGAAAGCTTTCTTCCTGGATTGCTGATGGCCATCTTTTTACTGTGTGTTTCTATAGAGAGAAAGAGAAACCAAACTTTCCCATCAATTCTTGTAAGGACACTGATATTCTCAGTGTGGGCATTTTGCTGAATGCTTTTCAGCATGCCTCATTTGTTTCAAGCACTAAGCTTCTAGCTTTGTTTAAACACTTCACCTTCAAACTCAGAGCAGTTTTTGTTTATTTGTCTGGTTTTCGTTTTTTCCAAGAAATGGTTTCTCTGTATAGCCCTGGCTATCCTGGACCTACTCTATAGCCAAGACAGGTCCAGAACTTAGAGATCCTGTCTCTGCCTTTTCCCAAGTGTTAGAATTAAAGGCATGTACCATCACCACCAGGCAAAACCCAGAGAAATTAAGTAATGTGATCAAGACCAAACAGCCAACATGTATCAGAAGTAGACATGATTTTGAATACCACATACATGCGCTACACATGACTTGGCAGATATGAGCACTGAGTGTATAATTCAGGTGAGGGGTGTGCAGTTAGAGGCTTAGAAACTCAAGTGAGGAGCCATCCAAGTCTCTTGGGAAAAATTTCAGTAAGGTTGAACATTGATGTCACAGAGTAAATGATTTCCCAGATGAGAGGCGGAGGAGCACTCTGATGGCTGGAAGACTATTTCTTACGAAGGCGTGGTGGCCTGTGAACCTGCTGCAGGGATGTGGAGAACAGTAAGAGTGGACTCCAAGCTCATGGAGCCAGAGTTCAAAATCCAAGTGCCTTGTCAATGCCCAGTATTCTGATTTTATTCTAGAGCTGAAGGCCTTCAGGAGAAGGACAAGTGTCATAATTAGGTCTAGGTTTTGAACAAACAAGTTTTAAAAATACACATGCTGATTAGTGAGCTTGAGTTGGAAGTCCAGCACATGTTGCCGCACTCCTTAGGATGCCTTGTCCCCTCTTTGCAACCACAAACTCCTCATCCCTCAGCTCTGCTCTGAAGTGATACCCGCAGCACAGTCATTCCTGGCCTATCCAGATGGAATGATCACTCCCCCCTCTGTCCTGCTCTGTGATTTATATGTAGCTCTTATAGCTTATATCACAGCACAGGGTAACGATGTGTTTACGTGTCTCTCCCACAGCTTGACTTGAAGGACCTCGTGAGAAGGGAGTATGTTTTTGCTGGTTTGTTTCATTGCTGTTTTGCTTGCACAGTGTATGGTCCTTGGCACGTCACAGGGGTTACTATTTGTTGAATATAACACATTGAATTAAGGCTACTATGAACACGAGGAGAAAAACAAGAACACAGAGTAGAAATAAGTGGGTGTAGTATGGTTGTAGAGATGAGGAATCAGGGATGATTCTGAGGTTTTTAACATAATCATCTGCAGGAATTGTTAATTTCCCAGAGAGTGAAGGAGAACCACTGAATTGGGAGCTACATTTTCTAATTTTGTTGGGTAGGGGCATTTTGGTACTATCTAGTAGGCAAATAAAAGTACACATCTGAATTTAGTTTTGTTGGATCCCCAGGCCTTTGAAGAAAAAGTTTGATGGAGATTTGAGTGGCTGGGAATATCAAGGACACAGCTTTGGGGAATGCTGTCTTTTAAGGAACTGGTAGAAAAACTGAAATCAACAGAGAATAATTCAAAGCCTCTGATACGTAGGGATGGAAACAGGAGTATGCAGAGCAGTTAGGCACATCCTAGGCTGAATTATGGCCAGCAACTTTTATCATTGGGGGAGAGAGAGAGAGAGAGAGAGAGAGAGAGAGGGAGAGGCACTCCTGGATCTGCAGTTACCAATCACAGGCAGTTGTGATCATCAGGTGCTATGAACTGAACTTAGATTCTCTATAAGAGTATTGTGTGGTCTTTGCCACCCAGCCATCTCTGGCCCCACAAAAGTACTTTGTAATAACAAATTAGCAGCAGTGAGAATAGCCACATATACTGTTTTCTCTGTCCATATTACCCGTGAAGCAGTTTACTAAGTGTTTTTCCAGCATGTGTCATTTGTTTCAGACCTTCAGCCTTGTTTAAGCACTCTGTAAATTCAAACTCAGAGAAGTTAAATAATTTGTCTAAGACCAAACAGCCAACAGGCATTAGAAGTGGACATGCTTTGTGAATGTCACAAACATATGCTGCAAGAATACTGACCAGATAGAATTTTGTGATTTATTAATCGAAGGAGACAGTGAATTTTCAAATCACCTGTAATATAATTCTTTTTTTTTTCACATGGAGGAAAGAATATGTGGTTGAGTTACGAGTTTCTTTCATTTAAATCACCTAATTCAAAATATATATTGGTGGCTGTAATATATCTGATTAGTCTAATATACATTTTAATTGTATTTTATATTTTAAGGCCATATTTGTGTTGGTATTTTCTTTACAGACTTCTTATACTTATATTGTACAACCTGAATTTTTGTGCACTGGAATTATTTAACAAGATCCTGAGTACTTTAAACAATTATTTTGGTTAGTGTTTTCACACAGCATTGTGTGTTTAGGAGATGTACACAAAAGCAGTTTCTGGAAATATTTGCTTATAATCACTGCAGCAATATATATGTACTTTCACATATAATTCAGAAAAGAAAAATGATGGCATATGATAGGACAGGGTTACAGCATAGAAGTACTGGTCTGTGTATTCTAGTTCAGTGCACTGTTGATTCTCCAGAGACCACTGTACAGTAATTTCCACAGAACCAGACAGTTTAATTTTGCCAAGAGAGTTCTTCCAAAGCACTGTCCTGTGCTTTTTAGTGGTGGTGTCATTTCACCTAGTCCTGTGCAGAGAGCCCCCTCTGCAGTAAGGACTGCCTGTGCAACCTTCACTCACCCACTCTACCTCATTCCTACCCCAGGCTTCCCTAGTTCTTCCATGGATAGACCTCTCTGCCTTTTAAAACACTGAGGAGAAGCCGAGATAAGAAATGAACTGGCCCTGTTTGGTATTGTTCTTAAGCCTGATTTGGTAAATCTAACCATAGATGATGTTCTGGCAGGATATACAGATTCAGTTCTCAAGTTTATCTGATCCTTATTAGATTCTAGGGTCTGGAGGGTGGGACATTGGGTAGAGGAGGGTGACTGGGCAGCCATGGCTCCAGCGCTCTTCCCACCTGATGGTTCCCATTGGTGCTTCATCTTTGGTTTGGAAATTAGAGGTTCTTCTTTTAGGAACCTTATAAATACTCCTTTTTGAAAATATTTATATGTTCAAGTGAAAATTTAAAAGGTTTTGTTTTGTTTTGTTTGAGACAGGGTTTCTCCATGTAGCCCTGGTGTCCCGGAACTCTCTGTAGACCAGGTTGGGCCTGAAACTAACAGACGTTGGCCTGCCTCTGCCTCTGAAGTGTTGGGATTAAAGGCATGTACAACCACAGCCTGGCTAATAACAGTCTGTTTTAACAGGTATTTCCATCAAGCGATTGGTTCTCACAGGGTCTGTTCCTGTAGGACGAAAAGAATGAGGTCTAAGTTTTTATACTATAGTCTGATGACTAAAATATCTGCAGTCATGGATAAATCAACTCTGTCTTTACATAACCATTGGATTCCTTTCAAGGTGCTGTCTTCTAACCAACATACTGTACAAATAACTTCAGTTTAATATAGCTATATCTTGATGTGTTTAGATTTGGTGAATGCTCCTATCTTTCAAACATGCATCATTTATTTAAAATGCATAGGCATATGTTCAGAACAAAGTTATTTTCGGTGCATATATATTCATTAGCCTCTGTGTGAAAGTGCATTTCAAGTAACAACCATTTCAATGTTTATTTTTCTTTTAAAACTTTCCTTCTTCTCCATCTTGCTTTAATTGAACTCTGGGCTTGAATGAACTCTTTAAAGCCATTCCCATGGAGGGAGAGCACACGCGAACGTGCTTGACTGATATAAAATAATTTCTTTGTTGATCATATACCCATGCATGATAAGATATGCATAAGAAGAAATCTGGTAGAGAAGTATAAATAATACTTATCTTTAAGCCAGCATCTGTCATCTGCTTCAGTAGACAGTACTTGCTTTCTTCCTAGCACAAAAAGGGCTGGGAGATTTATGAAGCAGCTTTGTTTGTGCTCTGCGATGCTTAATCAATTTTTATTAAATTCTAAATTAAAACTTGGCTTTTACTCCAGTGACATCTCTGATGTATACAAGAAGGAGAAAGATCATGAGGCCCCGAAAAGGTTAAGCACGGGTGGTCTAAGGCCCTAGTCTGCTGCTCCTTCCCGGACCTCACTTGTAACTCTGGCCAAGTTCTTGGAGGGATATAGGGAAATCAGGAGTGCAGCTTCAGCTTTGGACTCCTCAATTTCCTTCAGCTTGTGGGTATTTGTAGTATGTTTTTAATACTCTCATGCATGTCCCCGTATCTAAGAAGAGATATATCAGTTCTGGCAATGTACAGATAATGTGTTCATTTTGCATTCCAAACACTCCGAGAAATTAGGACTCGCCAGTTATAATTGCAGAGAATTTGAATTTTTTAATCTTCATAGAGTTTTTCCACATTCAAGGCCTGATACTGATATGAACATTATAGCTTTTCTTTTTTTTTTTTCTGCCTGGATTTCCCGATAAGCTCTGTATTTGGAACTTTCTAGTTTTTTCCTAAAAATTCTCTTTAAATACCAGCATGTGGTAGGAAGTCCAGTCAAAGAAGTCAGTTTAAAAATGATCATCTTATTTGGTCAAAGTATGAACCAAGTTCAACCCTGCTTAGCTTCTGAGATCAGAGGAGATTAGGTACAATCAGGATAGTATGGCCTTAGATTATAGTCTAATGTATATGAAGAATGGAGTCATGTGTCAAACTGGATTTTTTTTTTCTACAGGAAACAAGTTTAAAAATACCAGTCGTGATTTTTTTTTCTTTGAGATTCTGTATCTATAAGTAGAGGAAGAATGGGATTTAATTTAAGTTTTATTTCTCTGCTGAATACTGTTGTTTTTGAATTTGGTTTTTCCTTACATCTGGTACACACCAGACTAACCTGTACATATTATTCCTTTGGAAGCATATGTTTATGGGCTCTGATCCAAGAGAAGCTTCTGTATCTACATTTCAAAGTGGAAGGTTTCTTGAAGAGAAGAGAGAAGGGGGGAACTATGAAATTTGTTGTTAATTATTGTTTATGTTCTGGGAAATATGGCAAGCTGTAAACTTAGGATGAGAAGATCTGTGTTTTTGAATTATGTAATATGCTCCTCAGGAGGCAGGAGAACCTGGGAGCCAATCTTTCCATGCCCAGCGAAAATCAATAATTCTTGCAGCTGGTCCCCGCCTATCGCTCGTCTGTCCCTCACCACATTTGTATTTTCCTGTTGCACACCATCATATCTTAGTTACCAGTGCCACATGGACACAGAAATGCTGATGTTTGGAAATCGTATTTATCTACCTCGTCCCCAAGGCTCAGGATGCATTCCTGACTTGTCTCATTTTTAGTGTCAGCCTGGTACTGTACACACATATAGGTAGAAGTACAGGTACAGTGTTCATACTTCATCAGCTCAGCTCTGAAAACAGAACAGGCAGGAAACGGCCCTGTGTACCTGACCCTCATCTGCTGGACGTGCATTTGGTCATGTGTGCACCACCCACGTGTGCTTCTTTTTCTGCTGGTTGAGAGAAAGCCTTTGGACCGGTCCCCAGCGTTGAGCATCCCTAGTGGAAGGTGTCCCCGCTCAACTTGATGCACAGAGCGACTTTGAAGATAAAGTAGAGCTGGTCCTTTACTTCAGAACTGTATCTCACTATGCCCTGGCCAGAGCCGCTCTACTTGGAGACTGTGGAGTGAGGAGAACGCTCTGTCTGCCTTCTGTGTTTCTGAGGGGTAATTTTGAGTAGATGAACTGAGGCTTGGGAGGGATTGCCAAATGAGGTGGTGATGATGGCTGGAGAGACTGGGACTTAGGGAGTGCTTTCTGGCAGAAGTACAACACAGACGGTATCATGTTTTTGACCATGGTACTTTAGACAGGCTGCCAAGTGTTTGTGACGAGATAGGGCTGTTACTATACTTTGCTTTTAACTTTGCTTTTGCATACAGTGTATCGTTCTTGTTTTATAAACTGTGTTGCATACTTTTGTCTCTCTATAAACAAGTGAGGCTGTTGAGTTTTTGGACAAAGTTTGAAGCAGTCTTGTGTTGCTTCTTTGCTTTATGCTCCAAGTGGAGGGGCTGAACAGTGAGATCTTTTTTCGCACCATTTATAACGCGATGCACATTTTGAAGGCAATTTAAATTCTTTTGGTTCCCCAGCCATATGCTTCAAAATGGAAGCATTCTACATGTCTGAATAGAGAACTAGGTAGAAGAGTGGCTCACACGCATGCTCAGCAAAGTCTGCAGTGGGTTATTGTCCTTAGTGGAAGGGGGGGGTTTCAGTCTCTTAGAAAATCTCCAAGTATTAGCCCCAGCTTTGTTGAAGGAAATTTAAAATATTTCCAAGGCCACATGCAATCATTTATATCCGGAATTTGTATGTGTGTAGAGGCTTTATAACTTGTCCAGCATATTATTTGAAAAGCTGTCAATATGGAGAGTCATAAACTTGTAAGTCTAGTTTGTGATGGGGAGACAAAAGCTAATCGTAGTGAGAACTGCATTCCTGTTCTGTAGTTGCTGTGCTCCTCTGTCCCCTTTAAAGATCATATTCTTCTTCATTCCTGCCACCGACCGTCTCGCAGTTTATTTCTAGACTGGAGAAGTGAAATGTAATACTCTCTCAGCACATAAACTTCTTTACTCTGTCTCTCTAGAGAATATTTTTCATTGTTTTCACAATCCATTCTGCCCGGGTAGAAAACACCAGATTTCTCCAATATTTGGGAAAGAGTTTATACTTTCTTAAATAGAAATATCCTGTTGCTAAACTTCTTTTTTCATAACCACGCAGATGTGTCATGGTCTGCTTCACCGACCACGTGGATGCCATCATAGAAGTAATTTAGCAGATGCTTGGATGGACAGGCTTATGCACCTTTTTGGGGATTTAGGGTACTGGTGGGCAGGTTTCTTACTATATATCTCAGGCTGGCTGACTTCAAACTTAGGATACTCCCGCCTGATCCTCCCCAGGGCTGGGAGCGCAGGTGTGGAGATCACACCTAGCATTTATATGTCTGAGGTTAAGACACAGGCTCCTGCCCATTCTCATTAGAACTGTCTTCCTTGACTTTTCCTTCCATTTCTATCCTAGTTAACCTTGGGCTTGTAATGTTAGATCACATAGAAAAAGCGATTGTCTCTTTAACTTTCACCAGAAATCGGGGGGGGGTACATTGACCACCTACGAGTCGTACCGTTTTCTGATAACAATTGTTTATAGGTCCATTGACCTGTAGCTGTTGATTTAGAATAGCAGCACTCTTGATGTGTGCACAGTTGCTCGTACACACACAGACACACATAGACATCGTTTTCTCCTCTTGCTCTCTCTACTCTGTAGATATGGGAACCTTTTATCAAAAGACATTTCTGTCCATTCTGTAAATAAAATTTTTAAAGATAAATTAGTGTTTTTCTCTGTAGCACTCTGATAATAACTTGTTAAATGATTGTTCTCAATATTTTGCATTTTAGGGAGATTTCTTATGATGTCTGTTAATGGGATGTGTTCTTTAGTTTACCTGAACAATCAGCGGTAACATCCTTTCTTACTAAAAGCTGTGCTGTATAACTCAACAACTTCACAATACTTATCCCTTGATGTACTTTTTACCACTGACTGACCTTAGGTTGTTTGGGAAACAAGGGCATTGGGGGCTGAGGATTATGATCCAATAGTGTGAGGGAAAGAAAAGAAACCAGGAACTGAATTTCGTTTACTTTTGAGAAGTTCATGGGTTGCTATTTCAGTTGGGTGAAATTGTGTTACTGTTTATCTGTGCTTTCTTCCCCCTGTGGCAAGAGACGTGGTGAATAGACACTCACTCCCAAAGACACCAAGTTCCAAAGCACTGAGTCATGAGTCCACAATGAAATACGAGGATGCAGCCATTTCCTACCTTTGTTTGAGAGCAAATGGATTGGACCAGGCGGATGTGGGCCTAGGCTGCAGGGCTTTGCAGAAGGAAATGCTTTGGGTGGCCCTTTAGTACTAGAAGCTCTCTAACAACCCCTTTGTATTGCCCTGCATCATTGAGCAGTGCAGGGTGAAAGTGTCCCATCGAGTATACAGACCTAGTTCCAGGGCCCCTTCTTGTGCACTTAGGGCTTCTATGAGGCAGTAGAAGTAGAGGGAAACTTTCATTGCTTCTAAGGCAGAGGATTTTTGAGTGCTTGTTATAATGTAGTATGCGCACTGCCCATCTCTTGCTAGCAAACTCCTATATGGTTGCAGTTTCAACATATAACCATGGCTTCTAGGTACCATGCAGCTTGCTCCCATCTTACCTCTTTTGCAACAGTTTGCCTAAGCTCTGCATTACAGTGTTGCCTACTTTATTATGTTACACTGAAACTGATCGGGTTATCACCCTCCAGCATAGGTGGGTCCCTGGTATTTGAGTTCTGGGATCTCTCTTTCCTTGGAGAGTTGCAAATTCTGCTTGCTTCCTTATTTTTTTCCAAAGTCTGTCCAAATTGTCTGTGCCTACAGAGACCTTCTTTTATCTCTTGGACATTCCCCTCCCACCTCCTAAACTGGTTGCCCTGGAATGACCTGTCATGTTATACAAATTTCTTTCTTCATTTACTGTTCCTTAGACTTGCTTAAACTGTTAGCTTCATGAGAGGCTAGGACTTGAATCATTTTGTGCTCTTTTGCCCTGGGGCCTCAAATATAGTAGAATTCATATCTATCTGTGCCTAGCACTTTGAGGAAACCAGGAGATCTGAATAAATGGAGAAGGGCCATTGTGGGCCATCAACAGATGGTGCTAACTTCTTCCATTGGGTCTTTCCAGACATTGCTGAACTTCTGGATAACTTATTTTTCCCATCTTACAGTGGAAACAACGATTTGCACATTCAGAAGCATTCTGGGGGTCTAGTTATGAGGAGCAATTCTGTGTGGTGAAAAGACAAAATGCTAATGTTCTGAGAAACAGTACAGGGGTAACAGAAAGATGTGTACAGTGGATGGTGTATCTCTCTGGGCCCATGGCTTTTCTTGTGTGCTCTGTCCCTGGGCACATTTTCAGTGATAATGCTTGGAATCGTTTTGCAAGGGAGGAGTAAAAGACAGCTAAACATGTGCAACACTTCGAATAGAACTTGGCCGTTAGGGCAGGCACAGTAAGTCAGAAAACAGACAAATGAGAAAGGACTTTGAACAGAGTGTTGGAAGCTGTATGTTGTCACAATAACCACTGTCTGTTCTCAGACATGATAGGTTTTTTTTTTCCCTAGGAGTTTCAAAAATGTGATTTTATTTTAAACCTTTGAACTTATTAAGTCTGGAAAGAATTGCTTCTGTCTATGTGGTTCATAGCATACAGAGTGGTTGTATGAGTTAGTGGCCCTGCTGTTGGACTGTCTAGCAAGTCTATGCCAAGAGGATAGCATAGGAGGAAGTGCATTCTCAACTAATGCTGGTGTCTGCCAGTGTGAGGGTATATAGGAGATGAAAGGGAGGGAGGGAGGGAGGGAGAGAGGGAGAGAGAGAGAGAGAGAGAGAGAGAGAGAGAGAGAGAGAGAGAGAGAGAGAGAGAGAATGAGAGGAGATTCTGGATGCTGGATGTTCTTCAGGAAGGGGCTAGGAGAGAACTCGAGGACAAACGCTCCTACTTGGAACACACACCAAATACTGGATTTTTTTTTTTAAAGAGAAGCCAAAATTAAACACAGTAGAGCTTACTGTTTGCTAATCAGCATGTGTTTACTTTCTCTTCCAAATTTGAAGTTGCCAACCAATACATTTCCTGCCCAGTGCTATGAATCTGTCCAAATAAACATGGGAAGTAGCGAGACAATGACACCGTATGGAAAAACGTCTCCTTGTTCATTAAATAGGATGCAAAATGCCCTGGGATTTAATTCTAGCCGCAAAGCGAAGCCGGCTTGGTTCATGCAGGGCGGTGGGTGGCTCTCTTCTTCAGTCAACATGAACGGGCGGGATGCTAAGGGGACATACAATTCTACCATGCTGTCCTAAGCCTAAATGAAAATGGTTCATTTCAGACCAGCGTCACTCACGTTTCTACTGCATCAGAATATTTGGTTGTAGTGTAATCTTCTAATAACATAACTTAAGCAACAGTCAGTTTTAATTTCCATCCTAGAGACCACTGACAGAGGTTTCAGGATGACATTAAGAGTGGATTTCTCTGGAGGATAGAAAGAAGCTGTGAAAGGAAGCTTCTGTGTTGTGGTCAGTTTTGAAGAGTACAGTAGGAAACACTCCGTAATCATCATTATAGAAAACCATCAATTCATAATACTGACGGTTTACTTAGGCTGTTAGGAGACCGCTCTATATAGAAAGATCATGTCTAGTCCACATGTGTGAGTTTCTAAAGGAACATTGTTACAGGAATATGAATGGAGGCATAGTTATTACTGGGTTTTCCTTAACATTACATATAAACGTGTTTTCAAGTGTTTAGCAAAGTCTTGGGATTGCACTTCAAGTTCCCATTTTCTATGAATGATTCTCCTTTTAGGAAATAATAAGATATCAATCAGTTATTCTTTGTTGTGAACTTAGCTTTTGTCTGCATGTTATTCAAAACTCCTTGCACTCACTGGCAAACCCAGCAGACTCCTGTGGATAGAAACTATCATCACAGTGCGCCACAAAAGCAAACAACACCCACAAACTTGGGAAAGTGGGCTTTGGGCTGAAGAGGTTTGGGAGGTTGGGGTGGTAGGAGAAGGTATTGAGAGTGGACTGGGGGAACTAAGGGGAGGGTTGAGAGTACCGAGGACAACTTATCCACTTGTCTGACATTTTCAAAGAACAAATTTAATAGTAGTTATTTTAGAAAAAAAAAATGAAACCAACACATAGACAGATACTCTAAAATAATACAACAGTACCACCAGGAATGTCTCTTGGGTTTTGCTCCAGCCCTGGAGATTGAGTGGTGGTGTGCACTAAAGCCAGGCACTCTTTCTGGTCCTGCCCCTATACTTCCTCTCCATAGTAAAGCCCCCTGTCCCTTGTCCGTTCCTTTCAGGCCCAAGTGATGCTTCTGGGTATCATCACAACAAAAGGTGGCTGAAGCAATCATCAGTCAGCCATGAAAGTTAGAACCCTTCCACCTGCAAAAGTACCGGTATATCATAGTTTTTAAAAACAAAATAAAATTAATGAGCTGAATAAATTTATGTCTTATATTAATTAGGTAAATGGTGTATAGTAAAAAGAAAAGTTTTGTATAAAACTAACATCAAAGTAAGTGGAAACCCAACATGGTGTTTTTTTAGGATGAGATAGCCATATCTGAATTGCTGGACAAAAGCTATATGAACTTGCTTGTTGTCTTTGCAATCTAGTCAGATTATTTATTGAAAAGGAGTCCTAAACCTCCAGCACTAAGGTCTCAATTAGGCCTATGTAGATGTCAGGAGAAGGACTAGTGTAGCAGTAGGAGAAATCCTAAGAGTAGTGCACATTCTCTGATGAGCTGCATCTCCAGCTGTAAACAGCATCCTTTGAACAGCAGGGGATAAAATACAGACTTAATGATGGTCTCCTAAAAAATAGTGTTTTAGCTTCTTTCAACAGTCAGCATGAATTTCAACCAACTAGTCAATATAAGGAAGGCACCTGTTCTGGGTGACTCTTCTCTCTAACAGTCACAAATATTAGGAAGCACGTCTAGATTTATAGACCCGTACATCGGATGAGGATTATCTGAGTGTCCTTTAAATTGAAGGAGAAACTGAGAGGTTCCAGCATGGTGCTGGAGTTCAGCCAGGAACTTCACTGTATAGGAAGTGGAAAAGCAATGGAGGCTGCCACAGCCCTCGGTTCCCTGAACTTGTATTTCAAGCAGAAGCAGTTAGAAGCAGTCCATGGCATCTGGGGGAGCGGCAGAGGGAGAATGTAGTGATTTATTGGCCAAGAGGAAGAGGCCCTGTATGGAACTGTGAAACCTCAAAAATGGAAGCTAGGCACAGGAAGGGCAGAGCTGTGTTCCAGGAAAGCATCTAGCATGTCTCTGAGAGAACACAGGAACTAAAAACTTACGGTAGTTAAAGGCAGAGCCCCAATGGGAAAGTAGCTTCCGGAGTTCCTCGGGGGCTTGGGGCAGTTAACGTCATTTGTTCCTGTTGCCAACTCATAAACTATGTCTGATTAAAAACGTCATTCCCTTATTTTTTACTTTTTATATAGGGTGTTTTACTTGCATGTATGTCTATACCACATGTGCCTGGTCTTTTGGTCAGATGAGGATCCCCTAGGACTGTGGTTGTGAGCTGCCACTTGGGAACTAGGAATAGAACCCAGGGTCTTTCTTCTTAGCACCTGAGCCATCTCTCCAGTTTCTATGTGACTTTTTTTTTTTAATATTGCTTTTAGTTGTATGACAGTCTCTGTATTGTCCCACTGGGGGTCAAATGGTCATTTTCTGCAGCACACATATTTTATTAAGTGCCTGCCATCTATAAGTCCCTAGCTTCTGAATATAAATTCATGAATATAAAGACTGATATATTTTAACTCTGAGAATAGTGAAAGACTTAAGAACTAGAAATTAAATTAAGACATTCAAGTGTTCATTATTCAAATGTTTTTTTAACTCACTTTGTTTGATCCAGTGATTTATTATTTATTATTTTTATTTTTAATTTTTTGAGACAGGGTTCCCCTTTGTACTCTTTCTATAGCCCAGTCTAGCCCTGAACTCTGGCATGTGGCATCACAATACCATTTTCAAATGTATTTAGAAATATTTAATGTACATTAAATATAAATGTTTTTAGTTAATATTTCATGAATTGATGTGGTCAAGAAATGTTATTTTAGCTTAGTTTGCTTAAATTAAAATAGTAATTTCAGATGAGTAAATACATTTTTAAGAAATTTAAGCAAATTAACCCTGGTTCTTCTTCCCCAATCCTCTTCTTCCTTGTGCCATTACACCAGGAGGTTGCCCCTCTCTGCAGCCCTTTTGTTACACAGAATCCAGCCCTCTTGCATGTATTTGTGGTCTGAGATTGATGCAGAGGACGGTAATTTCTGCCATTCATCCTGCAGCATGGTCCTTTGTCACTTTAACCCCAGGATCACTTTTCCTGAGTCTGACAGTTCACTCGTCAAAGACTTCTATGGTGGACTTTCCAAGTCACAAGAGGTTTCCTAAGCTTCTTTCCCTTGGCACCTCACACCGTCTTAGAGCACCAACTCTTGCTTTGCAAATGACCTTCCACAGATGCTGTATGTCAGATGATGTCACAGAGAAGGCTTCTGGCTTAATATGCAAATAAGCGTGGTGATGATCTAAGTGCCCCGGACTCATTCCTTCATATGGAATCTATAGACTAGAAGTGGCTGCAGCCCCTAAGCTTAGAGTGCTGATTAATGCTGTTACACCTTACGCTCGCCTTTCTGTGTATATCTACAATAGACACTGAAATCCGATGGGCTGTGAGGATGGCTTAGTGGGTAAGAGCACTTACTGGGAAATGAAGAAGACAGAGTCAACTCCCTACCACTCACATAAAAAGTCAGGCACTGCCTATATGCCCAGAACAGGGAGGTGGAGACAGGGGGACTCCAGGAACTGGCTGCCCAGTCAGGCTGGCTGGGCTAAGAAACTTCAGGTTCAGAGAGAGACTGTCTCAAAACTCCAGGGATAGAAGAAGACACCTGTCTGCTTCCTGTGGCCTGCGCATGCATTTGCTTGGGTGCATGTACCCACACAATATTTCTCCTACCCCTACAGCAACAGCAGCTAAGCAGTGATCCTCAGATTCTACCATAGCTTTCCATCATAAATTGCCAGATTTTTTTTTTCCCCTTGAAAATATTTTGGCTTACTTCTGAGAAATTCCTTCTTACCTGAAAATGTTAGTTTCCAGTTACTCCAGAAAGGATAAGAATGGTGATTTGCTTTTGTTTTAATTTGGAAATAAATTAGTTTAAGTTGCTTTTGTGTTTCACATATTTGGTGTGATTTCTGCCTTTGCATGTAAAATTCACATCTATGAAATGGGCTGAAGAGCAGTAGCATACACTGGTCTTGGGCAGTGCCCTGACCCGCACTTCGCTTCTTTGCCCTTAACCCGTCCTACTGAGATGCCCACTCAGCTGGGAGAGAGCAGGGGGCTTTGGCCTCTGCTTTAGGAAGTCCTACAAAGAGGCCAGGGGCACCCTGACTTCTATGATCATAGGCCTCAGTGGTTGCAGGTGAAAACATGGAAGCAAACAAATTGAACTAATGCTTGAGTAAAGTGAAATAAATAGTTCAACTCATTTTAGAACTTTGTCACAATTTTGGAGTCTCTGTCACTTTAAGATGCAGAGACCCATTTTCTTTATTTCTCTATTTACAGCTCACAAGGCAGTGTCCATCTTGGAAACCAATTGGTTCCTGGAGCTTAATCCTTTGCTCCCTGAGTCATCATTATTTTTAAGCATAGGTATGTGTATGTGGCAGCGTGTAGGTTTACATATGTGAGTGCACGTGTCTGTAGAGGACAGGCATGTTGGATCCCCCTAGAGCTGCAGACACAGGCCCTGATGTGGGTGGGTGGGCTTAGGTCTTCCGGAAGAGCAGTGCTTGCCCTCTGCTGTATCCAGAAATGCTAAGCCATTTCTCCCCTCCCTACAGCTTTTACTTTATTTTTTACTTGTTTTGGTGTTGGAGTTGAAACCAAGGAGCTCACACATACCCAAGGTATGCCCTGCCACCAAAGCTACACTGGCAGAGACAAAACTTTTAAATGAACCTCCAGGTGTTTTTCTTCACATCTTCCTATCTGGGCAAAGTCTGTGATGTCCAGTAATTCCAGTGGCTTTCATGTAGTGTTTGCTTATTTGCAGTTCCCTGAGCATAGGTGGAATGCTGGTGCCGCCTGCCATCATTGTTGGTGGCAAATGATTCTGTGTAGTCTGGAGCAAAAAAGACAGGTAGGCCCAGAGTTCAGCCCAATACTGCTTTGTGTTAAGTGAAAATTCCCAGAGTGACAGGGTCATAATCCCAGCGTAGATATTTTCTGGAGTCTCATTATTGTCCAGAAGTGTCTTTTGGATGAGCAAATGCAGCCAGGCAGAAACAGCACACACACAATTGACTTGCCCCCCTTGACTTACGGCTTTTCCTTCTTATCATCCCCGAGGTCGCTCCATCCTCATTTTGCCATAGATCCTTGCTCCTTCCGGCTCTGCACCTTTAGCTAATGAGAAATAAAAAGATAAGCGCAAATGGCTAGAGTCAACCCCTAGCACTCCATCCTAATCAGAAGCTGGCTTTGCCTCCAGACCTTTCCGATCTGTTGTTGTTGGCGAAGACCTTGTTTCTTTCTCTGGTCTTTCAGCCACACCGTGGCCTTTCACAACCTATAAGTCCTGTAATACTATATTTCGTGAAGAAAGGAAAAATGAGATTTTCTCCCCTCCTAGCTTTTGTTAACCCATTCTTGTTTTGGGCTCCAACAAAAAGGGTTTTTGTTAACTGGAGCTTAAAATCGGCCAGCTCGCAAAGTATTCCCTTTTTATGCAAGGAGGATTAGCTTGGCATGTTATGCAGTTCCCTTGTGTGAGCCATTCCCGTGTCCTGTCATAAGGTATATAATTACTACACTTCACCATCAGCAATCATTCTTCAGTTAAGACCTGTTTTAAACCTCCCATTAATATAAATCATACCGGGAAGGTAGAAAATACACCTTCAAAAGGGACCAAGTATTAGGAAGCTCATCTGTTCTTTTCACAATAGACTCAGAGTAAACAATTTTTACTTAGTGCTTTTCTTCTCTAAGCAATCAAAATAGCTTATGATAAAAGATCAGGTACCTGGATTGCACAAATGCACAGTGGTTTATTCACAGGGTCGGACTTCCTGCCTGTTTCCAGACTCATTTTCTCTCTGTCACCCTTGAACAGTGAAGTGCATGTGTAATCCTCTACTCTTTCAAAGTTGGCCTTCTGACAACCCTCTCTGTCTCTCTGTCTCTCAGGTTTATATTCACAAATTCAGTAGCAAATTGTTTTTATATGCAGGGGGGCTTTCATTGAAGCCCCTCGTCCTGATCAGATAATAGTCTCAACTCAAAAAACATCTCACAGAGTGATTTTTTTTCTTGGGTGAGTCACAGGCAAAGTAGTCAAACACTCATGGTCTGCTTCTGATCATCCGTGAAAGTTTGCTTCAGTGTAAGGTAACAGTCCTGTTTGGTAGCTGGAGATTCTACTTCTTCTAGCCCCCAATGCCATTTTACCCTCCAAGTGTGTCACCCACCACCGGCTGCTGCCTGATTCAGAGATGTTAGGACGGTGGATGGTGAGAAGCTCAATCTACTGGGGCTGCTGGGTAGAGGAGCTTCCCAGTCTCCGGAAACACTTCTCAGGTTTTTAGCTATTCTAAAGGCCCAGGCTGTTGGATGTGACCTGTGCTCACCTCAACTGACATGTTCCTCTCTTTTCTCCTCTGAGTATCTGACTTATGACTACAGCTTCTGTTGTCTTTAAATTTGTCTCAGAGCCCCACTTTTTAGACTAAAGCCCCTCTCCGGTTAGTTTTTCCTCATCCTTCAGCTTTAAGTGTAAAGTGACATTCCTTCTTTTCTTTCATGTGCTTTTAGTTGAGTGCCTGCTATGCGACAGAACCCATTGTTGGCTCTTCAAATTCAGGGGATTTTCAGACAGACAACATTGCTGCTCCTGTGACCTAGGAGAGCCTGTAGGAAAGAAATCTTCTGGATGCTCCATGTCCATTGGCTCCTTAATTTTAGTAGCATTTATTCATTTCATTGAGCAATTATTTATTAATGCCATTTGGAAAGATTCAGCAAGGTTAGACCAAGCCAGTCTTCTCTGATGCACTTAATCTCTGAAGATACAACACACCTCCTCTCTCTCATGCATCATCTCAGGATATAGTTGACATACAGTTGGTGATGCGTGAATGAAGGTGCACTATGCTTCCTATCCACCAATTTCTTCCAGTTGTGCTTCATCTGAATTCTTTTCTGTTACTTTCTTATACTGTCTTAAAAATAACACAGGTTAGAGATTCTTTCAGACTCATCAGCCTTTCCTCCAAAAAGAAGTGAGTTACTAAAAGTGATTGATTTTATTTATATTGCTTGCTCTTCTTTTGGTCCTCAGCGGGCATAGTGACTGCAGGAGTGGAAATAGGCTGAGCCTAGACTGATGGTGACTTAGGGAGGGGTCAGTGGTATAAGGCAAGTCCTGGGCTGAGATCTAGAGCTGGGAGGGTAGGGACCCAGGACATGGAGAGGAATGGAAATGAAGAGAGGAGAGATTCAAAGTGAAGCATGCCTTACTTCAACAGTTCACGTTAGGAAAGCTCGGAACATCCTTTCTTCTTGCCCAACATTAGAAAAGAATCCTTCATATACCACTTTTAAGAAAACATGCAATTTTAAATTTATTTGTTGAGAATTTCATATGTGCATGCAGTGTATTTTGAATATCTGTATCTTCCACTCCTCCAGTTTATCCCCCAAACAATCTCCCTCCCAACCAACCTTACCTCTCCCATCAGCATCTCCTCCTCCTCTTCCACTTTGCCCATTGAATCTAATTAGCACTGCCTTTATGTAAGTGGACAAAGACCACTCACTGGAGCAACCTAGTCATCCTATCCTAAAAGAAAAATTACTCTCCTTTCCTTCACCACCATCAACTTCCTAGCTAAGGGTCATCATGCTAGAATTTGGACTAGCTTGGTCTTGCTCAGATGTCATTGAAGTAATCAGCTGCTGTGACTTCATGGTTGCAAGCAGCCATGCTATGCCCAAAAGTCCTAGCACTCTTCGTCTTCCGGCTCTGACATTCTTTTTGTTCCCTCTTCTGGGATGTTCCGTAGGTGTTGGACATTGGTGGGGAAAAGGGGTTCTATAGATAGATGATTTGAGACTGAGCACCAAGAGTAACATATTTTCAACATTTCAACCAGTTATGAATCTCTGCTTTAACTGACGTCCACTGGAAAAGTGGAGAGCAGCTAATTCTATTGGAGAATTCACAAGTATTTCAAAGGCAGTTTGAGAACAACAGTAGATTCCAGGGGCTTGTGTACAGGATCTCATTGAAGGCCCCACTGCAGCTTCCCTTCATACTGTAGAACCAGGTGTGATGATCTCAGAATTACAGCCTTTTGGCGCCCCATTGGAGACTGAAGAGTGCATAAACGTACCCTGTAAACGCTTGGTCTCACGCTCACTCTGATTCTCCTTAAGCCCCACTTCTTTAGAGTCAGAATTCCCGTTGGTACTACCCATATGATAGGTGACTTACAGTCACGGTCGAATTGTGCTTTGGTGGGATGAGATGAAAACCAAACTCCTTTGTCTGCTGTTGCTTCAGGAGGAGAATTTGTTGTGGTTTGGGCTGTTGACTGACCTAGAGTTTGGAGCACTGTTGATTAGTGCATTGGGGATTACTTATATAAGAATACAGAAATGATACAAAATTAATTTTATATATTCCTATATGGCACTAAAGGGCACCTTTTTTTTAAATCTTTCTCTGCGTTTTGTTCCCTATAAAGTTCTCCAAGGCATTTTTATGAGTAGGTGGCACATAAAATAACAATCATAATAAAGTTATAACTGAAAGAAACTTTTAAAAGGAAAGAGTAAAAGAATTTCTAACATTTGAAAAATCCTCATTTTATCTACCAAGAAGATACATTGTCCTGGCTTACATTTCAGTTCATGTGGAAGAGAAACTACATTCTTAATGAACTACAATAAAGTTAAACTATCAATATGGAGAGGCAATGTGAGCTGAAAGAGTCAAACTGTAAGATCCTTTTGTTACATGGTGGTAAAGTTTGGCTGGAAAGCAAACTTTTCCATAAGAATAGTTTCCAAAACAAATATACTCAAATTAGCAAGCAATTTAAATTAATATGCAATTAATATATCTAAAAGAAATTAAAGGAAGAATGAAATGCTTACTGTTGGCCACAAAACCTGAGTGTGGCTCTTGCGTGTAGGTTCAAGTAGGACATTGGATGGTTAAGATGTGGAAACAGAATCATAAAGTTCATCTTGATCGTTTGAAGGCTTTGGTGTAGGTATTCTTACATAATTGCTGTTAAAGTCAGCTTCAACACAGCACGTTTAAAGTGTCTCTGTTACTATGTGTTGTAGATAAGATAGGGAAAATAAAGGTGGATGACTTACCTGGTGAAATGGAGAGTAAATTAATTATTCTCACTGAATTAAAGTAACATTTTACATATTCAAGAAGTCTTATGTCAAAAATGGGGAGCACATGATGGTAACACGTCAACTTACCATATGCAGAGCTCTGGGTTCAGTTATTAGCACACTGCTCTGCAACCCCCAAAGGATTATGTTAAAGAAGATTCGTAGGAAAATGCATAGGATCAATTTAAATTCCTTTCATGGTAGCATCCTCATGATGTCAAAACTTGAGAATCTGAGCTAGTGGGGCCTTGGGTCCACACTCCTGTACTTCAGCTTCTGCACTAAGTTGGCTAAGTTCTTGGTCAGCCTTTTTCCTCATCTCTACCTCCATGGTTTGCAGTAAGAATTAGAGCCAACTTTTGTGAAACTTGTTGTCAAATGCTTGCTTATAATTAAGATCCACAAATGGTGCTCATGGTCAACCGTTACCGCCACCAGAGGAGCAGATACCAAAGCACAGATGTGGCGCTCTTGTTAATTGCTGTTCACTGATCATATATTTTGGTTCAGGGAAAATAGTTAATAAAATTCCAAAATCAGCTCTGTTTTTTCTTATAGTACATTAACATATATTTCCAAATTTATAAACGTATTCCTTTTGTTTTTTTAGAAATTAAAGTAGAAGTTTCTAATTCTTTGCTGAATTTTAAAATTCAAAAAAATTCCCTAATTCATTCAGTAATTGGTTAATATTAGCTGTAAACTTACTGTGAGAACACAAACTCAGGCTCTGGCCTCAAGGATGTCATAGTTCTATAAAGTTCACACCAGAGAGATGAGAATCCACCTAGACCATGGTAGGTGGCAGAAATCTTTGAAGGGGTGAGCTAACTTTTAAAATGGTAAGTTTCTGGGCACATTTGGGAAAGATTCCACTCTCCTAACCGTGACCTCAATCTATGACAATACTGTTTGAACAAAAGATTCAGTTATAATTTTTAATCTCTGATAATGTTTTTAATTTATTTGAATAACCCTACTGTCCATTTCTAAGACTTTTTGGATACATTGTCTAATATTCATCTAAAAATATGATTATCAATTATCTGATTCATTCTTAGTATTTGCTCATAGAAATGAAGGTCATCTTACATGTGTTGTAAGGACTGGTAGGCTTATATATTCATTGTTTTTCTTGACAATAGCTCTATTTAATACATATTAGCCAAAATTGTTCTTCAGATATCATTTATTAGCTTATTAAAAGAAAGGTGATTCATCTCTTAATGAGTTAATATTTTAACTTTTTAAAAACAAAGCCAAATTATCATTAAATGATTATAGAAAAGTAATAGGCCCTTTAAAATGTATTATATGTACCTCTTCAATTAATTATTTTGTTAATGCTATAATAAACAATGATAGGCAATTTAAGTCAAGTAATGGAGTCTTTAAATCTAAAGTCTAATTTTAAAAGTGTTTTAAATCATATTTTAATGATTTTATTGAACTTTAATTACACTGAATATAGTCTGTATTTCCAGAGAATGACCAAATATTTTATTTGGTTAGTATAAAAGAAAAAAAATAAATAATAAGATTCGGTATGGTGTTGCATGCCTTTAATCCTGTCACTCAGGAGTCAGAGACAGGTTTATCTCTGTGGGTTCAGGACAGTCTATGCTACACTTTAAGCTTCAGGCCAGTCAGCATAACATAGGAAGGTCCTGTCTCCTCCCCCTCCCCCCTCCTCCTCCATCTCCTCCTCCACCACCACCACCACCACAACAACAACAATATCAACAAAAGTGTTAATAAATAGTGAGCATGCATGTTGGCCTAGACCCCTAAAGACTTTGTTTGGCATTTCTGAATATATTTTTTGGTTCTACATATGTAGAATTCCAGCAAAGCCCAGAGTGAATATTTGGCAGAGCTAGGCCTGCTTTTAAGTTACAGGCCAACTTAGCATGGTTGTTAACCTTTTGTTATTTTCATTCCAGACTGTACTGTTATAGGCAGTGAAGGTCTTTCCATGTTGTTTCCATAAAATGAGATTTTTCTCATAAATCTAAATCCATGAACCCGCAAACGCCCCAGCTACCATCCATTACTGTTTCTGCCCATGCTCAGTTGTTGCTCTCAAATATCTCATAAAGTCTCCTGTTCTTTTGGAGTGGGAATTCAGTGGCTGTACGGGTGAACTTAGTGACAATCACTAGACTCTTAGGAGTGTCTTGCTTATTTAATTAATTACTTATTTGTCTGTCTATTTAAGAGGGCTTTTTTGTTTTTAAAAGATAAAAGAGCCCTGTATATATAAAAATCAAATGTACTCAAGAGCAAGGTTGTCCTTCACCTTTAAAAAAATGTTTCCAATTCTCATTTATATTTGCAATCTAAAAGTGATAAACATAGAGATAACAAGGTAGAATTTTATTGTAGGGGGTGGTGGTAGAAACTCAAAAGGCCGGGATGTGGGTTAGTGGTAGAATACTTGCCTAATGTGTGAGTCCCTGAGCTTAATCCCAGCTAATACATACACACGCACACACACACACACACACACACACACACACACACACACACACACACAAGAATTAAAATTACTTAAGACAAACTTAAGCCCAGAGAATGGATATGCAGCTATATAAGGACCAAGAGAGTAAGTTTGTTTTTATAAACAGAAACAATGCTTTAAAAGCAAACTTTATGCAATTGAATAATCATTTAACATTCTTCAATATGTTGCCTACCTATTTTAGAGGTAACAGTAATGTGGCAATGGTCAATACAAATCATTAATGACTAGGACATCGAGTATTGAATTGTGATCATTTATATAATTTTTGGGGGGAGGGGCTGTAGGTAATTTCAGTTCAGATACCCTCTTTGCTTCTTAGCTATCTGCTTTAGAGATAAAATCACATTGTCTATTATTAGAGAAATAAAGCTTCTTCCTGTAGCTATGAAGAAAGGACTAAAAATTAACAGTGGTGACAGCGAGCAGGGGTCTTCAACAGATGATGTTGTGGTTTCCTGTAGCCCACTGGTTATTTTCTGCCTTATTTATGTCTCTTTGTGGAAGGCTTTCTGTGTAGACATATTTCAAGAACTATTAATTGTACCAGGAAATTTGATAGTGAATGAGATTAGAGAGAGAATGCGTTGCGGAAGAACATTTTTCTTTTTTTCTGTTTCTCTGAGGTCATTTAATTCAATATTGTTTAAGGTTATTTGTAGGCAGGTGGAAGTAAGTAAAGGCCCTTTTGCAGAGAGACCGATTTTTAGAATAGCACCTGTCTGTGGCATTCCAGACTAAGTGTGCTGATGAGGATGAGGAGATGCAGGATTAGGAAGAGGCTCCAGAGGTATCTGGTGGATTCTTAGCACCATTTTGCATTTCTTTGTGAGGTTGAGATTTGGTAGGTTTAGAGGAACAGCGCTAGGGCTGTTCCTTTCTTCTTCTTCTTTTCCCCCGCCTTTCTTTCAACTTAATGTGTCAGAATTTTACCTCTTGATATAACAGTCCTATTGAAATATGCAATAAAGAAAGTAATTAAGAAATAAAGGAAGTCACATGGTCATTAAATAATTAGTGGTTGTCACATGTGTACACTATAAAACATTTTAAACATTTAGGACTCATAACTTTTTAAGCACTGTTCTATTTAAATGTTGTATATGGGGAATATGGATGGGAACCAGACTTGCTGAAGTTGTTACAAACAGGTACAATTCAGCAAAACAGTGCACCAAAGGAGTTGATTAGCACTGATCATCGAAATTGGAGTCTTACAGAGTCATTTGCCATAGGAAGAGTGCTATCAAAGAGTGGACCCTGTTGGTGAACGAGGGCAGTGAATAGTCCCCCAGCTGCTCATACTGCTTCAGAAGACAGACTAGATTTCCTCATGATGGAGTAAGACTTTTATCCTGTTGTTTCTGCTCTCTGAGCTTCTCTTAGCTTTGTAATTCAATGTTTAGAGTGGTAGGTGACATTGTGGAGAGACCACAGAAAGGAGGAGTGGAACTTTGCAATGTACAAAGATAGAGAAAAAGTGGGATTTGAGCTGGTCCACAGAAAAAGTTTCTGTACTTCATGTGCAGGGAAGGCAGGTCTGGTAGAGGCAATAGCAGGGCCAGAACCCAGGGCACCTGCTCATATATAGCTAGAGTGGCTGGGATTAGTATTAGAATGGTTGAGGATGTGGATGTCAGGTAATGCAGCAACATTATTCTGTAGGTCTAAACATTTCAGGCTATATCATCAAATGCCCACAAGTTTATTGCCTTAACAAAGTCCCTGTTCACAAGCCTGTGCCATGTAACTGTGTTCTCTGCCCTGTATATTCCAAGATTAAAATCAGTGTTTGACCTGGGGTGAGTTCTCATCAGGAGGCTGGGTCAAGGGTGGCAGGAAACTGAAAGTCCTTGGTGTTGTTGGTTGAGTGTAATACTTGTGCTAGCTGTTGGAGGCTGCACTCAGTTTTTACATGCTACCTGAATTCCTTACCATCCTTTAGCCAGTCAGGGCCCTCTTCGTGCTTTAAAACTTTCTGGCTTGTGTTCTGAGACTAGCTGGAGAAGAGTCTCCTTTTAAAGAGTTCATTTGACTAGGTCAGGCCCACACCCTCAAGTATGTCATTGACTCTCATCAAGGGAGTACAATCTACAGAGTTCATCTTCCTGTGGGATTGTAGACCAGAGCAGGAAGTTGCTATGATCCCCTTAGAGACCTGCCTTAGATAGCAGGCAGTGAGCCATTGTGGGTGTCTAAACAAGGGCATCTCATGCTCTAAGCAGTGTCTTAGAATGTGGAATGTAGGAGGCTCTTTGGAAAAATAGGGATTGGACATAGATAACAAAAAAGGAAGTCCTTGAAATATCAAACTCTGAAAGAATTAGTGGACTGGTAATGGTGCTTCAGGGATCAACAGGACGTGACTGTAGCTACGTCCCCAAAAGCCAGGAGTCGATTATTCTGTGGGTTTTAGAGGGAGAGGTAATTGTCAGGATACTAAGCAGGTAGTTTTCTTAAACAGGGAACTTTTATCTATAGGTGCTTCAATTTCATTTTTTTTCTCAATTTTGTTTTTAAAAGGAAATTCACTGCTTTTATATCATTTATTCTAAAAAGAAATGGGAGGACCACTGGATCTTTCTGATAATGCTCATTTCAGAAGTGAGAAAATTCTGAGCTTAAAGAGGGAGAGAACCTGATCACTGAGTATCTTTACCAGTTAGTTACATGTAGGGCAGTGACTGGTCTAGAACAAGAGGAGGGCATTAGAGCTGTACCAGAGGGAGCTTGTTCAATTACATCACAGATCCTAGCAGCTTGTTGGGATTTACCAGGAATTGCCATGGGAGGAGGCTGTTCTTAAGCCTGACTAGACTGTAAAGGGAAGTGATCTACAGGTTAGCTCTGCAGGGTTGGGGCAGGCAGAGAAGCTTGGGAAGCAGTGGAGGGCTGTGCATTTGGAGGCTTATATAATTGAGATGTATGACTTTGGGGAAGATATTTTGTCCTTTTAGCCTCGACTTAAAATGAGGCTATTATGCCCATATAAATACATGATAACAGACTTATACATTGAAACAATACTGGCAATCTTATGTGATCCCACCTAGTCCAGAGAATGGTCCTGGATTCTGGGTGGGAGAAAACATGCTTGGCCTAGTAGCTGCCGTGTGATCAGTACCTGCTATGTGACTGATACTGAATGTTAGTAACTGCGATGTTGTAACTATTCTGAGTCTGGAATTTAGGAAGCTCAAGTTTTCAAGCAGTAAAAATCATTTCATGTTGAGTTACAGGACAGTCACCATGGTAAAGAAGGGGATTAGATTTTAAATGAAATGTGAGAATGTCTAACAGAAGCTGGGGTCCAGAGGGTAGGGACTCCTGGTATGTCAACATTTGGTTAGATCTGGAAATACATTGTTTAATAAGTCCCTGCAGATTGAAGTCCTAGAGGAGCTCACAGACTTGAAGGTAGGAAGGAGGTGGACAGGCAGACAGAGTAACAGTGGGTTCAATTAGGAGAGGCAGGGGGATAGGCTTCTCTCTGTGTGGATAGTTTTCACCATGAGAAGAGTAGGACCCTTGAGTTGTGAAACTCATTGTATTGTGTTCATTTCTACTGATGAGAAAGTCAAGAAGAGAGGAAGGAAGTTTCACTTTAACTTCATTGGAAGAATGGTGAGATGTTTTTAGGAAAGAGTAAAAGGCTGGGGAAGGGCTCGGAGAGGAGGAGGAAGCCTAGGAAGTGGTGTTATTGAGGTAAAGGGTTTGGGTGTTAGAAGGACTGATATAGAGCTGCTGGCAGGGGCCATCATTGGGTGACAGAGCCATTGTTGTTCTGAGAGACAATGGAAAGAGCTTGGTTCCCAAACAAAGCACTTGGTTTCCCTTGGGCTCTGGTTCCCTATGGATGTAGGAGAGGTCTTGCTTAATGCTGTTTGAGGGATGTCATAACTTTCATCTGGTGAAATAGCATTATAAATGATATTCAAAGCATCTCTAGAAGCCAGGGAACCACAGTGTCTTAAGACGCTGTTGAGATGTTTTTGTCTTGCTTCTGGTGCACATACTAATTTGAAACCAGTGTTCTTCTTTGTGGCTTACTTTGCGGTGGATCTGAATCACTGTCGTTATTCATAAAAAAAAGTGTTTCGGTGATCCTTGCTGAGAAGTCCGGATCACGGTCCTTCATTTTTGCCTTTGTTCTACTTGTAAGGAAAGCAAGCCCTCCAGTCATAGCTAGGAGACAGTGCCTTAACTATTCAGTAAAGAGAATATGGAGGGAGCCAACTGATACTTGCAGGGACACAGGTCCACTGCTTGGATGCTGTCCTGAGCTCGAGGATGGAGAAGAGTCCTTGGCACAGTTCTTCCTCTCACAGAGAAGGACTCCATTTCTCAGGGGTGGAAGCACTGCCTCCAGAGTCATTGTGTGGCTTCTGGTGAAACAGTCAGGCTTTTAGGAGGACTCGTGATAGGTTTATGAACACCACGCTCATTCCACTGTGTAAAAAAGAACTTGCAGTATTTTAACTCCTTTCTCTGTTTTCTACTTTCTTTCTTCTTTCCTTTTTCTTCCCCTTGTCCTCCACTCTACCATTAGGCAAGACCTCCTGCATGTTGGGGAAACATACAAGCTACTGCTACTTACTTGGTGACATCCCTAGACCCTTATTTCTTTACTCTATAAATTAGAGTGTCATTTTCTCAATGTTTTCCCCTGACTCCCCCCCCCACCCCAGAATGCTGGTAGACAGTTAGATTCCCCTCTAGCTTTATTTCCTATTTAGTAAAACCTCTAGGAAAAATACCTCTGTAAAATACATATAAACCTAAAATAACATGAATGAGCAAAGTCTTGACCTGAATAGGTACTATGGC
Organism: Tokudaia tokunoshimensis; assembly: GCA_036184795.1. Taxonomy (NCBI): domain Eukaryota; kingdom Metazoa; phylum Chordata; class Mammalia; order Rodentia; family Muridae; genus Tokudaia; species Tokudaia tokunoshimensis. The sequence goes on along the minus strand of BTHU01000005.1, from coordinate 67,452,123 downwards.
AACAAGTGGAGAGTTGTTTGTGATTTTGAGTGGATGAGTCTGTAAACTAAAATAACAAGTGTGATCTTTAGGCTTGCAGTTTTGATACCATAGCCTAAATTATATCTTATCTGGAAGAGTGTTTTTAATTCAAAAATTTAAATATATTGTCACAAGATGAATGGCTATATTAATATTCTTCTGAAGACCATACAGCAATGCTGGTTTTAGCTATGTGCCTTGTCTTAGTTAGGGTTTTACTGCTGTGAACAGACACCATGACCAAGGCAACTCTTATAAGAACAACATTTAATTGGGGCTGGCATTGTGTGTGTGTGTGTGTGTGTGTGTGTGTGTGTGTGTGTGTGTGTGTGTGATAGTAGCCACCCCTTCATGAAGAACAAACACTTGAGAAATGTTTTTGTGGTAGGAGAGTAAAGTCAATGATTTTCAATTGAAGTCACTGGGGAAACTGAGAAGGATAGCTTAGGTCCTTAGAGGGCAGGATATGCTACTTCACAAACATTCTACAGTGCCTTGAGCAAACACAGACTGGAACTTGTCATTTGATGATGTTTGGAGGGAGGGTGGCTTATTGTCACATTGAGTTCGTGTGGAAAAGAGGCAGTACATTTCACATGCCAAAGACCCGACTAAACCTGGACAGTAGTAATAGCCTCTTTTGATCCTCAGTAAGGTCTCCAGTAAAGCAAAGACCAATCACATATCAGAAATGAAGGGGAACTGTAGACTTGCCTTATGTCACCCGTGGTCATCGGTATCCCAGGTGGCCAGGACCCCAGCCAAGAGTTGCCTAAGAGTTCCTTATGGTTTTCTCAGGACCTTCAGAGTCACATTCTGATGTCTGGAAAGTCTTCACAAGCTGCACTGAAACCTTGCTGACTTGGACACAGTGGCAGATGGTGGCATCTGGGTTTCATCAGCTGCTGCTTGAGGAGCCTGGGCAGAGCTCTGAAGATGGGCTAACTTTGAGGTTATTCAAAGTCAGATTCTTGAAAGAATCCTGGACATAAAGCAACCAAGCTTTTATAGAATGTTATCGTTCCTATTTCTTATCTGATCTGCACAGCATACTGTAAAGAGGCCTGCCCCCATTTGGACAAACCCCCTTTTCCTTTGGGAACGTGTCTGCCTTTCCAGGACTGCTCAGATGCTCACACCTCATTATTCTTACTGACTTCCTGAGTAGGGAGGTCCTTGCCTCCTTCTGAAAGTGCCCCTAGATCTTGGTGATGCACAGACTCTCAGCAAACATGGAAGAAAGGGACCCTGGGGTATTAGAACATCTCTCTAACCAAGTACTTAGATGGAAAAGCTTCATATGCATACACACTTGCTTACCTAAATTTTTCTCTTCCCCCAGAGGGACTCATGTCTCTTTTTGTCTCAGTGACATGTATGTTTCAGTAAGTGTTCTCTAATATTTCAGAGACAGAGCAGGATAGACTGATAAATAATAAATATTGATACAGTTATATCCTGTTTTAAGTGATATAATCAGCAGATGACATTTCAGACCAAGATTTCATGGCCCTTTCAGAATAACATGAGCTTAGAGCATAGATAGCATGTATTAAATAATAAGCAGCAGTATTAAATAATTTGTAAATCTTGTATCTTATTTTGGTTGTTTGTGTCCACATCAAAAATAATTTGCACAGCATCTAATTTAGATTCTATGTGCTTTAAATAGAAAACGGTTTGAGTTGAGCTTAATAATATGTAAAATACATAAGCTAAGAGAAGTTTGTTGCCTGGAAGCTCTGTAAATTAATACTAATATTTCTTCAAGCATCAGTTGGAGATTAAACAAAACAGCCAATTTTTTGCAAATAACATACTTTGTACTTCATATAGTTATGTTTTCTAATATTACTGAAATCACACACATACTTAATTTCAGTCAGTTCAGTAAATATTCTGCCAATATTTGCAAATGTGAACAGGACATCTCTGCTGTTTTTCAGGCTGTTGCATAGACCCAAATGCCACTTTGGCCCTGCAGTTATGGGCAGCATGCTTTTTCTGAGGTTCAGATTTTGGGGGCCTATCATGTCTTCAGTGCTTTCCCCATACTCACCAGCACCGGCACACTCAGACACACTGTCATTGTGGCTGAACTTCGCTTTCCACTCCATCTTTAACAGGACACTATGGCATGAGCAGAGAAGCTTAGAAAGGGGTACATATGTAACTTTCCCATCTGGGAAGCTTCCTCCCTTTCTTGTTGATTTTTATGCTTTGCAAATGACTACAATTTGAAGCTATTTACCATTCATTTAAAACTTGCTAAGTAGAAAAAGCAAAGTTGTTGACCACCAGCTGTGACTTTGCCAGGTAGAGTCTAATGCCTCATCCTCATAGGACAAAATCTCAATGTTAAGCACTGTTTTTTGTAACTAACTTTGAATTCTACTGCATCCATCACAGTGGAAAATGCCCCAGCTCTATCTTTGCTGGGAGTGATGGCAGTGCTCATGGTTACTATTCAGCTACCATATGCAGAGCGCTGACTGGGCTGGGGACCGGGAGCTCGGAACACCTCAGCTCTAGGACAGAATCCTTGAAAGAAACTATGAGGTATCGGGCTATTGATGTAAGTTATAAAGCAAGCAGATGGACAAGTCTGTTGAAAATTATTTTTTAAATTATACTTTTCTAAGGGTCTTGAGAGATAGCTTGGTGGTTAAAAGCTTATATCATGCTTCCAGAGGACTGAATTTGATTCCCAGTACCCACATCCATGGCACACAACTCACAACCACCTTCAACTCCAGCTCCAGGGAATCTGATGCCCCTGGCCACTTGGCATCTGCGCTCACATGCACAGACCCACACGTGGTCATATATACACACATAATTAAAAAAAATGAGAAAGACATTTAAGCAACTATGCTTTGATAATAAGAGTAATTCTTGCTTTTTAAAACATGTATATAGCAGCACATGTGAAATAAATGACACTGGCATGGAAACTCATTCTCATTCTTTTCATTGTTCAGAAAAAAAACCCTCAGTGTTAACAAATGGCACATCTTTGTCTAGCTTCTTGAGAACGATCTTTGTAGATAATCTAATAATTTATGAAGTAGCAGGTTTATTGTTCCTTATGATTCTTTACCCCACCTTGTGCTGGGGTTCTGACCAAGGCCCTCATGTCTTGTACCTCTGAGGTACATCTTCAGAATGGGACAATAAAATCTTTCATACATCTGATCTGTTTAGTGAATATTTCACCACTAAATAGACAAACCCTTCCTTATTTAGTTAGTTAACCTTAGTCAATCATATATTTTTAAAATGACTTTCAGCTAGTATCTGCAAAAGTTCACCCAGTCAGATGATCAAAGCTATCATTTTTCCTGTTTCATTTAAACTAATAAGTGGATATAAGAGATTGTATTTATTATATTTTTCAACCTCCCCATTCCATTTATGCTCACTGCTTTTACTCATTTTCGTTGTTGTTACAAATGCACTGCCTAGTCTACTGGAAACTACCGTGAACCTTGGTGTCTTTGGAGATTAAGGGAAAGCTGTGGTAGCCGTTTCTCTTTTTGCCCGCTCTGCTTATTGCCTTGTTAATGACCTTGGCACAAGATCACTTTTCTCCAACTATGTACCTTGAGAAATTAGCAGTAATTCATTTACTGAAAATAATTGCTATGTACAGAGAGAAGTGGGAAACAAATGTCCTTCCCACCCTTCCTTCTTATGTGTGTCCTTTTTATTCTTATGTTTAATCCAGTTTTAACTTTACTTTTTCTGCCTCAGTGCTGGAATCGAACCCAGGTCCTTATGCATGCCAGGCAGGCATTCCACCCCTGAGCCCTTGTGTTCACATTGTCTTAATGAACATGCACTCATACATGTGGATACATCAAGCATATTATATGGGAGTATGATCGCTTTAAGTTGATTGAGTAACTTTTAGTTTGGTCCTCATCCCTTTGTGTGCTGCACTATAGCATAAGCAGCTTCTTTTCTGCTTCTTATGTAGAGGGATTGGTGAGGGGCAAGGCTGTGGTCGACTTGAGGCAGGGAGAGTGTGGCCTGAGAGAGGAGGGTGGAGGCTCTGTTGGAATCATCTGAGAGCTGATGCATAGTCTGATGGTGGCACTGGGCTGTTAAAGGATGGGAGGTAAGACATGAGTTGATCCTGTTGTGCTGAAGTGCATTCCCCGCTTCAAGTTCTGAGAACAGATACAACTCCTAGAAATGTTAGGACAAAGGAAACCATGCTTTCTAACCAGAGAGCACCAAGTGTGTGTGTGTGTGTGTGTGTGTGTGTGTGTGTGTGTGTGTGTGTGTGTGTGGTGTCCTGCAGATAGTCCTAAGTGGAATCCTGGATGCCCATGTGCTGCTGTTACACATTAAGTACTTTGACTCTCATATAAGGGTTGGAAACCTTAACTTTCAGGAAAGTGGTGTCGTCACATTTGCCCCATCTGATGTGTTTCCCACATTACCATGTAGCTGTGCTCTCTGAGCATGGTCTTTGGACTGGTAGCATTGGCATCATGTGAACTCCTGTGAAATATAGAGACAAGGGTCCTACTCTGACTCTGACCCTGACCCCATCAGACCCTGACAATGGTCCAGAAACTGCTGAAATAAGATCTGAAAGTTATTCTGCTGTATGTTAAAGCTGAGGAACCTCTGATGTGGATGGTAGACCAACATTACTATTGTAAATTCCCTAGTTGACCTAGGATGGAGGACCTTGGTAAGCAAGTCATCATTTCCTAAGACTTAACTTAGAGAACAGACTTCTCACTGTGATACTCTGCTGTGGAGACTTCCCAGGTAGTGAGAGGTACGCTGTGGTATTTTAAAAAGACAGGGCAATATGTTCTGTCTCCCTTCAAAAGCAACGCTTATAAAAGCACAAATGGTCTTAGGCGACTCACATGGAGGTGGCTGGTGGAATTTTCGGTTCTTTCTCACATTTCATCCAAGTGCTTTTGTGTTTATGTGTCTGGGACTGGAATGGGGAAGAAGGAAGTAGACTTTATCTAACTTGAGCTAATTATTCTCTAGGCATGAGGTCACCAGACCATGACCTTGGGTAAAACATTGCATCTCTTTGTGCCTCAATTTCTTATCTAAGAAATGGGGATACTGATGCCTCCCTCATAGGGTGACAGGGATAAGGTGGCTCATATAAAAGGGTTTTGGGACTGTGAAGTGTACTGGGTGTAGTAGAATTATTTTATTATAATTTTTAAAGCATGTATTATGTGAAGTTGTACCAATCTTTTTAACAATATGTTCCTCCCCCCAGAGGAGTTAAAAACTATTTGATATGGTACAACTAAATTATTTACATTATTGCTAAATTGGAAATGTATTTGAATTACATGAAAAAAGTTGAAATACTCAATCTTGTATTTTGGGTTGAGTCTTGTTAGTTAATTGGCTTTTGAACGTGTCTAGTCATTTTAGGAATAAACCCATTATGAGGTGGAATATTGTTTTAATTTCTTCTTTTTATCCATTGAAAGATGATTCAATTTAATAGTGACATGAATATATAATTATGTATACACACACACACACACACACACACACACACACACAAAATATCATATCTACCTTTCCAGACCAGGAACAAAGTATATGAATAATTTCTAACCAACATTAAGTCACTGAATGGGCTATGGTAGCTCATCAAGCCTTAAAATGAATTAGAGTATTTTTGTTTTTATTGTTCAGAGAGAAATATATTGGTTCTTAGCATCAGTCTTTTAGTTTGCCCCTTCAAGCCGTTCATGGACAGTCCTCCTAGCTGAATGCCCAGGTCTCATAGGCATTTGTTCATTTGGACTTGCTTGTGTTTGTCATAAAGGAATGCCTAGTTGCCGCTTGTGCTTGGCCTCACTCTCTAATAACAGTGCTTTATCCGAATTTACACTAAAGCCATATACACTGAGTACCCATTACACTGAAGTTACCATTAAACCTAGGGACACATTTTGTTGCGGATACTTAAAATAACTGGGAGATCATTTAAATGCTCTCGTTCTCTTCTTAATGCCACAGCAGCTTTCGAAGTAACTCTGTTAGGATCTTATCTGTCTCATTGTTGTTCTTTTAATAACTGTGTCCACAAGTTCTTCTCTAGACACACTGGGAGATGAGACAGGACAAAGCTGACATGGCTGAGGCTGTCTGGGGTGTGAAGGTGCTCTGTACTGCTCTGTTTCAGGAACTCTCTGTGACTTGCTTTACCCTGACTCTGGATTCTGTTTTCTGCATCCAGATGACCTTTGTGCAGTTGCTTGCCTTGAGTACCCTAGTAATACAATGCCCTTCCTTTGTCTGGATAGTAGGGTGATCACAACCCCCTCTCCACTATGTGTTTCATAGTTGTGACTATCCTTTTAAGCCACTACAATTATTTTACTACTTTGCTTTTTAGTGTAGAAAGAGCCTACACAACTGTCATGTCCCATCTGTTTCTGTATGTTTTAAACTATTGATATACGAAAGGAAGTGTATTTTTTTTAAGAAATCCCTCAGATACACCAACAACTGAATCTGGGTTGTTTTGTGGATGCAACTTTTTAAAATGAAATTCAAATTTAAGGTTTAAAAAAATGTTCAGGTAGTATTACAGTGAAACACACACATAACACCACCACTGCCCCCCAAACACCAAAACCTGCTCTGCCCAAATAGCTGGGGCAACGGGTCTTATTTCTGTGCGCACGGCCTGGTGTGAAAGCAGAGGACCCCTTGCTGGAGATCACCTCCTCCTTCCACCACATGGGTTCTGCCCAGCTGAGGCATGTCTATCTGCTAAGCTATCTCACTGTCCTCAATTTTGTTTTTAAATTAGAAAAAAAGTTAGCAATTTTATACCATCTCTTTTCCTAGTTTACAGTTCTTTCTAATATGTCAGAGTATATATACACATAGAATGCAGGTATAGAGTAATGTATGTGCGTAATATATGAACATGGTTATAACTTCACAGCTATAATATATTAAAGTTAACTTATTTTGAATTATTTGGGGACAATTATTAAATACCATTTCTGGCTTTAAGTCCAAACAGAAATGAAGTGATTGGTTCCCAGGGATGATGAGAATTCCAGCTCTTAACCAGAGTTTCCTATATTTTTACTTAGTGAAAGGTAACAAATTCATAGAATACCTGCAGTGTACAAGAGACCTGGCTAAAATAATACACATCTGGATGGATGTCACAAAACCTGAAATAAGAAGGAAGGACACTTCAGGACCCAGCCAAGAACATTTACGTTTGAAGGTTAAAAATATTCTTCCTGTTTTTTTCCTAGTAAAAGACTTTAAACAAAAGTAAAGAGTGAGCGATGTTTCCGTCCCACTTTTTATTCCTGTCTCTTCTTGAAATGTTACTTTTTGGTCTCATATGAATTGCTAGATCATTATAGTCAATTTGTGGTTCTAACAACTAGAACCGACTAATGATGCTATTCATGTTTTGTTGGAGATTAATGGAGTCTGTGGCTGTGGTTGAGTTGTATACATGCACATGTATGTATGCATGTATGTATGCCTACACGTTAGATAGTTTTTTGCATAACCAAAATAACAAAGAACAATGAGGCCATCTCATAGCTTTCAGTGTCTGGAACCCAGGGTTCTAATCTTTAAGTTATTACAAAAGATATTTAAAAATGTTCTAATTATCATGCTTAAGAGCCTTTAAAGCAAACAAGCAACTTTTATCTTGTTCGTGAAAGATCTGAACCAGAAGGTGTCTGCAGTGCACTGTGTAATTTGGGTTTACTCCATAGCTTGGATGCCCCCAGTATTTGGGGCTTTACTTGGTAACTTGGATGCTTCCATACATGTTTAATTTCATTGAAGTTTTCATTCTGGAAAGGAAGCGAAATATTGTATCCTTTTTCCAAAGGAAAATGTTTGTGGTGTTGCGAAAATGCGAACAGATGGCGTTGTAAAGCTTTGGGGAGAAGTGCAGCCCTTCAATTCAAATTGGGAGGCAAAGTCGGAGACAAACACGTGGCCACCAATTGTTGTAGATATTTATATGACTTAACTCAAGCATGTTAAACAAAACACTGGAAAGGGAGAGTTTTCCCCCCTATTTTTACAGTCCAGACTTCATGAAGTATATTCTGAAGCAGCTAGGTTTTATAACGAAACAAAACAAAACAAACAAACAACAACAGGAGAGAACCCCAAACAAACAAAAAACCCAGAGTGATCAGAGACTAGCTTAGTGGCATAAGATGTATTCTATAATTTTGGGTTTCACAGTGGCTAAGTTTGCCCAGATGCAGTGTGACAGCCTATTAGCAAGATCAACAGATCTGAACATGGAGGCCTCTGCTCTTTCCCCTGCTCACAGCGATTAGCTTTGCAGCAAGGCCTTGCAGCCTGGCTGTGGTGGGATGCATTAACTTCTCCCCAGTTCTCCGCAACTGATCAGCAGAGCGTTCATTACCACCACCATATCCAAAGTGACGTCTCCATGCAGGCCGCCCGCTGTTTCATTCATGACCACAAAACAGACTGAAATGACTTTCCTTCTTTTTACAACTTGCAAAGAGTTAATGGACTGTGCTGGCCCCCTGCCAGAGCCCTTAAGAAACTTTATTAATGTGTTATGAGGCCAGGACACCATAGTGTGGGATTTGGTTGGTTATTCATCTTAATGAATAAAAATATGTATGCACAATTAAAGCTGCATTCCCGCACAGTTGCTTGCTAATAAATGTTGAGTCTTTGTCAGGATTCCTCGTCGCTTTTACTGCCAGCTGCGGTCTTCTTACCTCTGTGTCCCAAAGTCAGCAGTAGTGCCAGAAAAGACTTCATTTAAGAAACACTAGTGTAGTGTTTGAAATGAGTGGAGATGATGGTGTGAAGTAGGTAGAAACGTATATTTTAAGAAGAAATCTCCATTAAAAAAAAAGTCTAAGTATCTACTCTGCTCTTATTTTATTTAAATGATTTGATATATATAAAAGATGAATTTATTTACATTAGTTAGTCACACAACAGAGGCGGGATCGTTTTTCAAATCTTATTTCTCCCCCCACCCCCAAATCATTTTCTTAGCATAGTCATTAGACTGGAAGACATTTATGCCCTTCCATTAATAGAACTATTGAAGGGCTCTGTGGAAAAAAAAGTAACAACCTTTTGGTAAATAACAAATATCAAGAGGAAGAATATTACACTTCACAAATAATAAAATCTGAACTGGCTTTTATACATTTTACCTTAATTTCTGACACCAGTTCTGAGGCATAAGATTACTCATGTGACTTGGGGTGTTGGGAGTGAAGACTCTTTCCACTTCGACTTCCACCATTGTTTTTGTTGCTTGCCATCTTTTCAAAGTGAACCACTTGACCTTGTGAATTTCACAGTACTGTGTGATCATGCCCACTGAAGCAAGGAAGTCTTTCTTGTCGGAGGACTTGATGTTTGAGGAAGTACCAAAGATGGTGTTGGAGGTCTGTGAACAGTGGGAACTGGGTGTTCCCCATACTTTAGGAAAATGATCAGCCTGGTAGCCCCAGGAAAATACCACAAAGACGACATTAGCAGTCATGTAAAAAGGAAAATGGAAGCCATCAGACTGTCCTTGGGAGATGTGGCTTAGCAGGAAATCACTCGATCTTGTGCAAGTTTCCGTGACTATGTGAGAGATTGGGAGGCTTGTGGGTGTAAGCAGGCTGGTAGCCGATGAGGCTGTGTGTGTGTGTGTGTGTGTGTGTGTGTGTGTGTGTGTGTGTGTGTGTATCTATCGATTAACACTCAAACTAGGGAAAACAATCCTTGAAATTGGATTCTAGAGTCAGATTGTCTTGGGCTCAATTCCTTGCTTTTTCATGTTTTTAGCTGAACATGCTCAGCTCAATGTTCCTTATTTTAAGGTGACAGTGACCAGAGCTCTCTTTCCTTGTTCTTGTGAGAACGAAATCTATGTGTGACCTGGCGAAAGGTGGTGACCATGTACCAGCTGGTCCGTGGCTCTCAGCCTGACTTTAACTGCACTACCATTGGGGAGGAGACATGACATGAGTATTTTAAGTCAGAATGTGTAGAATATTCATTATGGCTTTACACATCTGTCATTTATCCACACTGGTATCCTTTCAGGCATAGGTATTAATTTTATATGTGCTGCTCTGTCCTGTGCACTTGATAATACATGAAGTGTACACCTTCTACAACCTCCAGTTCTCTTTGAGGTTAGAAAATACAGCCATTTTGTCAGGTTTGTCAAACATGGCCACAAGAAGGAACAAGTAGGTCCCAAAACTCTGAGTGTTTTTGTAAAACAATATCTTCTTTGCTTAATTCTTCCTTCCAGAACAGAATCCTTGTGCAGGAGGCGAGCAACCATCATTTGGTGAATGATTGATAAATAGATTATTGTTTTGGAATTTAGAAACTCTCAAGGACGGAAATGACAAGTTAGCAGAATCTTGCCATAAAACCTATGAAAGTAAATCAAATTTGGCTCAATGAAGGAGTGAGTATTGAAAAGAAAGAGACAATTAGACAAAGCTGCAGCATGACCCCAGTCAATTCTGAGACTGAAGGCAGGTTTATTTTCTCTCAGTCTGCTTTTTATATCATTTTAATTGCATGCAAGTATTAAGGATGAGAAGTACAATGAGGAACAAGCAAGACAATAAACACAAATAATCCAGAAACAAGCAAGGCAATAAACAAAGTCCCATGATCTCTCCAGTGGTCACTGTTTCTAAGGGCTTATCAGGATGACCAAGATATCTGAGCCTACTTCTCTGTCCTAGCCCAAAGTCATATTCATGCCTGAAGCTTACTTCTTTGTTCTAGCCTAAAATTAGATTTCTGTCTGAACTTACTTCTTTGTCATGCCCTAAAGTCAGATTCCTGCCTGGTGGGGGGGGGAGAGCAAAGACTCTCCACAGTGTTAGTCAGCAGGGAAAGGAGAGATGTCTTTTGAACAAACATACCGACTTCATCAGTCTGTTCGTAGTGGCCCGTCAGTACATGGTTGTGATATTTACCATTCTGACTATTAATTTAGAGAAGACCAAGAGTGACTAAATGTCTTATGTGGAGAGTCATCCATAGCAATGATGAGAAATTGTACTGCTGTATAATTTTCATGGAAGGGCTGGATCAGTGATTAAGAGTACAGGGTAGTCTTATTAGGGCACTCAGGTTCAATTCCTGGCATCCACATGCCAGCCCACAAGCGTCTGTAACTCTAGGTTCAGGGGTTTTATTGCAACTCTTCTGGCCTCCATAGGGTAGCAGGCATGCATGTGGTACACAGACATGCATGTGGTACACAGACATGCATGTAGGCAAAACACTCATACATAAAATAAACAGATCTTAAGAAATTTCCAGGGAAAGTAGCCATGCTTAGGTGTTTTTAGGTGAATACTGGAGAACAGAGAGTATGCATAATGCACCCTTGGAGAGGATTCGGGGAGGCTCAGAGAGTAAAGTTCTTATTGCTTTGTGACCTTGGTTTGAATCCTAAGCATCCATACCAAAGCTGGGCATGGCTTGCACCTAATGTTACAGTGCTGGAAGGCAGAGACAAGGAGGATCTTAAAGGCTTGTAGAAAAGCCAGTGTAGCTGTAGAGGAAAGTTCCTGGTTCAGTGAGAGATCCTTCCTCCAAAGACTGAGATGGAGAGCTATAGAGGAAGACACCTGATGGCTATCTCTGACCCTCACACATTGGTGCACAGGTGAGCACACATGCAGTCATGTGTACACACGCAATATTGCATTAGAGAGATGCTAGGCCTTTCTCCATTATAATGGGGATGGAAAGGAAAGCAAAAATTATTAGCGTGACTGTTCTGAGCATGGGGCCATATAATTAAAGGTAGAAACACAGGGCATTCAGTGACACATCACAATAAATGTAATGAGTGCCACCAGTCTGTCATCTACATGGAATTCATCCTTTACCTCTGAATTCTCACAGCAATGGTGGATGCTGGATTACTGAAGCTTACTAATCACTGCCAACAATCACAGGGTAGCACGTTGGGCCTAATGTGTCTAACAGCCTGAGCTTAAACTTGTGGGTCTCTCTAAAAAAAAAAAAAGCCCAATAGTCTCATTATTGTAACATTTGGCATCTGGGGACACAGCATTTTAGCTAGATTTCAGTTTTGAGAGGGGGAGTAGGTGGACAGAGACAGAGATAGAGACGGTATACATTTTCCCGGGGCTGGTTCCTTTATTTGTCCCTTAAGATTTTGTTTTTTATATTCCTACCATGAAGAAATAAGTGTATCTTAGTTTCACACAACACCCTTCTACTTCCTGCTCCTTCCTTCATTTCCTCATTCCTTTCCTTCTTGCCCTTCACCCTCCCCCCGCCCCCTTTCTCACTGCCCCTTTAGCCCCTGTGTCTTGCAGAGATTCAAGGATTCTGGGTTTTACTTCACTTTTCTCAATTAGGTGGGTTTTGTGCTATAGACAATTCCTCAAATTCAAGGTGCTTACTGGAGAAAAACAAAAAAGGGGTTGCTTTATAGTGCTTTTTGAATGATATAAAAGGACCACAGTCTTTAAAAGAGAAGCCGATTGATCTTGCCTGCCTTTTCTAAATAATGTGTTGGGGCTCAGAGTGCAGGCACATTTCACCACTGCAAATGGCAACTGGCCCGTGCATGCGCTTGCACAGTAAATTTAAGTGTGATCAAGAGGATTTAATTTTACCTTTTCGCGCAGATTTAAATGAGCTGCTTTAATTAGCGGGAAGCACTGAGGGTTCACCTGTGACAGAGATGGAATTTGGAACCAGATCCCCGTGTTCGCATTTCTAACTCGGAGCCTTCAAATAATGCTTTGTGGTTTCTCAAGCAGCTTTAGGGAACAAAACAAAACAGTACGTTGTGGTACCTTCTCTTATCCGTGTGGGAAATGCCCCCTGGGCTCGGTGACAGCCTGTAGCCCTGCCCAGCCACAGTGGCCTTTGCCCTGGCCAGGCGCAGGCCGGCGACATTTCAGGAGGCCGCTTGGCAGCCATTTTAGATCTGCCCGCGCAGAGCCCTGACTGCCAAGAGCTGCAGCCACTCTGTGCCAAGACACTCTTGGCAGTGGAGATAAACTTTGTAGAGATACACAGTCCAGAAATATCTTATAATTACAAAGCACAGGGGGCAGAATGTTTTTACAATACAGCTGTGCTAATGTAAACATTTAATTTGGCAGCCTTCTCCACCCACTTTTCAATTAACCGGGTTTATGCAGATACTTTAGCTCAGTAATAAACTTTATTGCTACTTCTCTTGGAGTACAGTTTATGAAACACAGATTTGAGGGGCTTTGGGGGGGCTGTCCATCCATTTAGGGAAGCACACTATGAATGTTAGGTTGCCTTGAAGGGAAAGCCTAGCTTTCTGTCTCGAAACTGCCACAGTCCTGGCTTGACTCAAAGAATTGCTTTGGGGGGAAAATGTGGGGGCTGTCTCCTTTGGCTCCCAAAGCATGCAAGAAGATATTAATAGAAAGAGGTAAAATCGCTTATGTAGCTGCATAAAGACACTTGTGTTGGTGATCATTAAAAAGGATAAATGTCCCCTGCAATGCATGAGACGGCTTCAGAGATAAATTCCCAATAACAGTTCTTACAGATATAATTATAATAATTGTGTGATCGCCGTGATAATTATTCTTATAGACTGAAAGAAATAATTTTCTATCTAGAGTAGCATTCAACTGTTCTGCTCACAAAGCCAGTCAATAGATCTTTTTTAGCTAACCTAAAAAATCATAGAGGTCATGGGGTTTTGCAGCTAAATTTGGTATTAACTTTGTAAAAAGGACCCCCCCCATAAGGAATATGACATCATAGTCAACGAGGTGTCTTTGCAGTGATTTGCTTATACAGTTCTCATAAATTAGGGAAAGCCATACATATATGCCATACATATCAAAGCATTTTCTTAAAAACAGATTTTAAAATGTATGATTTCCTTTATTACTACTTGGAAACTTTGTCTTGGTTATGATCTTTTTCTTTTTAATTTTTTCTGCATATACATATATATATCTGTGTGGGTATATATACATATATATATCAGTGTTTTACATGTATGCATGTTCTCTCTCTCTCTCTCTCTCTCTCTGTGTGTGTGTGTGTGTGTGTGTATTTATGTATATGAACCACAGGCATGGTACCTGTGGAGATCAGAAGAACACTGGCTCCCCTAGTACTGGAGTTGTGCATGGTTGTGAGCCACCACGTATGTTCAGGGGACCAAACCTGGATCCTCTGCAAGAGTAGCCAGTGCCCTTGGCCATTTCTCTAGTCCTGGGTATGATTTTTTTTTTTTAAGGTAGTATTTTTTTTTAATGGTGGGCGTAGTAATAGAAAACCAGTTTTTATGGTGTTTACTCTTAGGAATTTTCAAGAGTCTTTCAATTAGTCTTTCTCTAGGTCCTAGACCACATGATGGTTTTTAAACTTGAGATAATTACTAATTTGATTCTCCAGCTTCCCAACTAGCCCATAGATTCCTCTCCGCTGAAGAGGTAGAGGGCAGAGAACGTTAAGCCATTCTCTCCACAGCCGTGTCTCACTAGTGCAGCTTTGCTGCAGCCCTCTCATTGGCCGACTCATTGTTGTCGCCTTTACCCATGATGCTTTGCAGATGCAAACCGGCACTTGTGGGCCCAAAGATGTGTTAGTTGCTGAAAACAGTGAACAAATAGGAAGTTCAGATGTGCTTTGGACCTCTTTGAGGACAATGTCAATTTATTTTTAAAATACATGGAGTCTGCTTATCTTTAAACTTTTAACTTGTTTTTCGGAGACAGGATCGTACCATGTAACTGGCCCAACAAACTATGTCGACCAGGCTGGCCTCTACTTGATCTGCGCTTCAGGAGTGCTAGGGCTAAAGGTGTATGCTACCACACCCAGCCTTATTTATAAGTTTTAAGCTGAACCATTTATTTTCCCTAAGTGAATAGTTTTAATAACTATGAAAGGGAATGATATATGGAAGGAACATTGTTGGTTTTCAGTCCTCTAAAAATAAACAAATGGCCAAATGCACTTAAGAATTAAATGTATTTCAGTCTGTTGCTGAGGATTGAACCCATGGCCTCATGCATGCCGCCCAGTCAGTGTACCACTGAGCTGTTCTCTAGCCCCAGCATCTCACTACTGGGTGTTAATTGTTTGTGTAAGCTGGTAGCTTATTATTATCTTTCTTTTAAATTGTTTTGACTTTCCTAAGAGAATGAATGCTTTTCATCCTATTTCTCCATGGATAGGATATTTAAGATAACACCTTTTCTGCAATGTAAATAGATGCCCCAGATTGTAAAAGATAGGTTAGGATCCAGTCAGTCATAACTATGGAGGGAAACAACACATGTACAACCATCCCTAACACAGTGTTAAATAAAGTCTTATATTAGAGATGGGTTTGAAGTGATGTGGGCCCTGCACGGTGGTCTCATTAGGTGGATGCAAAAAGAGAGGCAGGAAGAATATACCAGATGAAGGAAATCAAGCACTTTAAAGATGAAATTGGAGTTTGTCTGACATCAGAGTAGGGACAGTTCAGTAATGAAAGCCACGTGGGTAAAGAGCATGGAGACCGGCAATTAACAAAACAGGGGGGAGGAGCCTTAGAAGGTAAGCTCTGGGAGAACACCTGGAAGTGGGGCTTTGAGGTGAGGGGTTTCGGGTTCACTGAAATGGGAGGGAGTGGGCAAAGGCCCTGAGGGAATAACTACAATAGAGACTTTGTCATTCAAATGAGAGCAGGTTAGCTACAGAGGATTGGGAGTCCCATGTCCCAGACAAGGAGTGGAATTTAGCAGAGTGGAGCTGGTTGAGTTTGCCCAGGGGTTACAGGCAGGAACCAGGAGGTGGGCCAGGGAAAGGATTTTCTTAGGCAGTGATAGTACCAAAGGGTCCCACAGTAGAGAAAGAGCTAGCCATCCACTTTAGAAAGAAGCTCCCACAAACAGAGTCTTACATGTGTATGGAACTGGTCTCCAAAGGCAAAAGGATGGACCTTTGAAGTTTCCAGATACATGGGTCTGAAGTCAGTTAAGACATCCTGTAGCTGATGGGACTAGCAGTGGTAGTGGTCAGGCACCCCTGGGCTCTGATGCTGGTTGGAAGATTACTTTTGATCCTTATTAGGTGGAGATCATGTAGTGTTTGAGTATTCCCTTTTTATTTTGCTTCTCAGTGTTACTCTAGAACAGAGTCAAGCATACTAGGTCCTCATTTATTTTTCTATATTAACTTTTTCTTTTGTAGGAGAAAATTCTTCAGGGATGAAAGTTCTGTGACTTTAAGACATTTCTCAGAAGAAAACAGTAGATTGTGTTCCTCTGTGGGATGTTTCTTTCTCCAGTTTGAGAGAAGGTGTTTGCAATATCCTTTCAATTTAATTTTATTATTTGCTGCTGTGTTTAAAGAAGCAGAAGCCACTCTGAAATTTTGGTGTGAGTTTTGGAGAAGACATGAACAGTTTCATTTAAAAAAATGAAATGAAATGTGTCCAACCATTGAGTCCACCCCAGCTAGCAAACCATGCACAGGTCCTTAGAGTCACCCTGTTAGCAGAAGCAAGTGAGACTCAGTTTACTGGCACAGCTTCCTCTGCCCTTTCTCCCTCTGTGGTTCAACTTTAGCAGGCAAAGACAGAAGCCATGAAGTGATTCTACATCATTCCTTAGTTGAACCAGCTAATGCCTAAGTAAAAACAGTAGCCAGCAGTAAATGGGCGTGACCCAGTGGCTTCCTGGAGTGTCTTACGGGGGTTTGTCATTGTTTGTAAATGTCTGGGTCCTGCAAATGGACTAGAGTTTTTGCTCAGTATGCAGCATTGACTCTACGTTTTCATTGAGTGGAAGGAAAAAAAAAAACAAAACAAAACAGTGGAAGGCTTGCTAGTTAAAAAAATCTCTCTCTCTCTCTCTCTCTGTCTCTCTCTCTCTCTCTCTCTCACACACACACACACACACACACACACACACACACACACACACACACACACACCCTTCAAAGCAAGATGTCTATGAGCATAGCCAGACTCCAGAACATTTCTTTTCTTCAGCCCTGGCCATCTTAAGATATGCCTTTACCACTTCCCTGGGAAACATGCGCAGGAGCAAATTACCGTTTCTGCAAGAGTAGAGGAGGATCCCAGTTAAGTAGATTAGGGCCTGGCATTCCATTTAGCTTCATCAGTCATTTAAAGCAGAGGATGGACACTGTAGCCGGCTGCGACTTGCCAATTAGCTGGGCTTTTCCCACTGTTTCTGGTTTGGCAGGGATGAGGTGGTTCACCCTGCTGCACTGCTGCCTGCCAAGGACACACGGCCAGCTCCCTGCTTCCTGTCTTCCTCTTTGTGTCCTGGCTTTGCCTTCCAGACAGCTGCCAGGTTATGGTTGCCAAAAATCTTCCTTCCTTCTGAAAGGTCAAGTAACCTCAAGTCACCTTTGCCAATATTTGTGTTTTCTTTTTAATCCTTCTGTGCTCAAGTTGGAGAAAACTGTAGCTCTGAATGCTCAGAGTGGAACTTAGGGTCACTTCAGATCTCTTGGATCGGAACCTGAAGCATCCCTGAGCCAGTCCGGATGGTGCTTCTAGTACAGTTCTGTTCCCAGCTCTGTGAAGTGTGATAAAGTTCAGGAGGGTTCAGTGTGGATCTGAGTGCAGTTGCTTTTTAGGATTCTCAGTTCACTTGTGATCTTTGGCCAAAGCCAAAGCCTGCATTGCATGGCAGGAAGAGAAGAATGTAGAGATAGGTTTTGGCTAAAGGCTCATATTTTTTTTTAAAGGCCTTTATATTTGCAAACCTGTCTTTGCTTTCTTGTTTGGTGTCTGCGAATAAGAGTTAGCAGCCTGTACATGACCTGGGGACAGCGGGTGAATTAGCAGGAGCTTGCAGAATGGAAGTACCACTTCCCTGGCCTTGGCATTGCTGTAGGAAACACAACGACTGGCACTGAGGTTCAGGAACCAGTACTGCTAACAAGCCTTTTGAATGACTCTCACACTCACCAATGTGTGCACTGAACAGGCCATTGGTTACAGAATAGGACAAGCAAGATTTCTTGGTCTCACGCGGCATATGGCCTCACCTGTCCTTTCCATCTCGTTGGATTACCTCATGCTCACCTTTCATCAATGGATACAACCATCAGTAGATAACACTTTTCAAAAGGCTGAAGCTCTAGAATATTAATAATGAGAAATTTCCCTTAAGCAATTTTCTGGTTTAAGGTCTATATTTTTATGAAGTGCTTTCCATGATCGGTGGGACCACCTCAACCTGTGTCTAAATTCTGATGTCCATTTTGGATGGGAAATTTTGTGTCTCTTTCTTTGTTTCATTTTTTGTTTCTTTGTTTCTTACTTTGTTTCTTTGCTTCTTTGTCTCTTTCTTAAGTACTGGAGATTGAATTTGGGGCTTACTGAATGCTAGGTGAGTGCTCTACCACTGAGCTGCCCAGCACCTCTATTACTTTAGAAGGCAAAGAAATTTTATTCCTTGTCTAGAAAAAAAGTTCCATTTGAGGACCATGGAACTCTTGACTACAATAGAGCTACCTACTGATTCTCATGGTGTTTGCTGATTGACAGAGGGGAGGGCTGCATCCTGCCCGAAGACTCAGAGAGAGTTCAGCGTGGTCCTGAGATTTTTTTGTTTTCCTGACATTTCATGTAAAATTGGACATGTGGTCTTTCTCTTAAGTGCAAGCCTAAGGTTCTTGTATGCGCTTTGGACTTTGCAGTGAGAATAGCTCCCCACGAGCCGTCGTTGTATTGTAGTAGCCTTTGCAGAGTTGGGCCCAGGTCACCCTTGCGATTTACCCTTTCTTTTCTTGACTTCTGAATTCTGCTAAAAAGTTGCAGCCTCAGGGACACCTGACTTTCTGATGTAACTTACAAACGCTGCTAACTTGGAACACATGTTCTTCAGGGTTCACCTGTAGCCTTGGGTCCCACATTTGCAAGCTCAACATCTTCCATTGAAGACAGCCTAATTTTTCTTAAACTCCTTATTTTGCCTCTCCTTGAACTATTGTCTTTTCTAAGAGTAATAAGGAAATGTGGTTATGGGTTTAATTGCCACAAGGCAATTGTCCCCTAGAGGACTTAGTAGAATTTTCCTGCTCTATATCTGAGGGCTGGGCTCCATCAAGATGATCATTCACAAATAACTCAATTAGAGTAATAACAACAATGCATTTATTTTTATGACAACTTTGCATCAGAGAGGTCCTATCAAGTCTCTGTTCTAATACCCCAATGGAATGAAATAAATATACATTTCGAAAGTTCTCCTATAGCTCCTTTGAGGTAGAGGAGTGAGGCAGAAAGTGTCCTTGATGTCCCTGAGGTCACAAAGTCTCTAGGGCAAGGAAGAATAGAGGTGAGGTCTATTGTCACTGCAGGATCTCAAGCTTGAAAGGAAAGGAGCAAGGCACAGCATCCTCTTAGAATTGCAGATGATGTTGGAAAGTGCTTGCAAAGCTCTGAAGGCCTGGTTGCTGTGTACATCACCTCCTACAAGTGTAAACAAAGAAAGAGCTCTGTGTTGTTGTCTAGCTGGCCCACCCACAATCTGGAGAATGGGTTTTGCACATTTTCTGATTGACTGGATCCAAGCTACCTGTTGTATTCTTCAGTAATTAATATAAGACTAATGGAAAGTTGACATTTGCAATTCTCCATTTTAAAACCTCCTATGAGACTGACAACAAAGTCTGAGCAGATTAGGAAGTCAGAGATCAAATGTCAATGGTCTGCTTAAACTTCAAGCCATCCAGCTAGTCTCAGTGGGTTGCCTGCTTGTTTGTGTGTTTTCCTTCTTTGTGGTTTTACTGTCGATTCTATAGTTGCAGAATGAATATAATGAATTTTGGTCTGATTTATTTTTATTTTTTAGTGGAACTAGGAAAAGCAGGAGTAAAATTACTTCTAAGCTCCCCATTGGATTTGAAGCAGCTCTTGTGACTGCTCTCCCTGGGGAGTAGACACAATTAACTACAGCATCTTAACACTATTGTTTGTTTTATTATGGTTAAAGATAACATATCTTTATGCTCTTGGTTCAAGTATCCAGTGTCCATGGAGCCTTGGGTATGATATTGGTCCCCAGCAAAGGAAATCTCTTCCAAATATAGGAGTTCAAAGTCCAAAGGGGCTCTGCTTTTGACTTCTAATAGGAAACAATGTTTAGTTAGGTAAAGTATACGTACATGTTTAAAAAAAATTTAATTGTAGTTTCAAAATTCTTGGGTGAATTTTTACTTTTCATTTTATCCTAAGCAAAAGAGCAACATTGCACTTAAATATGGCCCTGGAAGCCTCCTTGGAGGAATAATGACCTTGAGACAACCTCATCACTTCTTGTTGTGCCTTACCCCTAATGAATGTTCAGTCAAAAACTAATCCAGGTAAACCTAAAGGAAAGAGTCAATCAATGCAAGCCTGTTTGTGAAATAGCAGAGGGGAAACGCCCATCCTTTTGCAGAGCTGTTAGCCTTGCCCCTGGGCCAAGGGAATACTGTTGTGGAACTATCTCCCTTGCATAAACAGGAATGGAAAACACAAAAAGTAGATACTGTTGCCAGAGGTTCTCCATGGCCATTTTCTGTTGACTTAGACTCTACTTCCATTTTCTCATTTTCAATAAATATATTTTCCTTAAATTTATAAGTTTTGCCATACAATGCATAGATTGATTAAAATAGATCTCAGAATCAAATTTAAAATAGCTTAATGAACTTAGTGTTTCTTTAAAGATACTTATTTTCCTTTTGGCTTATGAGTTCGTGGCATGTGGTACTGGTGAGGGTCTGTGCACAAATGAGTTCAGGTTCTGACAGAGTCCAAGAGAGAGAATTAACTTCCCTGGAGCTAACAAGGGGTTGTGGACCACCTGCTGTGGGTGCTGAGATACTAACTTGGGTCCTGTGGAAAAGGACCCAATGCTCTTTAGTTGCTGAGCCCTATCTCCAGCTCCTAATAAACATGAGTTTTCAGTGGATTAAAATCTCCTCATGCTGTTTAGTGGTAACTGACAAAAACATCGCAAACTTGCATGATAGCGGACAAATGAGACATTGTCTTAGTTAGGTTTCTGCTGTGATTAAACACCATGAGTGAAAGCAACTTGGAGAGAAAAAGGGTTTATTTCCTCTTACTAACAAACAACACTCCATCTCTAAGAGAATTCTGGTCTGGAACCCAAACAGGGTAGGAATCCGGAGGCAGGAGCTGGGGCAGAATCCACAGAGGAGTGTTGCTTACTGGTTTTCTTCTCATGTCTTGCTCAACCTGCTTTCTTAGTACCCAGGACTGCCAGTCCAAGAGTGGCACCACCCACTATGGGCTGGTCCCTCCCCACTTAATCATGAATCAAAAAAAAACCAAAAACAAAAACAAAACAAAAAAAGCAACGCACCTTGGGCCAGTCTAGTTAGGACATTTTTGAGGTTCCCTCTTCCCAAAGCTATATCTTTTGTTAAGTTGACAAAAAACAAACAAACAAAGAACAACAACAACAAAAACAACCAAAACAAAACAAAAAACCCTAATCAAGACAGACAGACTTAAAAAGAAAACTTGGTTATGGTGAGAGTGTCAAATGACTCATCGAAGTATAAGGACATGAAAATGCAGCTGCATGACATTATATAAAAATCCATCAGGCTCCTAAATTTTCCAGCCCAAAGACATACAGCCTTGTGTGTGGGAACAACATTCAAGAGAAGAGGTCCTGATTCTAGAGAATTGCTGCATGGAGCTACAGATGTACAAGGGAAGGAACCTGTCCTGTGGGAGCTCGAACCAGCAAACAGAGAGCAAACTACTTCCTGTGGAGGTGTACATAGACATATACAGGAGGAAAGAAGGGTTCCCCTGTTCTTTGGTCCTGCCATTGCTCCCACCTAGAGAACTTATCTAAAGTCAACCAATAGGATTGGTCAAGGCAGCACTCAGAAACTGAGGGGATAAACCAGTTGCCATTTCTTGGGGATTTTCTTTTGTAAGGGGTGGGGGATGCTCTCCAGGAAAGGAATTTGAGGAAGCATGGAACTTCTGTGAGATCATCCAGTTTTCTCACACCTACCTACCTACCTACCTATCTTTTTTTTTTTTTGTTGGAATTGAATCACTGAGTGTTTTTATTCTACCTGATTCAGGATTGAATAGTCTCATTAAAAATTCTCCATGGGTGATTTCCTTGATTAGTATTCAAATTTTACTAATCTTTTAAAAACAAATTTGGTCTTCTCCAATTAGGACCAGAACCTAAATCTCTTTGAAGCAAGAACCAACCTATGATGGGCTGCATTTGCTGTTGCTGCTGTTGTGAGGGCTTAAAAAAAAAAAAAAGAATTTCAGATCATTAGGAGGAACCAAGAATCTGCAAAGAACTTGTTTGCTCCCCTTGTAATCAAGTGCTATCTATAACTCGCAAATAGCAACATGGTTTTCTGGGTTCTTTTATGATTCTTCTGTGGGTTAGATATGCACATAGTTTATTTCTTTGATTGGAAAGTAGTGTCAGTTTTGAAAGGCTCACATGGTAATCAGTTTGGAGAAATAAGAACTCTAGCCATGTTTGTATTAAGCATGGAAGATGAATCTATCCTAAAGAGCTTGACGTTATTCTGGGATAAGATTGTGTCACCTCTGACATCATTGATGTATATGAATACGTATGTCTGATATCTTTAGGGTTAAGACACATGGATAGAAAATTTGCAGATACTTGTTTGCTTTCCATATTTTTTGAATTTAGCTTATAAAGTTGAATTATGAGGAGGTAATTTGAGTCTCAACCAAACATGAAATGGGAAGCACTCTGAGAAGTTTCAGAGTCCTCACATTAATCTGGGTTCTCTTTGTCTCTTTCTTTAAAATAGCTATGGCAGTGGACATTTCTTTCCTTATATATATTTATTTTTTTTTCTTCATCTCCCAAGAAACCATGTATAGATTCCACAGTGGGCTTATCAAAAAGCAACTTACCATTGTTAGAATTATCTATATTTGAAACCATTCCCTTAAAGTTATCATTTGAAACAATATTATTTCATAATTATAATGAATTTTCATGTTTTATTTCATGAAGGTGGTAGATTGTAAACTTATGTTGTAACTTTAGTTTGTAAATCTTTTATAGTTCTTTCAAACATTTCTTCCAGTAGAATAATTTTGATCTTCCTATAAAAATGAAGAAAATCTTAGGTAAGCTTTTTTCTAATTATTTTATCAATATAACTGAGTGGCTTTTCTTTCAGGCAGCCTTGACTTACAAGAGGAAGTTACTATCTCTCTTTTCTGTGTTTTTTACTGTTCAAAAACACATTAGTTCCATGGTACGCTATATGAGATGCTTTCCTGGTAAATTAGATTCTGCCCTGAAAACCTGGGGACAGAGTTCTTTGAATCACTTATCAAGGAACTGTGGGAACATTTAAGCCATTATCTGTCACAATCAGTGAATTTCCTGTTCCCCAAGTGACTTCTTTGGTTCTTTTACTTGGGTCTATTACTATGATAAGGATGTGTCAGAAACCATTGATGGACAGTTGACAGGACCACCTTTACCCTTTGTAGGAATCTGTTCTTCCTAATCCTACTCCATTGTTAAAGTCACTGTTAGGACCTTCATAGTATATAGAGATATTCCATAGCATCAGTGATTTAAGTTCTATGATGTAATAAAATGCAAAGATAGATACATAATTAATCATACATAACCAATATATGATATAAAAGCCTATAATTTTTTCTATAAGCTCATATAATAATTTAAACATAAACATTTAAATGATTTGGTCAAACTTTTATTTGAAAGACAGGGTCTCAGAGTACAGTCCTGATTGGCTTCCTGCTTAAAGATCTGCCTGTATCTGCCTCTGTGCTGGGATTAATGGTTGGGCCTCCAGGCTCTTCTGAATTTTAAGCTTAGCATAAAGGAGACATTTTTATTCAAGTAAAGAATATTTTAGAGAACATTTCTATGGTAAGCACTGAAAAAGGTAGAAACAGGACTTTGGAATCATTGAACTAACTGCTACATCTTATTTGTCAAGAAGTTGCAGACACTTGAAAATATATGCTTGTAACAGAAACAACCCAAATTTATGATTGTTATTACCGACTCTGTAATTAGGATTCAAAACTGTTCAAGTGTTACTAGCTACCATGTTGCTTCAAGAGAATTGTAGCTGTTCATTCAGACTTAAGTGAGCACCTACTGTGTGCCGAGAGTTGTGATTAGCTGCAAATAAGACTCAGATAGGTCTTGATCCCATGAGTTTAAAATATAGCAGGACTGATGTACAGTGACCCAGTCCTTTGTTATCAGGACATTGACCTAGTCCTTCATTAATAATGTCAGGACTCTGGAGGGAAAACAGGAATACTTATTATGGAGGGTTTTATTGGGTCAGGGAATAGTAATTAAAATGCAATGTCCATGTTACAGTAGTTGTGGCCTTTCTCACTGTCAGTGTTCAGGGCCATGAAGTGCCATTCTAGCCCTCACCACATTTGGAACCCCTTTTCAGTCAGGTCAGACTAATCGAACTCTTTCTTATCTGGTATTGTTTTCTTTAGTCTGATTTTTTTTTTTTAATCCTCGAGGTAATGTCTCATTTTGCATCTCAGGTTGTCCTCGAACTCACTATG
This sequence comes from Tokudaia tokunoshimensis, assembly GCA_036184795.1. Classification (NCBI taxonomy): domain Eukaryota; kingdom Metazoa; phylum Chordata; class Mammalia; order Rodentia; family Muridae; genus Tokudaia; species Tokudaia tokunoshimensis. The sequence continues at coordinate 67,427,447 of BTHU01000005.1, read as the reverse complement.
AAAAGCCCAAGCTGGCTTCAAACTCTCAACAATCCTCCTGCCTCAGTCTCCCAAGTTACTGGATTCACTGGTGTGAACCATTGCTTGCCATTTATGCAGCTGTAAATGAGTGGGAGGGTTGAAAGCTGATGCTGGCCTGCATAGGTTTGCTGAGGGTCAGAGGACAAACAGCTGAGAAGGCAGGAGTCCAGCCTCAGGTCAGTGTGGGGGAACATGTCCTGCCTGGGGAACAAAGATCACGGGTAAAACATTAGAAAATAGTGTGTTGTGTGTTGGTTTGACATTAACCTGGATAAAAGATAAATATTAAGTTTGGTGAAAATACATGAAATGGCATAGCACTGAAGGGCCTATTGCAGGCAAAGTACGATGTTTTAGAATAATGGAGGCAAAACTGGGAACACACTGGGGCAGGGGTGAAAGTCTCTGCCAGGCAGGGAACTAATACTGAAGGATTCCAGGGAAGGTAGCATTTCTCTTCCCATAAGCTCCTTTTAACAGAATATCAGACCAAGAGCATAAACATTGATTTGCTTTCTATTGAAAATCTGCATCGAGTTTTAAATTCCCCTCCATGATTTTGCTTTTGAGTCTCAGGGCACTCTGCTTTTCATTTCCAGCTTGCTCCACATACGTTTCTCAAAGCGCAAGCTTCTGGGCTACCAAGTGGGGGAGAATGTATTATGTAGTATCTCTGAAAGCCAAAATATCTCCCAGATGGAAGCAGGTATCCGCCATCTCATCCTGGACCCTCCTGGGTGTGGCCAGGCTTCTGGAAGGGACTTCATTATTTTTCCGTGGCAAGCTGCACTGGTGAATTGTTCCTTGAAATACACAGTGGCCTGTTCATGGAATATTGTGAGATATGGGCAGCATTTATGAAAGATTATAAATTGTACAGCTCTCTTCAGAAACTTAAAATACAGCTGGAAATGTTTTGCTCCTAACAAACATGCAATCTTCATAAAATTGGGAAAGAAATGTTTTGAATAAATAATGTTTTAGTTTATTTCTCTCCAGTGTGAGAACTATTTTTTTTTCAGTCAACATCGTGCCACAGAACTCCTCCCCCTAGTGCTAACACTCTTTCCCTCATGTTTACAGTATGCTGGTGAGTTCCACTTGAGTTTTAAGCATGCCAGATTGCTCTGCCTTGTTTTTAAAGATAGAAAACTGGATTTGCTCCCGGGGACTCTTTCCATAACTAGGCCAGTTTAAAAACTAAACAAGGATTGAGTCAGTTAATTAATTTAAATGAGATTACAAATCAAAAACATATTATGCAATCTTGATTTAATTACCACATTTTATTTACTTAATTGAAAACACACTGTAGAAAGTCAGCAATCTTGACAATGACCGGAATGGCGTCTTCAAATTCTGTACATTAAAGGCCTTGAAGACAGAAGCCCAGGTGATCCTGGTGGCATCCCTGGCTTACTCAGTTTCCCTCTGTCTCAGCAGACAATACTGGACTTGGGCACAATGCAGAGATAGGGATTTATTGTCCTGGTCCCTTTGCAGTCTGGTGATGGCTATGCAGTGCTACAGCTTGGTCGCTGTGCCCTGGCTCCTGTGGTAGACATGCCCACTTTGTTCTCCAATGTTCCTCTGATGTTTCTCTCTTCAGTTTCAGCATTCTGAAATTTTTGCTAATTCCATGTGGACAAATTTCAGTTCAGGGCTCAAACAAATCCTTCTTCTAATCCTTGGGATGTGAGGCTTTGAACCTAATCTCCCTGTTAAGCAAAAAAGTAGTTCTTTATATGAAAGCTGAAGAGCAGAATTAGCACAATGTGTGAGGGAACAGAAATGAAGTGTATTACCCGTCTCCTCTGTGAGGGAGCAGAAATGAAGTGTATTACCCGTCTCCTCTGTGAGGGAGCAGAAATGGAGTGTATTACCCGTCTCCTCTGTGGTTTTCTCTTGTTAACTAAGTTACTTTGCCCAAAAGGATCCTTTGCATGGTAACTTCTTAAACTATACATTTTGCTGAATTATATCCTCTGGGTCAGTATTACACCAGAGCAAGGGGATGCCAAAAGTACAGGCCTTCAGCCATGCAGCGATGCTGGTTGAAAAGTTTGGTTTAAAGTGTGGAGGAAGTCATCTTCCACAAATATTATCTCAGTTCTGCCAGAAGTATTTAGAGCTGTTTGATGTCCCACTTGGTCAAAATTGGGTTTGGGGGAAGAGGTACAGATTCAGCAAAAACATGTCCAGGATTCTGTCACAAAGTAGCAAAGCTAGCGGGATATAGATTGCTAGCTAAGTTGTGCAGTGATGGGACTCCAAATAGATGATGTGTTATGGAAGAGAGACAGAGAGGGAGACCTGGGGATAGAGGGGTGTGAACTTCAAATGGAATGTGCCTTTGGGAAGAGACAGGAGGGGGTTTCCTGGCATCAGGTATGAGATAGAAGCCTAAAGGGAGACCTGAAAGGGGGAGGGGAGAAAAAAAGATTTCCCCCATATCCATGAGGTTTGTAGAGGCAGGAAAGAATTCTGTTTGTCCATGTATCTTTGCATTGCTTTAATAAACATTTAATGAGAGGGAAAGAAAATATTGTAAAGCCATAGTTTTGTACCACCTCTGCTAACAAAACAGCCAAAACCGCCTCTAAAACTGAACACTGCTTTAACTGTGCTAGAGGGCAAGAGATGCCTGGCCCATGTTATATAATGGAGACTGTGATTATGTAAAGCCAATTTACTGTCAACCTTCCTGGGAGTCAGTCAGGCTTCTGGGGTCACCACAGATCTGGGGGTGGGGAAGATGGCCAGGGGCTTTGTTCTCAGGACAGTTCTCTTCTTGTCCTGAAAAACAGGCATAAAATATATTTCATATATAAGTGTGTATATAATGAGTTATATTTTAAAGAGAAGAGAACTGGTCTCCGCCCCCTATGAAATTCCCTGGTATTCTATGGCTGACAATGGACTATTTTTTTTTTCACCTGCTTAAAGCAAAGGACTATGACAAAGGGACCTTTATCATGCAGTGACTAATTTTAGTTCTAGCTGGAAGCTCTCTGTAAGTTAACAGGTTAAAGTTTGGGTTTCATTTACTCTTCTGATATCGCTCAATATAAAAGCTATATTGTTGTAGAATCATATAATTTTAGAGCGGAAGAGTACCTATAATTTACCTCAGTCTGGTCTGTCTCCTCTTTATGCCAAAATGACCTTAAGTTGAAGTTGTCCTTCTCAAATTCAGCTTCTCCATTCTTTTTCATTCTTTTTAATTTTTTAAAAAGATGACTTATTGTATTTTATGCATATGAGCATTTGCCTGCATGCATGTTTGTGTGACTCTTTCACGTTCATCCCAGGCTGGCCTTGAACTTGTTTTGTAGTGTAGGCAGGCTGTGTGTCTTTTCTTCTTCTGGGATGGGGGATTTATAAACACATGACACCACACCCAAGGACAGTTTGTTTGTTTGTTTGTTTTTTCTTGGTGATGCTCTATTCTGAGAGTAAAAGGAGTTCCTGGAAAATCTCTTGGAAGTATTCAGGTCCAGGCTTTCCTTGGCCCCCATTCTTGCCTCCTGACCCCAACTCTAAGAATTATTGATGCAAGTGCTCATGGGACTCCACCCTGCTCCTATACTCAATTGTCCAATATAGAAGTGAGGAAACAAGGTCGAGCTGCACCTTCACCTGATCTTGACTTGTGGGAATGGCTCCTGTGTCTCCCTTCCTTTACCCTTAGGTGATCTTCTGTCTGCATGGAGTGGCCTGCTCTACACCTCTGTATTTCCTACCCCATGTGTTCTCTGGGCACTGGATTTAACTAAGCATTATCTACCAATATTAGCCCAAACATTGAGAGATCAGGTAATAAATAAGCCACGAATTGATCAGACACTCTTAAAGGATAACTGATCATGAGGATGTCAGAATTAGCAAAGGGGTGATATCATAGGTCCAGGCTCACAGTCAAATGTAGGTGGACTTGAACTAAGGCACATGGCTAGGTATTAGCAAAGGTCAAGTCAAGGTGCCATGATGCATATTAAAACCTTTGGAGTTCTTTTGTGGCTACATTGGAAGTTTTAGGATAGTCAGTTTTGAGTTTCATAAAGATCCTTGGAAGCAGAATAAAGTATTTACTATATGTATATCAACACACTCAGGTCCTGTCACACTATATTTATTTTTGCAATAGGTTTCTCTGTATATCTCTGGCTATCCTGGAACTCACTCCATAGACCAGGCTGACCTTGAACACAGAGATCCGCCTGCCTCTTCCTCCTGAGTGCAGAGATTAAAGTGCTCTACCACACCCTGGTTGGCTATTTCTTATGATAATCTTCCAAGAGTTAGCTTCTTTGCTGTCTTTTGGGATGTGACCTTGGTCTCTTTCCCTAAGAAGAATCAAGCTGTTAATTTTTTTTTTAATGTATGTTTACTTTTTTTTTTAAAGTGAATTAACTTTTTAGTTGAAATTATTGTGGAAGCTAATATAACCAAATGTAAGAGTTTTACGTATTTGTGGGGGTGTACCATGAATATGTCACCACATGTATCCATTTTGTAACATTTAATTCAGTTTTGACATGTCTCTTTCCTAGTTTGCATTTCTTTGTGGTGAAAACATTCTCAGTCCTCCCTCTCTGCTTTCTGAGTGGTCTGTCACCCTCTGTCTAGTAGCCCTGCCTTCTTATGTGACTGTGAGTTGATGCTCCCCATCTGCTTTTCCCATTCCTCCATCCCCAAGCTCTTAATCTGTGCATCCCTAGCACACTGGGTCACTTCTGAGCTTTAAGAAGAAATACGATACATATTATTCTTTTCTTCAAACAATACAATATTTAGGGCTGGCAAGATGGCTCAGTGGATAAAAGTACTTGTGGCTCAAACCTGGTGACCTGAGTTCAGTCCTCAGAACTCATATAAAAGGAGAAATCCTGACTCTACAAAAGATAGCCTCTGACCTGCACACAAGTGCATGTTGTTTGACCTTATACATACACACTAAATAAATAGATAAATAGATGAATGTTTATAGGTCATTATGAACTGAATAGAAATATACCAAGCATTACTGTGTGTCAAACCCTGCTGAGCTTCTGATTTGAAGATGCTCCAGAATTCTTACTTATTGTCATTTAATAGCCGTGGTCCTTAGTGATCTGCCCACCACAGAGAGTAGCAGTTAGTCATGCCAGAAAGTTACTGCTTGGTGACAACCGTTTCACAGGTCATTATTGACCACCACCATATCTATAGTGGCCTAACTTTTATCGGACTTTTACCAGGTTATTTAAAAGACATTTTTGTAGGTTAGTGGTGGGGATGGACCATAAATTTGATTCAGAACCACTTCTCTTTAGCATACTCAGTAGTGAACAAGCTTCAGAAGATAGTAAATATTTCAACAGATATTGAAAACAGGTTAGGTTCCCAGAAACATTTAATGTGCTGCAGGGTCACTTGGCTTTGTGCAATTTCAAGATTGTGTCAGACTGTAAGAAGCAAGGTGTCTGAACAGGGTGCACGGGAACCGCTTTGCACAAGTGCTATAGAGCAGTATTCTCAGGTCTTCTGTCAGAGCAGATCACCTCCTTAGGTGAACTCGTGTTAGAAAAGCAAGACTAGTCAGACTGCCTTCCACAGGAGAGCAAAATCCCTGGGTCATGGCTGTGTAGATCACGAAGGAGTTCAAGTCTTAACTCAAGGGACAGGAATGGCCACAGTATAAAGAACCACAATTTAGAGATCTCCTCATTTGAGTTTCCTTCTTCCCCAAAGAATAAGCAGTGTGCTTAGATTTGTACCCATGAGCAGAGAGAGCTGGATGGCGTGTACACACTTGGAATCCCAGCCACCAGGGAGGCTGAGGTGGAAGGGTTCTTGAAACTGGACTCTGAGATCCATCTTGAAGAGTCCTAGAGAATTTCAGAAGGAAGTCATAGTACGTCGACTTTCCCTCAAAATTATGTTGAGTCAAGCCCAAAGGAGAAGATATATAGAAAATATAGATTCATATTAAGAACCAGAGAACAAAAGTGTGGAGACGGTGGGAAGACTGGATGGACACATTCTAGGTTCACCACTTTCTTTTGTTGTAGCATCAGAGTCCTCTTGGACTCAAAACAGTGTGCTGGGCAGCTCCTAACCCTATTCCTACCAGCCTTGTCCCTTAAAGGCTTAAGCCTCCAGCAAGGCAATTGCATCAGCTTCTTGTATCTCCATCTAGAGCATGGTCTCTCCCAAGAGTTCAGGGCACGGCTCTAACACCACCTGCCTCAGGGGCCTGGGACAAAAGCACTGACTAGGACACTTTAGCATGGAGGCACAGACCCGGCATAGATATTTCTAGGTGCTGCATCCCTGTGCGGAGAACTTAGCTTCCTCCTTTTTCTCTTTTTCTTCCTGAGGGTTAGTCCACTTAAAATCTTACACATTTTAATGTGCCCATTTTGTTAATAATATCTCTTATGTATTGATGGTGTAGGATGTAGCTGAACCAGGGCTCCATGTTTGGTATGACACAATCTTTGCAGAGATTTTGAGGTAGATCGTATTATTGCAGTTTTTATGATTAAGGGACAAGGTTCTACAAGCTAACTGATTTTTGTACAAGATCACGTGATGGGAGAGGGAGAGAGCCAGTATTCAGTATAACATAACCCTACACACACACATACACACACACACACACACACACACACACACACACACACACACAGAGAGAGAGAGAGAGAGAGAGAGAGAGAGAGAGAGAGAGATGGAAGTGGTTAATGAAACCTTTGAGTCTGGAGTAATTTGACCTGGGTGGTGATTTGCGGGGGTTTTAGATGTGGTCTGAAAAATTCCTTCTCTGAAGTCAACCACAATAACAGTTCATTCTTGGGTTCTCTGCCAACTATGACTCCCTGGTTACTTCCCTCTCCTGCAGTTGGAATTAAGTGACTGATCTAAGGTGACATAGGAGGGGACTGCAGTGTTAGAGTTCACGGTATGAAAAGTGAGAGAGCTGCTTGTCCTCTCTGGGGCCTTCATCTATGTTTTGGGGACACAGTATTTGCTGTTTGGCTTCATGAGTTGTACATATTTTGTGGTATGAAAGAAAACCTGTTACTGAGGGCGAGGGACAGTAAACACCAGTTCATTGTGGAAAGCAAGCTTGTGACAAAATTATTCAGCTTTCTCCCAAATCTTATGGTGTCCATAGTGATTTTGTTCTAAGCAAATAGTGGTTTTGTTTTGTTTTCTAGAGTGAATAGTGAGTTTTTGTTTTGTTTTTTTTCTCTTGAAGACACTGACATGCAGCTTTTGGAGAGGAGAGGAGAATGTAACTTTTAACACACATAAGAAGGGGAGGGGCAGGGTGAGAAAGGCCGCCCCAGTGGGGTTTGTGACACCGTGGACATGAAGGATATACCATGACAATGGGCAGATCCTCAGGGAGAGTCTTTATTCTTAAGGACAGAAGTTTAGCAGTAGAGGCAAGGGAGGTCTACATTTTGCAGCCATTGTAGCCAAACATGCTAAGGGTCCGGTTTAAAGTCCAGGGCTTCTAGAGTGAGGCTGCCCTGCGACTTGCCTGCTTAGCACGGTTGCAGTCTTTTTACTTCTTGCTGTTTCTAGAGGAGCCTCCCGGACAGTTTGTAAGTATAAAGTAGCTCCAGAGAGGAAAGAGAAAAAATGCGGAGAGTCTGGCCTCTGAGTCTGACCATGTAAGTCGGGATCTTAACAGGCTAGACTCCTAGGAAAGGTAACCTATGTACTCTTAGGCAACCTATGTACTAGACAAGAGGTGATCTCAAAACTGAAACAGCAGGGGCAGTAACAAAATGAAACAGTTTTAACACTTTATTGCAACTGTTACACTCTTAGTTTGAAAAGGGGCCAGTGTTGCTTTCTCTTTGAAAAGAACAACCCTTAATTCTTCTATTAAGAAGAAAAATTCTTCTCTTAAGTTATAAGTCACCAAATCTTGCCCCAATCCCACAAAAAGTAAGAGAAAAGATCTTGGAGAAGAGGACCCGGCCTCTGGCTGAGGGAGACGCCAGCCAGTGCAGTCAGATCATCTTTCCAGTTTCTTTTCCTCCATTTTGTGAAGTCAGAATCATGGTGAAGGTCACTCCGGGAATCACAAAAATAAGTTTGCTATTTTTCATGAAATTTACTGTAGAACAAAGGGGGGAAAAGGGAAATGGGATAAAGGGATTATATTCTTCTTCCCTGTTAACTCTGACCTAATAAGCAGGAGACAAAGGCAGAAATGAACAACCATGCTTTATGCAGTCATAGACTAGCAGGGTGTTCCTACCTCTAAGACTGAAGAGTAGTTGTAGTGTGGGAACTACTTTCCTGGCATAACCAAATGACCTTGATAAACAACAAAAGGAGTCTGCTTTTCTGCTTAATTTAGTTCCTTCCTTGCTTCAAGTATAAGGGCAAGGTTTTAATGAAGAGACTTGTGAGTTTATGGCAGTTGGTGACACCTCCAGTACCACATTTTGTTGAAATTCACTATTGTGCTCAAAATTGCCTTTTTGTAGGCAAGCATTGACGGCTGCTGAATCTGAGCCATCCATTTCTCTGGCGTATCCCGCAAGCCTAGTGTGTTCACGCCATGAACGGCCCCAGGAAGACAAAGAGATAGACAGGCTCTCTGCCCTGTCCTTCCTAGTGTGGTGTAGCTGTGGAGACAAATCAAAACCTATGTGCTAGAGCCAATAAAAGATTTCATAGCAACTCCCTGCCGGTGAGTGTGTAAGAACCCAGGCCAGATGACGCAGATAAATGTAGAAGGTCCATGGAGGCAGAGGACAGAGCCAAACACAGCATCGTGGATGGGTTAGGGAAGGCACACTGGCTGACAGTGCCTGTCCTCTGAGCCCATTCTGTGGGGTTGGTAAGGAATGACATAGACAGAGCTGCTCTGAGTGATGATGGCGGCCCCTTCTACCTTATCTAAGAGCCTGCCTGTATCTCGCAGACGGAGATTAAATTGATCCAACAATTTGCTCTCTGTAAAGCCATGTTGGTTTTCTACCTAGTAATTTATGCTTTTCCTGGTGTTTGCAAATCGATTGCTATTATGGGATGCAGGCAGAACTGGGCCGGGATCCAGTAGGTTGGGGGATTACTGGAGTGGATATCTGAACCAGCCTGTGAAAATCCAGAAGAGAAGGTTCTTGTTTCTCTGTCTTTTACTCTCTGAAGAAATGCATATTCTTGGGTTTTTAAAAGCATTCTTAATTATTTTTAGAGTGTATCTTTTAAGGGACAGTATCTGCTTTCTTTCAAATTTCTACTATCTGGCCTTGATATTTGCCTAACCTTCAAATGGTTTCAGTGGCTTTGTAGCCAGACCTCTCATTGCAGGAAAACCTTCTTCCACCCCCAAAGCATTATAGGGCAGTAATTGTTCCCTTTGAGAAGAAATATGTATAGACATTTATCTAGGTTGATGAATAAAATGTTGCTGTGGGACAGCTTGGGAAAGTATACTTTATTTAAACACTTCACCTCATTGTTTTACCTTAAATTTTTTTTTTAAAGTTCTTCTTAGTATTGTGAAATTCTTTCATAACGAATTAAAAAGAAAACATATTCTGTGATTTCTTTACAGATTCTGGACAATCAGGAAGTCCAAGCCACAATGATCCTGCCAAGAATCCTCCAGGTAAATATGTGTCCCCGGACGTGTGCACCCTGACATTGTTGGAGAACAAAGGGGCCCTGTATACATCAACACCCATAATTGGTCAGCTGCTTGCCTTGTTCTGGCAGGCAGTTGGATTGGGACAAGATGTGATTGTGTGTAGGCCTCTGCCACGGTAACGGCTTTCCCACCGAAGCCATCTTTGTTCACCTGAGTGGCGAGATTTTAATTTTTTTTTTTTTTTGTATCTTTAGAAGCTGATTCAAACACATGCTTAGTTTTGTGTTTTAGGCATTTGAAAAGCTAAAAACCTTCTAATCATTTTTAAAATAAACAAATATTCCTTCCCCCCCCAAACTCCCCCAAAACAAAAATCTGGTAATTTCTGTACTTTTATAGTTTATTCACTGTGTTTTAAGGAAGGCACTGCTGAGTGGTTACGTTTTTATAAAGCGGTTTTTGCAGGACTTTTGATTCCCTGTCTTCTGTGTAAGGTGCATCTGGTCTTTACTTTCAGACCTGAGCCTGGCTTCATGCATTTTGGCTATACTGGGGGATTCTTCTACACTCACTCAACATATAGCATTCTACTTTGGATTTGTAAGAAGTATTTTTTTTCATGAGAAAAATCATATAAAATTAACATAAAGAAGAATTTCAGATTTCCATTATCATAAAATCTTAATTATATCTGTGATTTTGTTAAATGAATGTTCTAAAGATATTCTAAACAAAAAACCAAAAAACAAAACACAATAAACCCCAAATAGGCACACCTCCCCTCAGTCTCTCCAAAAAAGAATCTCACCTGCCATTTCACTGGAATAACCTACACAGTGCAAAAGTCAGAACTGAGGTGGCCCTCAATTGCTCCGAAGTCCTGATGCCTGGCTAATAAAATGTTGCAATACCTCGAGTATCCCCAAATTACAGGAAAATAGAGTATTTCACTCATAAAATTACTGTAGAGAGATATGCCAATCTATATATTATGTAAAATGCAAAATCAAAAAAACACCCTCTTTTTGAAACTTGCATCCATGTTTTTGTTAGAAAATTTGCTTTTCTACAAACACATTATGTTATATTATTCTTAAAATTATATTGTTTAGAAAATATTGTATACTCTGATGATGAAAATACTAATTCAATACATGTTATATACTCCAAAGACAAAAGTATTAATTTAATACATATTATGTTCTCCGACAATAAAAAATACTAATTTAATGTATATTTTAAATTTACAGTGAATTGCTTTTACTTGATAAGTTTGCTAATGCCACAAACTGTGAGCAGAGCATAAAATATTTAAATTAAAAAAACAAACCTTTAAAAGCCTCTATACATTAAAAAAAAAAAAAGAAAAAGAAGAAAAAGAAAAAAGAAGGAAAATATCTTCAGGAGAAAAGGGTTGGTAAGCCTTAAAAGCCAGGCTAAACAAAGACTGTGCTGTTTGCATCTGAACAACTTGATTGGAATTAATGAAGTAGTGAATACAAAGTGCGTTTCTGAGCATGTGCAGAGGCTCACCCAAATGTTGTCTGCTCTGAGCATGTGCAGAGGCTCACCCAAATGTTGTCTGCTCTGAGCATGTGCAGAGGCTCACCCAAATGTTGTCTGCTCTGAGCATGTGCAGAGGCTCACCCAAATGTTGTCTGCTCTGAGCATGTGCCAAGGCTCACCCAAACGTTGTTTGCTGGAGCTGGACAGAGCCAGGCAGGTGACCTTTGTGTGCTTATGTAATGGCAGGATTGCATTTTTAGTATTTGTCTAGAAGGTTGGTTAAATTTTACTTTTGCTGCATGCCACGTAGTCTTCTAACTTTTCTGCTTTTATAAAGCAAACAAAAACTATCTAGAATACATTATTTTCTCCTACTTTTACGTTTCCTTGGAGGAAATTTTATTTTGATAACTGTCAAAAATTAAGATGTTAGAATAAAATTGAATTAGTTTAAATTAAAATTGGAATTTTCTTTGACCATTTGGGAACATCCATCATCTAACATGCTTTTTGCACATTAACATATGTACATTGTTATAGATCTTATTTTCATTTTGTTTTGAGACAATATTTTTTAGCATATTAAAAGTTTTTGATAAGAGCAGAAATACATTCTGTAATATTTTGAAATAAATCAGGCTTTTGGAAGTAGGTAATAGTTTTCAATTTTAAATACAAAGAGTCCTGAATTTATCAAAGTTCTTGTTTTGTAGTTAGCCAGGATAAGCCTTAACAGCAGCCTAGGCATTGGGGGCTCAGGAGAACTGTCCTAGGAAACTGTTTTCGTCTCTTAGTTCTGTCTGACCTTGGCTGAACTATGAAATCTTCACGCAGAGATTTAGCATCTTGGGAGGCACACGAAGTCCATTTATTGGAAAATTTGGATTAGCGCCACAGTTGTGAAGACTGATCGTCCCCTTGTTTCCATGGGAAGCTGGGCTTCTGTGAGTGGTGGCTTCCATTGCCTGTGTGTTGCTGCAGGGTTTCTCTGCATCTAAGAGATGTGGAAATCATAGAGATTGCCACCATCTACTACAGTGCGTGGTTCCCAACAACTTGGGAAGAGGCACCATAGCAGCTCATGGAATCTGTTCCTGACTGTTTATATGAAGGGGGTCTCCCACCCAGTGCTTGTATGTGTGTGTTGACTTCGTCAGCCAGCTGCTCCACTCTGCTGGGCTGTCTGACTTAGATTCTACCACCTTACTGATTCTAACTTCTGTTTTGTAATATACAGTATTTTTAAATATTTACTTTTTAAGAAAAAAGTTAATGTGCAACTAATCGGTTTTATTAGGGCAGTTTCATACGTGCCATTATACTTTGTTCTTCATCCCTGCCTTCTTCCCCTCCCCCGTTCCTCTCTTGCTAACCCTGGTACCCTTCACACTGGACTATGTACTTTAACAGATAAATGAGTCTTTATTTTAGAATTCATGCTTTTCATTTGGGATTAGTATTTAAGCACAAGCAAGGAAAGGGAAGGGGTTTTTAGTATTTGTCATTTTTGAAGTATTTAAATAATTTCTTGGTGCTTATAATTTAGAAACGCATTTAAATAGCCTTTATAGAAGTTCCTTGACCTGTTTGTAACTTTAGGTTTTGCTCTGATTTGCAATGCATCTTCAGATCAGAGTCTTGAATTTAGCCTCATTTTGCTATGTTACTTTGTAACTATATTCCTGGCACTGTGGTCTTTTAGCTTCCCCACTGAATCACCTGCTTACTTCTGGATGGGAGGAAATCAAGTGAAAACAACAATTTGGAAGATTAATTTGGCCTTTGTTCCAAGTTGATGTGTCAGTTTGTAGTTTAAGAGGGCCATAGTTTGGTGGGATGTTCCCTTGGTTGGTAGAACAGTAAAGAAATGTTGAATCCTAGACAAGTCCTATGAATTTGCAGATGTAACTTTTTAAAGTGTTTCATATTTCATTAGCCAGAATGTTCTAGTTTGGAATGAATGGGTGTACAGTTTAATATCCTACCTTTCTTTTTTTTTTTTTTTGCAGGAGTGGTGTGTACTTGTTTTGTTGTGTATGTTTATGTGTAAGTGTGCATGTGTGTGTTGATATTTGCATATGGCTTGACATTTTATCATTACATGAGCCTTGGAGTCATATCTTGTGTGACCTTTAGTCAGCCACCTTGAATCTCTTCTTCATAGCAAGCATAGAAATGACATTAAATCACATGAAGAATCTCTGTCGGCTGCAGTAATGTAGTTGTGAACGCTTTCATGTAAGAAATTGTTTGAGTCGTACAAATTTGCAAGTTGATCATTCCCCAAACATACTAGGTAGAACCTACTATTGAAGCCATCACAGGGGAGCCATAAAGCTAGTAAGAACCAGTTAGCACTTCCTGAGAAGACAGCTCAGCATCTGCATAGGTACTTGGCATCTGCTGGGATCACTGGGGCCCAAGTTCCCCTAACCTTTCACTCTATGTTTTAAACCTTGGATTTTGGAGTGTACACAACACTCTCTAACAGCTGTTGAAATCCTAAAGCACTTCTCTTTGCTAGTCTCACGAACAGATCAATGTTTTTAGACTCCCACTACCAAAGAAAAAGGAGCCTTCCTTTGATATTTAAAATTAGAACTCACTGTTAAAAGTTCATACTTACTCCTTTTCATATCCTCATTTATTTCTGTCAGTCAAGATTTTTTTTAAACAGGAGAAAATTTATTGTTTAATAATACTGATGAATAGCATCAAACTGTGGTATAGTATAATATTCAACAAACTGTAAGCGAGTTTTCTATTCACAAAAGAGTAACTAAAAAGACCCTGAAATGAACAGTTAATAGCAGTTGATACCTGAAGATGGGGAAAGCTTTTAAAGTAATTTAAAAATTAGATCTGTGCCGGTCAAAAATCAAAGGATCTTTTTCCCCCCTTGGATTTGCTTCAGAAACATATTTCTTTTTCTTCTCACTTATTTGGAAACATTACACTTAATAAAGTCTTTGCATGTTCAAAATTAGGACAGGATTGAGGATAAAGGAGAAGCAGATGAGGGAAGTGTTCGTTAACAGAATATTCTGAAAAAGCCAGAAGGAGGTCTATCCCTCAACTACTAATTTTTATAGGCTGCATTCTGGGTTCTCAGACGTAACCCACTCTTCAAAAGTTGGTGTGTATAGTAGTTGGCACCAAGCCAGGCCTATACTATGAAGTTGGTCTGGTTGCTTGTAATAGTTAATTTTCTAAAAGAAAGATAATTTAGAACTATCCCATGAGACCCACCCCACCCCACAAGAGAAGGAGAGCTCTCTCTGGTTCTACATTCATTCAATCACTTATTTTATCAGGCACAAATAATAACAATTACCACCAGCTATCAAGTTCAGGATTAAATATTACACTCTCGACAATGAGGTTCTCAGCTAAAATGAGGAGTGGAAGCCTCCTTCTCCCCTAGGGAATTTGGCAATGTATGTCATTCCACACTGAGTATCCTTAACAACTCAAGAATTTCTGAGCTGGCCATAAGTAAAATTTCCCTTTGGTAGATACTTCATCAGCATGTGTTTTGTGCCCAACACTAGGCTACATGTTGTAGACTTTTACAAAATATGAATTTCACTTAATCCTCATTCCTCCCAAGTTTTGTCTGTAAGTACATACAGTATTTTATATATGCTGAGGATGAAATTTTGTTTACTGCCTCAACTGAATTGTTTTAGTTCAAAGATGTGGAACAGCGTTTCTAACCATTGCGGGGAGCATGAAGGGTGGGAAGAACATAAGGCACCAATTGACATTTCTCTCCTGAAGCAAGCTCTTTTTCAATCATCTTGAGGTCATGAGGAGACTGCAGAGTTCAGCCAACTCCTTAGTAACTCAGCTCTCTCTCTCTCTGCACACCATTTGCAAGGAGCACACAGAACACCTAGATAGTTGCATGTGTTCCATAAAAATGGATGTAGTTTAGTTTTGCTTTAAATTCTGCTCTTTCTCCAGGCTGACTGGTCAAGAAAGCTTCACATAGAAAGAGCTGTTCAATCTGGAATCAAATATAGATTTATTTTTGTTCTGTACTTCCTGGCTATAGAAAGCAGAGTAAAGATACAGGAACAAAGACGTGAAGCAGAGTTGGAGAGTAGACTAGGCACGGCTGGGATGGGTTTTATAGTGGAGGCAGAAGAAGCCGATGCTTCCAGGTTCATGGGTAGGGTTGGCGTTTTTTTTTTTAGACGGTGAGTCTGATGCATGTCTCTTGGCATTGAAAGTCAGGGACACTGATTTTATTGCATAGCTCTTACTATTGTCATGAAAATAGGTCCTATCATCTCTCTTTGGGGTTTGGGAAACTTTTCCCCTGGCAAGACTTAGACATTATTAGACAAGACTTAGATGATCTCTTAGACCATCCCATTGACACTGTATACGTATTTTTTTTTCTGGTTGCCTCTCCATGATGTTCTTACCTCCCAATGCCACCAATTTTTCCATTCCCCTTAAACCTCGTCCGTTTATATTCTTCCTAACCTTTCTTATCTCCTTTTTTTCCCTGTTGACTCTTACTAAAGACCTGTGCCTTGTCCTTCATACCAGCCTCCCCCACCAGAGGCTCCTCTCTTCCTTGTTCTGATTGGACAAGAAAGGCCATCAGCTTTGTAACTAGGCTTGTGTTCTCATTGAGTCTCTTGAACTCATGACTTTTTTGGGAGCTGACCCCAAGTGGTTCCTTTCCATTCTGTGCCAGCTTACATGTGCTCTGTCTTGTTTTCTTTATGACAGGCTCTAACCCTGTAGCCCCCATTGCTTTTAAGTGGTAGCTAGCTTCCTATATCAGCCACCAAGTGCTGGGATTACAGGTGTGAATCACCATGTCTGGCTGATATTCTGGAGTATTGTTGGTTTGAATGTACTCTGTTTAAAACTTGCCTCTTCATTTTGGAAGTAATACCTCTGTTAGAAGTCCAGGAATTGGTGTTTTCTTAAGTTTTTATCACTTCTTTTTTTTAAATGAGATCCTTTGCCTTAGGCTTCTGTGTCTTCAGTACCGCCTATGCATTTTCAGACTGCATTCTCCTTTGGTTTGGTATGCTGTTGGAGCAGATTCCTCTTCTAATGTCTCAGACGTTTGTTTCCAACAATAGGTTGAACTTGCTTCCCCAGATGTCTCATGGGTAACTTAGATGTAACATTTTCAAAATCAAATTCATCAGACTTACTAGGTTTACTTTCTTTTGTTAGTATCTTAGTTCTATTAGAATCTCCCCAGTCACTTTTGTTTGGGGAAACTTGTAACTCTCTCAGGGATCCCCCCTTTTACCTATATATTCTTCCTTGGATACTGAGTTCTCAACTCTGTTATTCTAGTTTGAGTTCTGTCTTACTTTTCTACTGCTGTGAAAACACACTATGACCCAGGGAACTTACAAAAGAAAGCATTTAATTTGGGGCTCACATTTCCGGAGGGTTATAGAGTCCATGACTGTCATGGCAGGGAACACAGTAGCAGGCAGGCCAGCATGGTGCTGGAGCAGTAGTTGAGAGTATACATCTGATCCCCAAGCATGAGGCAGAGAGTGGGGTGGCTTACTGGGAATGGCATAGGCTTTTTAAACCTCAAAGCTCATCTGTAGTGACATACCTTCTCCATCAAAGCCACACTTCATAATCCTTCCTAAACAGTTCCACCAGTGACAAAACAAGCATTCAAATCTATGAGCCTGTGAGAGCCATTCCCATTTAAACTGCCATGATCTCTAAGCACGATTTCTTGCCTGAATTCTTGTAATTGCCTCTTCTTTCCTGTGCTTCTGTTCTCTAACCCTATGCACAAATCTGTCATGAAGCATAAACATGGTTTAAAAGCCTAGAATGGCTCACTGCATAAAAAACCTGAGTTCCCCGCGTAGTTTTAAATCAACAAGTTCTCAACCTCTGGGTCATGACCCCTTTGGGGGTTGCAGATATCCTGAATATCAGATTTTTACATCATGATTCAGAACAGTAGCAAAATTATAGTTATGAAATAGTAATGAAATAATTTTGTGGTTTGGGGGTTGCCACAACATGAAGAACTGTATAAAAGGGCCCTAGCATTAGGAAGGTTGAGGACCACTCTGTTGGATGCTGCTCAATACCCAGTTCCCCCATCTCTTGCTTTTATCCCCATGTCATCAGCTGCTGAGCTCTGTCCAATGCCACTTCTGGAGCCCCACTGCAAACCAGTGCTCACCCTAGCTGTATAGACTCTTTCATACTTCCTGTTGGATTTTCCCAGACAGGACTGGGCACCTTTGTATCTACTACATTCACAGCTTTATCCTCCCAGCCTGTTTACATGTCTCTTCTAATACATAATTTTTTCATGATGACTGTACTACTATAATCTAGTTTATCTTATATAAAATAATCATAGAGATACTATTCATCAAAAGTTCATGTGTGAGTACTTAGAGATTGTTGTCCGACTTCTTTCCCTTAACAAACCTGTGTGAGAGCTGAAAGGACCTCTATGAAATCCCAAGTAGTTACTGGCAAATGTAGCTTTAATCAGTTTTTTTCCCCATGGGTCAAAACTTTACTTGGGTATAATTTTAATACAGGACCAATACTTTCCCACATTCTTCACCACACACAACCTGCAGCCCATGGGGGAGTGCAGAGGTTGATGTCAGGTGAGCCGATGGAGGATGATGGGAGTGGAGCTTGGGTCAGTGAGGATGTAATTAGGGCAAGCATAGGAGAGGGCGTAATTATAATTAGGGTGAGCTTAGGAACATAATCAGATGAGTTTAGAGTGGAATGATATAAGAGGTCCCTAGGAAGTGGGATCAGGTCACCTGGAAAGCAGGCTCCCCTACTGCATCATTTCCCATTGCCCAGAATCGCCTGTCTCTTCCTCACTCCATATTATCTTACATGTCAATTCATCATTGAACATGTCACTTAGCCCCAGTATATCTCAAGTAAATGAGAAAATACTGTCTTTCTACCATATAGTAAGAGAGGACAGGTTGGTTCTGGGGCTAGTCTTTGTTATTCAAGTTTTTGGTTTGTTTGTTTTAATTTTAACCATGTTAAAGGTCTTGTAGCATCTGAAATTAAGTAACCATGCAACATGGATTCTGAATAAAAATATGTCATATACTGATGTAAGCACTTAGTTTACACTGTACCTCGTTCAGGAAGAAAACTTCCTGAAGGCTTGACATCAATACATTTTAGTTTGTTAAATTTTAAGAACTATTGCTGGATTGTGTTTTTCTTTCGTTGCTGGATGTCTTAGTTCCCACAGAGAATCAGAATTCCCATGCAAAAGTCCAAAGTACTCTGAGGTTAGGTTTTGCCTGGACCCACTCCTCTGGGCACTATTATAATGATTGTTCCTTCAGCCAAGTATTTTGTATTCCTCTCACAATGACTGCCTGTGTCTAAAATCTCCTCTCAGTTTAAATTTCTTTTTCTCTCTCTGTTTATTTCTAAGCACCACCTTTCCAGTATGCAGCTCCGAGTTAATAATGCAAATCATTTTCCTCCTCACCACTGGACTGTAAGGATAGTTGTGTAGTACAGAGCAGGCTCTCTCTAGGCTGGTTGCAGCCTCTGCAGTCAGCAGAGGTTCAGCCTCCTGTTCTTTCTAGCCTACCTGGGGCACTGTGGTAGCCCTGGTGTGGAAAGGGGGATGAGCCCTGGAATGCAGCACAGGCAGATGTACTGCTCCACATGCATGTCTCTCCCTACTCAAGCTTTAAGTTCTCTCTGCCTTACAGGCTTAAAACGTGCACTGTAAGATGCCAGGCAGCTCTACCAGAGCCTTCCTTTTTCTTCCTTTTTCCCACGACATCAAATGAAATAATTTAAGTAAGGACGTGTATGTGACAATTTGAGTCTTGCTATCTTTTAACTAATAATGCCTACGAACCTTGAATACTTTAGAAGGTTTTGTTTTTCAAAGTTGTTAAGGATTTTGGGGGGTGTTTGGCATAAGCTAAGCTTCAGAGACCTTGTCCTTTTTAATGGTGGTTTAATAAAGCAGTAGGGCCGGATTCTTGTTTTGTTGTTGTTGCGATGCTTTTGATGCCCACTGAAGGTATCCCCCATATACCTTGGACTTGGATTGTTTCATGTCTCCACAATCTACCCCCCATACACACACACACGCACACACCCTGTGGCATACCCATGTTCCCCTAGTATTCAGGAAAGAGAAGTAAGCAATCCCATCTGACTTTAAGTTTCACCTTTGAATTATCAATTGAATCGAATGCAGGGCTGAAGAGATGGGTCAGTCACTGCCTACTGTGCAAGCATGGAAACATGAGATGGGATCCCTAGCACCTGGGTGAAAACAGAATGTGCTAGTGTGCACATGCACCTAGAACCTTAGTCCAGCAGGAGTATAGACAGGTGGATTCTCAAAATGTACAGTAGAGAATAACAGAGGAAGATATCTTAGGCTGACCTATGGCCTCCATCCCCATGCTTATACTTATGAGCACACATATGTATAAACACATACCAACAGATTTACACACACACACACACACACACACACACACACACACACAGATACATACACACATAAACATACATAGACACACACAGATACTACACACATAGACAAGCATACACACAGACTAACATACATGCATACATACACAAATACACAGATAAACACACACAGACACATACACATAAACACACACATATAGACAAATACACACATACAGATAAACCCACACATATTGCACACAGACACACACATACACACACACACTCACACACACCACAAATATACTTGTTAATGACATGATGTTTTGTCAATTTCTGCTGCTCCTGGTTATTTTGTAGATTGTTTTTAGCTTTAAATTTTGTCGTTTGGGCTGTTGTCACATTCCTAACTGAACTACTCTCTAGCCAGAGCAGGGTTTGTGTGACACAATGAAGCATTCTGCTCTTGTTGTCTTAGCAGTCCTAAATGATGTCCAGGAGTAGCTCACCCCCCACCTCACCCTCCACCCCCGCAGTTACCCTTTACTCAGAGGGAGAAGTAGCTAGGAATGCTTAAGACTCAGCATATAGAGGAAAAGACAGAGGAATGAATGAATGGGTGTATGACTGAATGCAGAGGCTCCAGACCCTCAGGGCATTACTCTTAATTAAAAGAAAATAGGCAAAGTCTTTTCAAAAGAAGATAATTGGTGCTAAATTATAATGTATGTTTATTAGCAAATATTTTCACTTTAATTAGTTCATCTAAGTCATTATAATAACTTCCTGACCTCAATAGCTGATAGTTTTGCCTTGGGTCTAACCTTCTGGCGTGTGTGTTGCAGGTCCATCTTCTCTTGGTAATGTATAAAATGTACTATTCCATTTTCTCCCTCTGCTGCCAAGGCCGCACACTAGGCTAAACCAAACTTCTTAACCATCATAAAACAGCTCTTCAGGCTTTCCGTGTCTCCTCTTTGTGATCTTCCACCCATGGTTAGTATCTAGAATGTCTGCACCCAGTGACTGCCTTCTTGATAGACTTCTTCAGACTTTCCTTATTCATTTTACAGTAATTGTTCTTAGCACATCGCTATCAATAATCTATCCCGTTAGTGAGTTCTGAACACCTTCGGATTATTATTACATTCTTTTGTAAGCTTCTCTTTACTAAGGTATCTGAGCCCAGCCCAAGATAGTACTTAGCAGTGCTCAAGACCTGTGACATGGAGGATCAGACCATATATGTTCAACAGTATGAGCCCAGACACAGTGCCAGGCCTCAGCCAGAAAGCTCAGGCATTCCCATGCAAATATGTGTAGCAATCCTTTGCCTTGTAGGTAAACTGCACCCCAGTCAGGACTGTGCAGGAGGAAGTTGATTGAGAGATGTAGGGCTAATAAAATCCTTGATTCAGAATCTACGCTTAGAGACTTTCTTTTTCTCCTAGTCTAATGAATTGTCAGGAGGTCTTCTTTACTCTTTTGTGCTTTTACTTTAGAGAGAATAAACCACAATCTTGCCATACTTTGTATGATCACAAAACAAAGATCATTCTGGTAAGACAACATCAGAAAAGGAGCAAAGCAAACAAACGATATCCTGTAATAGTTGGTATCTTCAGAAACCTTCCAGATTCTGCTGAGTGTATCTAATTCTCTGGTGATGATTTTCATGGGGTTAGAAAAAGTACCACATTCTGAAATTCTGCCTACTTTTTGTACAAGATGAATTGGAACTGGAGTTATACATGATTGTGAGCCAATGTATAAATGCTAGCAATTGACCCCCAAGTCCTCTAGACCAGTGCTCATAATTGCTGAGCCATTTCCCCAGCCCTTGTACGTTCATTTTTGTATAACTTCATTATCAGAACAGTCACCTTATAGAATGTCAACTAGGTAGGTGGTGGGAAGGGAGGGAAAGAGCAGAATCCAACTCCTACTCTTAGAATCTTGGGAGATGTTCCTGGAAACTGATGAATACTACTAATATATCATTGCTTCTCTCAGTAATTATTCACTGACTTGGAGTACTTTAACACATTTTTCTTAATCTTCTTAACTCGTTGAGTTTAGTGCTTTGGGGTAAGCTAAGAATTTTAAGTATTTGAAGTCATCAGCACCATGGTCATTGTCATTGTCATCAAAACAGCAATAATTACAAAAACAAATAGCCAGCCTATTTTTTTTTTTAGGATGAGGTAGAACAAGAAGTGTTTAGCCCAAAGCCTGGTATATAATTAATACTCAAAAAATGTTAACTATTATTTGCATCATCATCATCATCACCACCACCACCACCACCATTATCATCATCACTGTTACTATTTTGTAAAAGTGAGTGATCTTGGCTGAGTCTCTGAGTGATTCCAGATCTGCTTCTCTCATTCTACAGCCTCACACTCAGCCCAGATGAAGGACTTTGCTTATGTAGCCAACAGAAAGCCGCATACTGCACCAAGTCCAAACCCAAAGTCTGGATAAGGTTAAATGAAAACAGCCACACTAATAGGCCTTTGATGAAAAAAAAACCAAAGAAAGAATGTATTAGTACCATCTAGAAAAGTGTGTCTTTGAATATGAGAAACTAGGGGAAAAGGAAAAGCAGTTTATTCAGAAGGAAGGACTAGCATGATAAATGAACCAAAAAATATATGCAATTTGAATAAACATGGAACCATGTCATATGGAAAAAATAGTAAAAGAAGTTTTATTTATCATGCTGTTAAAGTCTATAACTGACAGGCAGACACCCAGCCTGGGGGAAGTGATCATCGACACAAAAAGCCAACTCAAGTGATTTGCTCTAAAAGCAAAGGATTAAAACATTTAAATAATGGATGGTAGAAGATGAGAAAACTTCAAACGCATTTATGCTACTTTTGTAGAAAAATCAGCACTATAGAAACAAAATAGAATTGAAGACAAATGAAGAAAATTTGTATGAGCTAAGGATGATCTAAATACATGGGTCAGAAAAGTAACCTCTTGTCTAATGTACAGTCATGGAGAAAGATCAGGAGCTAAATCTATTCAGTGGAAATATTTGTATCTCAAAGCTGAAGTAGAAAATCTTTTGATCATCCTAGATGAAACAGCTATCTGCATATTTCTGTTTTTCCAAATGAAATGCTAGAAGATAGTCAGGGGATATTTAAAATTATAAGTGAACTTTTGCATTGAATTTTGTATTCAAAGGCAACAGAAACAAATTCATTTTTATTTCTGACCCCCTAAAATTATCTATGTTTTGTGATAATTTTCCCCCTGAAAACCCATTCCAATTGGCAATAATTCAATTTAAAAAAATGTCAGAGAAATAATAGAGATAACTCAAAAAATGTTGAGTTCCTATATATACAAGTATAAAGATTAGCCATCAGATTGGTTGTGAGCTGTACTTGATAATTACTATAAACAATATTACAAACATAAATGCCAATGTGAAGATTATTTATTTCTGAGCATAGTTACATTGTGGTTATAGATTCCAAGTTACATATTTAGAATGTTACATATTTGTGGTAAAAATATACAGAACATAAAATATGCACTCCTAATAATTTTTAATTATACAATTTAGTAGTGATAAATGTATTCACATCATCATATATGCATTCTTGAGAACTTTGTCATTTTGCAAGGCTAAACTCTACCCATTAAACAGTTCCCCCTTGTTCCCCCAGCCCCCCACAATGGTTCTACTTTAGTAGCCTAACTATTCTATAGCACTCGTATATGTGAAGTTGTATAATCTATGTCTTTTGGCCGTTGGCTGATTTTCAGATTACATTTTTAAGAACTGAAAATGGGAGGGAGAAGAAACAAGGAATGGCAGTCCTGCTGTCTCTTTTTAGAGTAATTTGCTGGGGGTGGATTTTGTTAGTCTTTATTGCTAGCTTTATCACGTTTTTGCTTAGATTTGAGATTCCATAAAGTAGCTCTTTGCCATGAAGTGAATTGTCAGGATCTTGATGTGGTCGTGGGAGTGTTTATTCCTTACCAAAAGGGTAAGTTTTCGGATAATAGACTGCACTCAGTCATGGACCTTAATGGTGATGCTGTCCTTGCCCTTTAGATGGCACAACTCTATTCAGTTGAGGATGTTGTACATAGGGCTCAGGCGGTGGCACTTTTGTATATTCTGAAGCTCTTTCATTGGCTACTTACTTGGGATTCATGAAGGAGGTGAAGCAACTAAGAATTTAAGTCTGCTAGTCTGAGAAAAGAATAAGAGACATTAGTCTCCAGATTTGTCACCATTTCCTAAGGCCTGGTATAGTGTGACCTCAGACTCTCTCCAGCTGTGTACCCATCTGGACCTGATGATATTTAAGGTGGTTGTTCAGTCACCTGTCTGTTCAGTCTGGAGTGGCCATACCCGTGGTCACTCAAGTCGCCCACGGATTCTAACTCCCAGGACAAGGTAGAGTCTGCCACCCTGCAGTTGTGTGGCTTCTGACATGCACCAGGGCCTTGCTTTCTGCTCTTTGTCTCATGGCTAACATAGTGGTTCCCAAACTGCTACATGTCTGAATTTCTTGTGGGGAATGTAACACTCTCTCCTGTCCAGGTCTCACCCCAAAGGAATTAAGTCAGAATAATTGAGGTTGGAATCCAAGCTTTCATTGGTTTTAAGATCCCCAGGTGGTTACAGTGCTGAGCAAATGTTGGGAAACTCTGCACTCCGATAATTGGTCTGTTTCAAGGTTTCCAGTTCTTTGCAATTTTGGTTACTTTTATTTTACCAAGTAATTGCTCATTTGAGCTTTCAAAGCTGTGGTCAGTTTTATGTGCGATCCTCTCCCAAGTCAGTTTCCCAGGTTCCTGTCTCCTTGCCGACCTGGTGCATTTTCTTAGCCAGCCTTACAACTAAGATTTTTTTGTTCTTTTCAAGAAATCCTTTCTTCCTTCCTTCCTTCCTTCCTTCCTTCCTTCCTTCCTTCCTTCCTTCCTTCCTTTCTTTCTTTCTTTCTCTTTCTTTCTTCTTTCTTTCTTTTTTCCTTCCTTCCTTCCTTCCTTCCTTCCTTCCTTCCTTCCTTCCTTCCTTCCTTTCTTTCTTTCTCTTTCTTTCTTCTTTCTTTCTTTTTTCCTTCCTTCCTTCCTTCCTTCCTTCCTTCCTTCCTTCCTTCCTTCCTTCCTTTCTCACCATAATATTTTTCTTTTCTTAAAAAAAATTACCCTATGAGTATGAATATTTTGCCTATTTGCATGTCTGTGTACCACGGCATGTTTGGTTCCTGAGGACAGTGTTGGATTCCCTGGCACTGGGGTCACAGACAGCTGTGAGGCACCACGTACTACTGGGAATAGAATATGAGTAGAGCAGTAAGTTCTCGTCACCACTGAGCCATCTCACACCCCCCCCACACACACACACAAATGGATTTTTCTATGCAATTTGGATTTTGACTTTAATTTCACTATTTTAAAATCATCCGCTCTTTATTCGTAGCAGCCTCACCACCAAAGCATGCAAATGGTGGGGTATCTGTATTCTATGCAGCAGGGCTAGAGCTGAGCAGCCGCTCTGTGTTGCAAAAGCAGATTTGTCTTCCCACTTGCCATTGTATCTTTCCCTACAAGTTCAGTAAGAACATCCAGAAACAACGCTACTTAGTTGCAGGAAGTTTAGTTTTCCCCCCTCAGATGGATTTGATGTTAGGATGGCAAAGCCTGTTTCTGCTCTCTTTTTCTTTTTGCTGCTTTCTGTGTAGTTTGTAAATTCTCTTGGGGTTTTCTCTGTATTCCATTGTTTATTAATTCCAAAGTGTTTCACAAGAATTACTCATTTCTTTTCTATTATCAATTTTGTTTCTCAAAGACGAAACAGTATGACCTAAAGAAGCCTCCACTTTTATGGATTTGCTAAAGTTACTACCTCTGTAGTTAGTTGAGGCGATCAACTTGTTTTAAAGCTCCGTGGGTACGGCAATACAGAACAATTTGCATACATTTGCACGATATAGTCTGATTAATAGATATGCTAGTTTCTGGAAGAACTGTACTAACTCTTCTAGTATTATTATGTTTATGTGGAGTTTGAATTACTTATACTTTTCTACTTATTAACATATTTTATGCCTTCTGTTTTGCTTTGTACTTATTACAAGTTTTTGGATTCCATTTCTTTACATTTAATACCCCAATCACATTCCTCTTCTGTTTTCTGTTAACTTTATATTAAATATTTATTATTCTCTATTTCTCTCTCAGTGTGTGTGTGTGTGTGTGTGTATGTGTGTGTACGTACATATGTATGTACCTGTGTTTCATAGTGTGCACAAGGGACTCAAAGGTTGACTTGGGAGCTGGTCCTCTCCTTTCTTGTGTGTTCTGGGGATGAGGCGCATGCTGTCACATGTGCATGGGACATGCTTTGGCACAGATTTCCTCTGGGCTCAGAGAAGAAGAATGTGGAGTATAGAGAACCTGCTTTAGTGTGTCACAAAAGTGACTGGAGCCACCACTACTGAACTAAGTTTCTATGCTTTAGAGGGAAATATAGCTTCCACTTCCACAGAGAAGGGAAAAGGTACACACACAGTGCTACACTATATAAAGCAAGTGCACATCAGTTACTATAAAATATCTCTTTTCAAAAAGTGAAGATTTTTCTTGGAGTGAGTATAACATTGTATATTTGTGTTCTGAGTTCTTAATTCAGTCACTACTCATTAATTCTAAATTAATCTTAGCAGGTTTGGGTTTTTGTATCATGCATGTAGCCTTATTCTCTGATACCCACAAAAATTAATATCAGAATTTTAGACTCTGAATCTTGACTATAGATTGAGATCGAATCTTAATTCAAAAAAGCATCTTCGTAAAGAGTTATGTTTCCATTTACTAAGTCTTGTTCTCAACATTTGCCATGGGAAGCTCAAGTCAGTTGAGAAGATAGGACTCTATCATATATAATTTTGAATATAGAAATTATCTCAGAAGCAGAAAACAAGACAGTTTTCCATACACTATTGTCTGAGAAACAGATACAGGCTAGAAGATGATTTCATCAGGTATTTTCTCCTAAACCATTCAGAACTTCTATCAAGCCACACTTTGTTTTGTCTTCCAGTCCATTTTGTGATGTGTCCCCATCACTCTGGTATGATAATTTCACAGGAACAAAGTTGCTATATAGTACTCCTCCAAGCACACACAGGAAGCCCAGAGGGAACTGGCTTATCAGTAAGTGGAAAGAACCGTCTTCCATGATTCTAGAACTGTAAAGCATCAGCGAATGACTGGCGTAAGGGACCACTGTTGTCTTATAACAGTTTGATAAGCCAAAGGCCATTGTATTCAGAGAAAAATTTCAAGTGGGGAAATAAAGATTAGTGAGGCTTTATTCAAATGACAAGAAAAAATAGTCACAAAAAATGTCTTTAAATGCAACAGTTTAGAAATAATATTCGGCATAAATTTTCCTGTTAGAACACTACTCTTTTACACACTTTTAGTGTTTGGCTTTTGTCTGGGTTATATTCCTGTTTTTCCAAAAGCTCTATTTTCAAAATTCTTGACAAAGAAATACTACATATATGTACCTGCCAAAAAATTTTCCAATTTTATCTTATTGAAGTAAATGGAAATTACAGTATTCCTGCTGCGATGTCTTGCACAGATCTACTTGCCACAGTTAAGGACAAGCCTTTTCTAGTGCACCTCACGGGGTGCTGGGGTGGCAAGCTTGCCATTCGCCCTGGGGGACCTAACTGGGCAGAAACCGTCATAGAAAGCAGCTGGATAGTTTTGAGCAAGAGCTTCGGGAGGGCGTATTCTTTGACCTGGTAAACCTGCTTCTGAGAACTCCATCCAAAGGGAATCATGGGAGTTGCTGACAAAAGATTTGTGCGTGAGGATCTTAATGGTGGCGCTGTTTATAGTATTTGTTAAAAATGGGAAATAACCTAAAATGCCAAACAGTAAGAGAATGACCAAGAGAATGCTCATGTCAAGCATACAGCATTGTCATGGAAACCATGCTTCTGGAACAGGAAAAGACAGGACATCGAAAGGAAAATTTTAGCGTATGGATTTGTTTAAATAAATTTTGTTTTAATTTTTATAAAACCACATAATTATATGTATTAGACACACAGGAGAAAGTTTTATGAACTGGAAGGAAATACTAAAAATATATAAAAATATACCCAGCACTGTCCAAGTCTGTAAATACTGGAGATTTTTTTTTTTAACACTAGACTATTTAATTCTTGCTTTGGGGACTTGCATTTCATATCGAAAGACAAATTATTCTGGGTGTTAGAATGTTTTGGTGGCTATCAATTGAGACTCAGATCCATTTCTGGATTCAACCATGGATGTTACTGATCAGTTTGGTGAGGCAGAGAGTAGAGCTGTGTACATAACACCTCTACCAGAAAAGCAGCAGTACCTTAGTTGTGGTCTGTGGTGCTGAGACAGCTCCTGTGACATAATTTCCCCACATCCCGTTGGCTCCCATAAACGGGGAGTTATGTCATCTTGTTCTGTTGATGGAAACAAACTATTGGAATTAAAGGCTAGAGGGCACCTATCCTTTGAACACACAGTGCGAGAAAAGTCACATGGGAGAGTAAACATGAAGGAAGGGGAATCTGAGGACTTCAGAGGGCTTTTTAGTGAGGTGGTGTTGTTGTTGTGGTTGCTTTTATTTTTAACCCAGTATGAGAATTCTCATGTCTAGTGGTGGCATTTGGACACAACAGGGATCTTTCTACCTCTAAAGACAGAGAGTTCCTCATCTCTAAAATGATGACATTGCTGTCTGTCATGGCCCTTGTCAAGCAAGTTGTGGCCTTGAAGGCCTTAGTCTAGTCACTGGGCATGTGCTGGTTAAGATTAACATTACCGTCTCACATTGCTTTAAGGACTTTTCTCATTGGATAGTAAATCTGTTTATGGAGCCTGAAAACAGTTCCTGGAATTATTCAGCATACGTTTAATCTACCATCTACATTAGCAGCCTTCAAATACTTGAAGACGGCTCTCATGAATTTAATAACTGCTTTCCCTGTGCCTTGTTTTTTATTTTATTTTTTTTTAATTTCAAGAATAGAACACAGTAGACCATAAAAATGAGTGTTATCATTCTTCCCTTGGATTTTCTATGTAAATGTTGCTTAACATTTAAATGGTGCTGATTATAATTTGAGATATTAACAGATATGCCATTGTGTCCCTTCTGTTATTGTCTGTAAAGGAGGTTAAACACTATATTAACTTCTGAGTAGTGATTTACTGTTGTTTTGTTGGGGAAAAATAAAAAAGAAGTAAAATAATATAATTTGATATTGCCTTTGAGACTTTTATGTTTGTGGAGCTCTTTATTTCCCAAATCAATTTTTTTTTTCTTAAAGAGCATAGACGTATGTAAATACAGCATCACACAAATGCAGAGTTGTTCTTTCGTCCTGGCTTACGCTGTTGTGTAATGTTGCTCTATAGCCATTAAGCAGCTGCTCTGCCGCAAACATGGCCACATTTCCTTTGGTACATGAAGGGAATTTACTCGGAATCTCTCCACATTACTTGAAGATATCTGGCCTTGCTTGAGCTGTTGAGATTCCCAATAGACTGTGTTCCATGTGAACCTGTGTTTTTCCAAGTCTCCGTAGCCTGCAGTCTACCATAGGCTTTATGGCCTCGGCAGTACCTTGACATTTTGCTGAATTTCTGACTCTAAATTATTGTAGGGATCTAGGCCCACTGTGAGAAAGACCCTTCCTAGTTGTTTGCCCAAGTGTTTGTCTTCTGACTACTGGGGCAAGCTTAGTATCCAAATGCCATGCCATCTTTTCCTTTCTGTGTCTGACTTAGATGACTCTTGTTCATCTAAGTTGAGCTGTGTATAAAGGCACATGAAATGCTGCCACAAAACTCAGCTACCCATTGCCTGCTTCCCACCTACCCCCAGCCTTTGGGCTCAGTGGCAGCAGACAGAATTACTGCTGCTTGCCGATGTTCCGTCACTCAGATCTCTTGATGTGCTATGCAGGAGCAGAGCTCAGCAGATCCTAAGGGAGTTACATTTTATCATCTGGGTTCTGATATATTTTCATGGTTGGTAAAAAAAAAAAAAACAAAGCCAAAAAACAAATAGCTTTCACTTTTCCTTGTAGATTTCAAGTCCTTGTCACTGAGGAATCCTCATTTTGTGTTTGACTGCCCATCTTGCTGTGTAAAATTAACCTCCAGGTGGTTCATTCCTCCCTTGTGATTTAGACAGGGTGTCCCCATATCACCTGTTTCAATCTATGTGACTTAGGAACATGTAGAGCCGTAACTACTTATAGTTATAATGAAAAAAATCCGCATGGGGTGATACCTACATTCTGAGATGTGTATCATATGATATAATTCATGTAAATATACTGAAATGTTCAGTACTCATTCTCTTATTCATTAGTTTTTAAGTGTGTGTGTGTGTGTGTGTGTGTGTGTGTGTGTGTGTGTGTGGTGTGTGTGTGTATGCACTGGATGAGACTCAGGTTGTCAGGCTTGGTGACAAGTGACTTTATCTACTTAGCCATTTAAGTGGCCCTCTTTCACACATTTATTTTGCAAGCATTTTTATGTTCTCGTTTGAATCCTTTGGCTATTGATATGAACTATATGCTGAAGGTTACACATTAAAATACAAACAGAGCCAGAACGATAATCTGACTTTAGGTGTTACTTTTCCTATTATAACCAAAAGTCTAGACTTTTAACACTGTAACATGTCATCTGCAAATGTATTGGGGCACATTCGTAGCTATTTCGGGACCCATGTGCCGCAGAATAGACAGACATGCCGGCAACAAACCTCTCAGCAAACAAGTTCATGGGAGGGATGGAGCCAGTAGAGTTGCCCATCGATTTTGTGCCAAGTATAGCTATATTGTTATAAGATCACTAAGCTGTTAATTTATGATCTTGGTTTTAAAAGCTGAATTTTAAAATGCTGTCCTAGGTTCGTTTAGTAGTTACTCTATATATAGGGCAGTGAGTCAGTTGCCCAGGGAGATATGCTGAAAAACAAAACCTAGTCACTCCCCTAAATAAAGGAACTGATAATCCAACAAAGAATTTAATACTTGAAAACAAATATCTTGGAAAATCTGAATGTGTAAAGTATAAAATCAGGACTAAGTAGGTGTGATGTGAGCAGAGAGGATCGATGTTGTGTTTGCCAGCCGGGGTCAGAGGAAGCAGAAGATGGGGGCAGGGGAGAGTTTGTCAGAGTGTGTTGTCATACAGCAGGACGGGGAAAGTTGAAAGCAACACGTACACAGGACAAGCTACGGAGAAGAACAGTGATTGGCTACAGAGATGCTAAATAACTGGTGCATTTCTGCTTGACATATTAAATGTGTTTAAAGTAATTTTAATTAAGCTAGTCAACCAAACTATACAATCCACAGTGGCCTAGAGCATTAAAACATCTTTGTTCCTATCCAGGAAGATGGAATCATTGCTACCCCCTTCTTTTTTTTTTTTGCATTTATGACTTCTAACACCTTATAGAGTTCTGGTTGCACAGACATTTCTCAGTAATCTCTGAAACAAATTGAATTTGGTGAAGAATTCATTGCGCAAGCAGTTTCTTAAAATAGAAGTGCATCAGCTAGGGACATTTTGTTATTCTTATAGAAATATATTAGCTTCGAGGTGGTTCATCCCTTGATGAACCATATATAAATATATATATTTCCAGATGAAATATATATATATTTTTTTTAATTTTTTTTCCAGAGTAGCTACTAAGTTTGGGACTTCAGGCTTTATCATCAAATGAGACATTGTACTTCCCTTTTGCTTTCTCTTGGCTTTTCTAAAAGGACAAAGAGGTTGCATGTGAAGCCATGCTACCACATGCTTGGCAAAACACACCCCTGATCCCAGCAGCCACTTCTTAGGTACTCTGGATGGCTGAATTTTCTAAGTAAAATTTTATAACTCATAAGAGGCTGTTTAGAGTTTAGTATTCACGGTTCAGGGTGTGGCTCTGCTGAAAGTTGTTACTGGTGCACTCATGTCTGACTACTGTTTATCTCTGTTTTGGGACGGGATCTCACTTTGTCAGGACTTGAAGAGTCTTCTACCTCTTCCTCCTATGTACTGGGATTACTGGTTTATTACACTGTGCTTTCTTCTACTCTGGATTTAATGCTTTATCTTACTTTGTATTGATAATGCCTCTAGGAGGTAGGTGATTTTTTTTTTTAATCTCTCCTTTATAGACAAATAACCAGAAACAGAGTTAGGTCTACTCTCATGGCCAACATCTCTTAGCTGGCAAACTCAGGCCAGGATTTTCCTCCCATCCCTTTCCCTTGGTGGTTCCATGTGACTCTTCACCCATGTGTCATCTCCCTGAACTGAATCTGATTGTTAGTCAGTTATGAACCTGGGTGTGAAATTTAATCTAGTGATAGATTCTGAGACTCTGGGGTATTCTTCTCTAGAAATAATTCCATTGTGAACATTTCAGACTTTTATGTTTTCCTTGGGGTAGTTTAAAGTCAGCTATTCACAATCTTCCCACTCTCATCTTGTACTCTTGATAGAAATGAGAATTGTAAAACTTCTGGACACCATGCGATGAGCTACCAAGCAAGCTAGGGCTTCCTCGAAGTCCTGAACTGTGTCTATGACCTTTGTGGATTGTATGCCTAGATTCACTGCATTTGCAACATCTAGTTTTTGAAAAAAACAAAAAACAAGAAAGGAGAGGGGAATCCAGTAGAAGGATGAGTAAGGAAAACATTGAAAATTGGCAAAGAAAACTTAAGGTTCACAGATTTAGCTTGGTGCAAGAAGGGATTCAGTGTGTCCCAAGTTTTGATCCTCTGTTGAATGGCCCTGGAACAAGGCTGGGAATTCTGGTAGCAGTGGCAGCTCATTGTTCTTTAATCAGGGAAGGGTTTGTGAAAGAATAGTGCTTTTGAGAGATCTTTGAAGCATTTCCGACAAGGTGCTAATTGTGATGTGGCTGTGGTTTTCCTTTTCTTTCTATCTCCTTCCCCCTCCCCCATTTTTCATAGGTCAGCTGGCTTTCCAGGTGTTGTGGAATGAGATGCGCTCAGAGTGTGTCCCAGCCTTCCTTCTCCATGTCTTCCATGGCAAACAGGATCCTACTAATTACAAATTTAGAAAGCTAATGGGAAATTCCATGGGTTTTCTATGTTATTTATATTTCTTATTTTTGAAAAACAGATTAAGTTTGTATTTTGGGTTCCAATCTTACTTGTTTTTAGAATAAGCACTCCTAGCCTTTGTTCTAGACTAAATAATAAATTCTAGAACTCAATTGGCACCTTTACCTTCTTCTTATGCTGATCTTTTTCCTTTGACGCTTGTTTTCAGGGTACCTCGAGGACAGTTTTGTAAAATCTGGAGTCTTCAACGTATCAGAACTTGTGAGGGTATCCAGAAGTAAGTAAACTCTTTCCTTACTACACAAGTACACAGAATCATTTAAATCCTGCATATTTTGAATCTTAAATATGGTGTGAAAACTAACTACTTAAAAGTATCTGAATTTTAAAATTCACGATTTAAAATAAATCTTAAATTTTCTAATAAAATAACCGAATGTATTACCTAATTTAGTAAAATATTTCCATTCAGCTCATCAAAGCTTTGTGTTGTGTAACACTAATGTTTAGGCTGTTTCATTGGTCATCATACTGGTATCCATTCAGTTCAGTTCTCTTTGTGACCATAGATGGGCATTTATATCAAAGGAAGTGTGGTTAATTAAATGTACTCTGTGTTGTTATGATAACCCACATAAGTTTCCTGCAGATAAGTGCTTTTTCAGTTATAGTGATTTGGTGGGGGTTGGAGATGTACAGGATATACACACTCACATGCAATGTGTAAAGGGATGCAGAAATTAACTTTGCAGATTGTGCTCAGATATAGATAGAAAGCATTGTTAGTCCAAACAATGTCCAGTTGTTTACAGCAGATACCTCACCTGAGGTACCATTCTTGGATAGCTGGATCGGGTTTTTCTAGGGTAAACTCACCTGGGTGGCTACTTAAACCAAGGGGAAGCTCTGTTGATTAACCAGCTCTTGGTTTTTGCTAGTGTGAGCAGACACATCCAAGGTGCCAGTAGTAATGCATTGATGGCATAAAAGGTGACTGTTTTCTTCCCAATCCCGTCTTTGATTTAGATTGTTCAGGCCACCTTGAGGGCTGTGTTTTGACTTCATGCTTTGATAGAAAGTATCATGATCTAGAACTGATGCCACTTAGATGATCCAGTGGCAAGTCCAGAGAGTCCTTTGTTTGTCTTTATTACCAATCTTCATGTGCACACTTTTGTAATCTCAGTACTCTAGAGTCAGAGGCAGGAGGATTGCAACAAGCTTGCAACCAGCTGGGCTACATCGCTAATTCTGGGCCAGCCGGGGATGTATAACAATCCCCTTTCTCAAAACAGAACTCAAACAAACAACAACAATAAAAACTGGTTTTTCATTTGTATCAACTCCAGAGTTTATGAATGAAGGCCACAAGCCACTGTAACGACCAAACATAGTGAGCTAAGAATTTGAGATTAACCAAGCAGCAGTAAAGTCCTCCTGTTTGGGCTCTCGTGTCCCCCAGCTCCCAGGTGACTCTCTTTAAACTATAGTTTCTCAAGTAACTCAGATTTGTGAACTTTCCGGAAAAACAAAACAAAACAACAAAACAAAAACCAACCAACCAACCAACCAACCAACCAACCAACAAAACCCCATGATTAAGAATGACACATATGGCCACCTTATATACCTTGTCTCTTCTGCCAGGATTCAGAGTAGATATGGGTGTCATGGGTTCATCTACTTGGGAGGAACAGTGGGGATGACAGTTAAATATGTGTATCCCAGAAATTCTAGTGTACCTACGTACTTCACAAAAGGCTTCTGGTGGTCTAAGCCACATGTGATTTTCCAGAGATCCCCTAAGGCAGCTGGTATTCAAAATTGTTCTTTAGCAGAGATGCTGGACTGTGGAGCTGTAGAGCATAGGAAACCATCCCCTTCTCTTAGACCATTTTACAAACCCCATAATGGGATTTTGTTCCTTTTTATAAGAAGGGCAGTAGAGCCATTCATCAGAAAGGATTCACGTACTACCCCATTATAGATAGCACTATCCCAAGTATATCAAAAGAAAGCCACTTTGGATTCTTCAAGAGCCCAGAATAATATTTTGAAAAATGGGAATTTCAAACATAAAATATAAATTAAAAATACCTTCTCAACATTTCAGAAACAAGGTAAATTTTAACATGTTTCACTCATTTATTCTTAATTTATAATGTCATTTCTTAGAGGTTTTTAAGCTGTGTGTCATTACAAACATTACTGATTTGTAATTAGTACATTAAGTATCCATATTCATTCCTTAGTTAATTTATTCAGCAAACATTAACTTTCTCCTCCATATGTAAATAGATGTCTCTGAGATTCTTGAAAGTTCTATTCTCCTAAGTGTTTTAATATATTCACACTATAATCTTGTTTACACAGTTAAACTTCATTGTTTATGAGTTAGGGGTTTGTTAAGTCAAACTTTAGCACATAAGTTAAGTCTTATGCTGTGTGTTACAGGTTGAGGCTTTTTGATTCATGGCCTGCCCTTGGTACTACCCTCTAGCATTTTACTGTCACGTGACCTACTAATGTGCATGCTGACATTAGCTAATGAGGCCATTCCATTTCAGGAATCACTCTGTTGAAGGATATTATCTCCATTCTAAAAGTTGGTTAAGGACAGCTTCTGGCCTCTTAACCTTTAGAAACCCAGGTTCTAATGAGTATGGCTTCTAGAAAAACATTGGCACGCCGTAGCCAAGATGTGTAGTGTTTGGCTTCTTAAAGCTCTGTCTAGACGAGGTGCTAAGAGTCATGTTTCTATCTGACTTGGGCTCTTCCAGAGGATTAAAAGCAGGAAGACCCAGCAGACTTGCTCTTCTCAAATGCGCTAGGGTTGAGAATCTGTGTGTTGTTTGAAGTTTTTAGTTATGTTTATTATTATTTTTACTTTCTTTTCAATAACTTCTCCTTTACTGCCAGAATGCATTCTAAGTTTTTCAGTTTTAGGTCTGGGCCTCACCATGTGGCAATGACTGGCCTGGACTCAATATGTAGATCAAGCTGTCCCTGAGTTTGTACACACCCACCTGCCTCTGCCTCCTAGGTGCAGAGATGAAAGACATTCATCACCATACCTGACCCTGACTCTGAAGGGTTTTTTTGTTTTGTTTTGTTTTGTTTTGTTTTTTAATTACCATTTTACTGCATACTATACCCAGCATGTTTCTGGCCAAGTGACCTGTAGTGACTATTAAACTGTAGTGACTAGTAAGCCATGTATATCCATTAGAAAGAAACTTGCCTAACTACCGTGCAATCCTAATGCCACTATAAAAAAATGTATCTAAATGATAGAACCTGTAAAGTTCCTATCAATTTCATCAATACACGGTCAAATAACTCAGATTTCTGGTGTGGTCAGAACAAAGAAAATGTTCAGTAGAGAGTAATGCACATGTAAATTGGGGACTTCAGACAACTTGTCTCTTCTGGCATCTGCTGGATAGGTAAGGGTATAACCCAAATATTGCTCTCACAGGTCGTATACCTGGACTCCACAGGAGGGTCAACTCCGGTCTGAAACAGATGCATTTCTGTTGTAGGAGGCAGGAGATTATTCACATTCTATGAGACAATCAGCTTCCTGCTTCTAACATATACCCGGCTTCTCATATCACATAGGCCACCATTATACAAATACATTTTAAGGCACGTGGTTATTGTAAAGTAAGAAATTTTACATTTTTTTAAACTTCTGGCAAACTTCAGGCCACAAAATACATCAGTACTGTAACCATCTAAATAATTCAAATAGTCTTTACACATAGGATAAAAAACATTTTATCTAAAAAGAAAGTTCAAGTATATCAAATAATTTAAACATAGTGATTAAAATCTGAACAACTTACCAAAAGACAGAAGTTCCAGGTTTAGAGCTGAAACTCTTTTTGGGTGTGTAGATGCTGTGTTTTAGTAGAGAGAGAGAGATCCTGTCTACATAGTTCTTGATTAGTTCTCTTCAGTAAAACATGTGCCTTTTATTTATACTTTCTTAAGAACATCTAAAGTTAATCTTGGACCAACAGATATTAAAATCCAATCAAATTGATAGAAAATACACCTTAATGATATTAAAAGTTCTAGAAGAGAAAAAAATTCTTGAAAATTAGTAGTTCTTTGTAGTTACACATACAGCTGAACGCAGTTAGGAGAGGCTGTGGTAAGTAGATTGTATGTTCAAAGAGTGGATTTCAAGAGCTCTAAAAATCTGTTGCCAAGTCTCCTGGACACTTTCAATAGAGCTACTGAAGGCTTGAGGGTTCAGTTGGCCTAACACACTGCCCCTTGACACCAGCTGCCTAGTTCTCCACATTGTATGTTGTTTCTATCCTGACTTTACTACTACAGTCACATCAGCTTGGAAAAATCTTCCTTTAGTGCCTTGATCCTTCCTCACGTCAGTACTGTCCTTTCTCTCTGCAAAATCTGTAGAAAATATTGATTGTGTTACTCATTGGGGAAGTTTTATTGTTATCTAAATTTCCCAGGTATTTTTAAGTTTGTTCAAGTGTTTTGTTTTCTCTACAAACTGCACTGTTTGTTTATTGAAGGCAGATGTATCTGAGAATATTTTATCCATTGCAATGCCTGCTTGCGATAGACACAGGCACTAGCCTGTCTGATTCTCAGCCTGCTCACCTACTTGTCTGCCTTCCTTTCCTTCCTTTCCTCCCTCCCTCCTTTCTTCCTTCTTTCCTTCCCTTCTTTTACACACACACGCACATACACACATATTCATGTGTGTACACATACATACACATGTATGTGGAGGCCATATGCCAACATGGGATCTTCTGTCATCCTTCACCTTGTGTTTTGAGGTAGTGTCTATCATTGAACTTCTCTGGTAAGGGAGTGCTCCCAGCATGGGAATTACATGTGCACAACCTTGGTTTCCTATGGACACTGGGATCCAAACTCAGATCCTCTTTCTTGCACAGCAAGGACTTAACCAATGGAACTGTCTCTTCAGTCTCCATACAATAGCTTTTTAAAGAATAAACTTCCAGCAAGCAGGTTCATTTGTCTGTGCCTGCTATTTGCACATTTTTGAACAGTTCCATCTTGACCAACTACTCCATTTTACCTGAGGACTGGAGAGAAAATGAAGGAAGCTCACCTGATTAATATGTGTGCCGAAGACATGATGCTGGACTGCCTCTGTTCCCACTGCTTTATCCCCTAATAATTATATGTACTAGCTTTTTATTTTGTTATTTGGAAAGTGAAGCACACTCTGAATAAGCGACAGGGGGCTTAGACTGAGAGTCCGTTTTTATCCTGAGACTCTAACATGCAGAGTGACGGCGCAGTGAACATTCATTTATAAAACCTGCCTACATGTGTATTTGCAAAACACCTTGGCTTTTATTTCATACTCATAAACTTTTCAAGATTTACTTAAATCAAATTACACACACTGTGGTCTTATGTTTGTTTATTTTCTCTTATTTGAGACATGGTCTCACTCTGTCCATCAGACTGGCCTCAGACTTGCTATATAGTCTAGTCTGGCTTTGACTTCTCTATTCCTCTGCCTCAAACTCCCTAGAGCTGGCATTATAAGTATGTGACACTAGACATTGCTAACCATCATGTTTTTGAATTCATTTTAGTGTTGATGTTAAAACTCATAGAGGATAATAAGCTTTATTTGTGAAAGTCTTACATATTTATTTAGTTAACAATGATTTAGTTCAGTGCAAACCACTCATTTGGTGCTAAGTAATAAGGAACATTTATTTGTCCTGGTCTGTCTACATCTACAGACTGAGGAGTAACAGATATATAGGGGAGTGAATGAAGGAGATTGGATATTGTGATGAGGGAAAGCGGTATCCAGGGACCTAGTGTGAGTGTCTGGTTCTTATCTGCAGCATTCAGGGGCTATCAAATTTTAAGGTGAAGAGAGCTCTTGCCCCGAGCCATTGAAAAAAAAGATAGGGATTTTATATTTGAACAGAGGTAACAATGAGTATCACTTTCAACATTTCTTTAAATCTAATTATTCCTCAGCACCCATAACCCAGGGAACTGGAGTCAACTTCCCAATCGGAGAAATTCCCAGCCAACCATACTATCATGACATGAACTCTGGTGTGAACCTGCAGAGGTCGCTGTCTTCTCCACCGAGCAGGTAATGACAAAGATATTGTGCATGCTGCCCCCCTTTGTGCAGTTAGACAGGCGAGTAAGGAAGGCGAATAGGCATTCTGCTGGCAGCACACACACTTCAAAATTTTGCCAGAATCATTTGTTTTGATATTCTCACATCGGGTGTAATTGCCGTTGCCTTTAAAAATCTTTTTTGAGGGGAAAATGAAGTACAAAATAAGTTTGGTTTTTTTTTTTGTTTTTTTTTTCTGTCTTATGGCATGAAATATGATCCTGGAGTTAATCTTTTGACAACTTTAAAAGTGATATTGGGAATTGTAAAGATGGCCCCGGGGTTAAGCTCACTTGTTGCTCTTAGAGAAGACCTGGGTTCTGGTCTTAGCACCCATATGGTAACTCACAACCATACAGAAACTCCAGTTCCAGGGAATGTAGTGCCATTTTCTGATTTCCATGGACACCAGGCATGCACATGGTACACTTATTGGCAAAGCATACATACACACAAATTAAAAAACTGTGATACCCTCATAGATGCAAAGGGGACAGGGGAGGCAAAGAGGAGGGGGAGGGAGACTTTGTAGAGGGAAACAGGGAAGGGGGACAACATTTGAAATGTAAATAAATAAAATAACCAACTGAAAAAAAAGTGCAAGTGATATTGCTGCAGTGACCCTCATCGATAGCCAGTGCATCCTGTTGACTTTTACTATAATTACACATCTGCACTTGGGATCATGAACATGGAAAAAGATGTCATTCTCCTAGCCTTAAAATTAAAGCCTGATTTGAGACTGCAACATTTAATTACTTGAGGTTCTCTGACTAAATCAGTTAACTCTTCTGGGACCAAGGAAAGCATCAGCCAGATACTCTGAAGCTGAGTTAGCCAACCTTTGCTGGGGACACTGAAGAATGAGGTTCTGCCTTTTAGTTCTCTGCTCACATGTTTGCTTTCTCTGGCACTCTTGAAGCTTTGATTCAAGATAAATATAGAGATATAGAGGTATTTTTATTTTGCCTTTTTTGAGGTTTGTCTTTCACGTCCATTTCTGGAGCATGCAGTATATCCACAGACTAGCATAAGGATGGACACCAAACATCATGCATTATGCTAATTTTTAAAAATAAAAGACAATCTGGAAAAGTATTTTTCTAGACTTTCTCAGTAATGAAAGTTAATTGCCTCTGTGGAAATATCCATATTTATGTGTTTATAAAGTAAGGTTGATTTTATAACATTTATAACCCAACTGTATTTTCATGTAATTAGATTGTATATTAAGATAATTGGGTTTATTATCACGAAAATTATCTCTGATATGTTGAAGCCCTAAAAGTGCTTTGATCTTTTAAAATTTAAATTGTGAGTTAGGATTTTTTAATTTGCTCCTGTGGATCCATATGTTGTCAGCAAGGGTCTTTCCCCATGGTCACTCAGTATCAGTGAATATCCAAATAAGCCAGAGCCTAAAGGTGTTTCTTTGTTGCTCCTTGTGTAAATAATTCCTCCTCCTTTCTTTGTTTACTTCTGCTGACTCATGGTGGAAGAGAATTACATTAAAAGGAGAATTTAAACAACATGCACACAGTCTCTAAATTTGGATACTTTGATAGAGACTAAAGAAATAATATCATTTCCAGTAAGCTTTGTCATGGGGAGAAATTGTCCTGCTCAATCATGTCAGTCCTCCGGGTGTTCTTAGCCAACAATTAACCCAGTGTATGCACAAAGAAACTGAAATGCGGACAGGCTTCAAGGGCTTCAGCATGTAGTACTCTGACTGGGAGACCTTCCTCCTGGTGTGACTACTTCTGTTCACTTTTCCTGGGTAAATTCACTGAATTTCTCCATATTTGTCCCCCTGTTTGTTTAAAAATGGGGGCTTAGTATACATGTATTTTTTAAAAGATAATCTACAGTTCCAAACTTTGGTGACATTATAATTATTAACAGTGCATATATGAAGTCAATCCAGGAAGTATCTTGTGGTTATTGCATATGAACACAGGTACCAGTAAAAATTCTTTCAATAAAGAGGAAGTATTTATTTATGAGTCAATCATTAGTTGTTTACTGGGGTGTTGGTTGGAAACACACCAAAGTAGAGTGTCCCAAAATATCACTCTAGCTTTTAATCTTTGCAGTAGATAACCCACTTTCCTTCATAATAAGTCATGTTATTCCAAAGTATTTTCTTAAAGTACACCACTTGATTTGTCAGTAATCATTGTTCATGGCTGATCTTAAGAGTAAAGGTCCAGAAACCCAATCTCTTTAAGGAAGATCATGGTATACTTACTTACAACTAGTAAAGTTCTAGAAACGGTCGTCATGTTATTAATTACAAGGTCAGCACTAATAATTAATATTTAATAAGTATCTTCAAACTGTAAGCCATTTCACTGAGAGTTTTATAGGTATTAGCTCACTTCATCTTCTCAACCAAACTCTTTAAACTAGGTTTTATTATTTCCACCTTACAGGTGATTAACTGAGCTTAGCCAGGTCGAGGAAGCAGCTACTGGAGCTAATAAATGGCAGTCCAAACGTGGGATTCCCAAAGTTTTTCACTGCCCAACTCCAGGGCCTTAACTACAAACTAACAACAAAGTTTTGCACTGTCTGTGGCTGTGCTATGCAGTAAACAGTATTAATATCAAAAACATAAGATAAATCAGTGCATCTTAGCAAAATCCGCACATTAGCAGAAAAGACAGATTGAGAGTTCACTTTTACTAAGTTTCTCTGAAAAAAAAAATTGAAAAGATAACTATAGCAAACAGTTTTTGTTAGGTAGGCAGAGGGATAGGTGACACACAAAAGATACAGAATATATACTATTGTAAATGTTCACTACTCCTATGGATGTCTGGAATACCCACCATTCTTTCAAATTAATTCTTTAACTTGGATTTATGGAAGTTATTTTTCATTTTAAAAATAAATGCTAGAATCTTCCCAGAAATACCATTAATATCATCATTGTTATATTTTAACAGCAAAAGACCCAAAACTATATCCATAGATGAAAATATGGAGCCAAGTCCTACAGGAGACTTTTACCCCTCTCCAAATTCCCCAGCTGCTGGAAGTCGAACATGGCATGAACGAGATCAAGGTGGGTAAGAAGGCACCTCCAAGGACATTGGAGTACATAACATTGCTGATTTCATGTTGCACTTAGTCACCATTCCTGGGAACCAGTATGGACTAAATGTGAAATTATTTCAGTAATTATTTTAAAGATAATTTTACAAGAGTGGTTGCATGTTATCAAAGTTACAAAAATCCCGTTTTATTATATCTTTATGTTCATACAAAATGGTCTCTCAGGGTCCACAATTATGTATGCAACTGACTTGGGTCCACCAACACTGGACAATAGAGTCTTGATAGAGTGGCAAGTTCCAACTCCTTGAACGCCCATCATTTTCTCTGTGAGTCTGTTTGGAGGAGCAAATTTTAGGCAGTTAGCAGGTAGAATTTTCACTTACAGGAGGCTGTAGTTTCCTCTGGAAGTAGGTGGCACACAGATAACAGATCAAAGTATAATTTAAGAGACTAAGTCTAAAGTTAATCTACTTGCATCCTAGGTAGACCTATGACTCAGTTCTAGGATCATTGAAGAGGAGCATAATTTTATATAAGTATGAGTTAGCTTTCTGGGATCTGACTTGGTCTTTATTCTTGAGATGCACTGGATCTCCTGTGTTATTTAATTACACATATTCATGCCTTTCTATACAATAAGGAGATATTAAAGGTATGGTGCATTTCAGCTAATTACAACTTTTGTTGGTTTGTCTGTACATGTTTGCAAATAAATTTTTATAGAAGCATCATAAAATGTATTTGTACATTTTTAAAATCAAATTCTGTGTTTAAAAATGTGAAAGGGATGTGTTTTGCCCTAATGGTTTTCAGCCCAGAATGTAGTAAATTTTTTTTTTTAGTTTTTTGTCTGTGAGCCTGAGAAGCTACATACAGAGAAATGTTAACAGACAGCTGACCCTGGAGCATAGGCTTTTATAGCCAACGCCACATCCTTACCAGGATTTGCTTCTTGCTACTCAGGATTTCATATTGAGTGACATATAACCTTTACAAGGATGAGGCCTTCATGGAGATCTAGACTAACAGATTACCTTTCACATGTTGATATTTTACAAAGATTTACTCATCATTATGTTATATGCATGAATGCTTAGCCTGCATGTATGTGTGTATGCAATCTGGGTGCAGTTTGGGCTCCTGTGGGGACTAGAGAGGCCATCAGATCTCCTAAATTAGTTACAGACAGTGCCAAGACGCTTGGTGAGTGCAAGTGCCCGTAACTGCTGACATGTCTCTCCAGATCCACATTTAAAGTATTTAACTAGTAAGGATGGAAGGGACAGGGGGCAGTTACGTGAGGTGGGGAAGCAATGGTAGAATGGCCGTTGGTACCTTGAGGTTGGTACCAATGATGGGAAAGAAAGCAAGGAGGTGTGTCAGGCTCCTTTTACAGAAGGGTTGGAAATTCAGCTGGCCAGTTTGGGCTTTGAAAACCTCCCCGAATCCATTCTTCAGGCAGTAGGCACACTTGATCATGAGGCATTATCTGACCCTTCTGCTTCCTCTCCATCAGTAACCCCCCAGTGTTCTCAGGAGGAAAACCACCAGTCTCTCATTTGGCCACAGATTCACAGTGTTGCTTTTCATTCCCACTGGCATCTGGGCTTAGGGCTTTGTTTGGGTTTGGGAATGCAGTGTCCAAGAAGTGGTCTTTCACACCTTCTAAAGTGGTCTTTCCTACCTATTCATCTGGCAAATCTCTTGATATCCTTAATGGCCCCTGATCCACTGATGAATTTCATCCTAAATTAATCCTTTTGTGCCTTGACAGCTGGTATTGCTCCTTCATTGTGTTCATAATAGGCAA
The DNA here is from genome assembly GCA_036184795.1 of Tokudaia tokunoshimensis. NCBI lineage: Eukaryota > Metazoa > Chordata > Mammalia > Rodentia > Muridae > Tokudaia > Tokudaia tokunoshimensis. Next base: position 67,383,675 of record BTHU01000005.1, on the reverse strand, counting down.
TTTTATATTTATTTATTGGAGGAATTATTTAGATACAACCATATTATTCAGGTAAGTGTTCTGATTGTGGAGGTCAGTAGCACCGAAAACAACAGTGATGTGTGATAGGGCCATAGTCACTATTGGTCAGATAAGAGCCACTGGGTACACATCCAGTTTCATAAGTAAAGGCAAGAAATAACAGAACTCTAGAAGTGAAAATAATAATAAAATCCACACATCTTTATGCTTTATTCCTTGTTTTACTAACATTGTCACTTTACGGTAAACAAAGATGTATTTCCTTTGTCAGAAAATTATTCTGGGACAAATCCTATTGGTAGTAATAACAACACTGAATACTTACAGATGAGTGTGTTGCTCAAATGAAGGTGTTCTTTATTGTAGAGTGTCACTCTGTAAGAAGTGATTTCCCTTGCAGCTATTCAGGAAGTCAATCTCTCATCATGTTATAAAACAGTTTTGAGAAGTAGAAGGGAGATTGTCATTCTTTCTCTTTGTAAAATCGTTGCATTGTCTCGATGATTTCCTATTGTCAAGATGACTAACACTATCTGAGAAGGCTGTAAAAGCAAATTATAGTGAGAGGAAGGAGGAAGGTTCCATTCCCGTGGGTTGCTTAAAGCACCTGCCACTTGAAATTTGAAGACTCTGAGGACTCTGTAATGTGCACAATAAGCCATTATGGGAAGAAGACTTCAACTACAATGAAAAGCCAGGGGAGGTCCAGCCCCATCTTCACAAACTTGCTAAGACCAAGGAGGTGATCCTGTTCTAGAAACAAATTGATTTTTAAAATTTTCAGAATAAAATGCCTGAGATTGTTCTTGTCTGTCTTCATACCATTCTTAAGGCATCCTTGTCAGGTGGGAAGGCATGGTCCAAGGTACTCCTGAGTACCACTTTCAGCGCTGTTTACTGCCAGTACCTTACAGTTGTTTTCCACACAAAGCCCTGTGTAGTACACAGTAACACCCACTGACTCATCATAGGTTTCTGTTTTTAATTGGCAGAAATGCTAAAAATTCATTACTATTCCCTGGATATCTGCCTTACTTAATAGATCATTATTAACTGCCGATTAAAATATCTTCTGGCCAGCTCTATCAAAGCTGAATTTTGAAATAGAAGAATAAATATGATGAAAGTATGGGCAATATGTTATAATGTTTTTTCATTCTGAGCGAGAAATAAATGATTCCATGTGACCAAGTTTTTATTTCTGTTTTTTTAAAAGAATTTATATAAAATGTTCAGACCAAATCTAGCTTTCATGTGATGACATATACCTGTGTACCTTTTAATAATTTATTATACGTTTTTATTTTTGCAGATTAAATACATTCTTATATTGAAATCATAGTGTATAACTTTGCAAAGGTAGACAAGACTATTTTTAAACTAAATAGTATTCAGAATGTTAAATATTTGATAGAGGACTATATAATTTGGTTAAGTTTCTTCTCATTGCTAGTGGTAGAAATTGAATTTGTCAGTGTCAATGCTGGGTGGTGTTGGCACATTCCTTTAATCCCAGCACTTGATGGGCAGAGGCAGGATGATCTCTCAACAGGCAGGATAGCCTGTTCTACAGAATGAGTTCTAGGACAGCCAAGGGATTCGCAGGTAAACCCTGTCTTGAATCTTCCTCCCACCCCTGAAATGAAATTATCAATGAAAGTAATAATGGGCATGAGGAGCATAGAGTAACCACTGTATTCCTTTCTTAAGGTCTAGAATATTCTCCTTGCTTAGTCTCTACTATGAATACTTATGTCTGAACTTTCCTTTTTCTTTGTTTAAGGGGGAGGTGGGGGAGCAAGCTGAAGATCCTGCCAAGTCCTAGTGCCTGGTTCCCAAGCCGTCTACTCCTGAGCTACGGCCTCAGACTTACGTATTTCATTTGGATTCTCTTTTTATCCTTCAGATCTTAATGATTACACTCAAAAAACATGGAGGTTGGACATGTTGGTTGATTCCAACATTGATCCACAAAAGTATCTCTTAATAACTTGTCTACATTTAGTTTTACCTCCCTGAGTCTACTGAGGAACTTGATTGCTGACCTCTCTGGAAAGGACTAGAGCAATCCTTTTAACACCAGATGAAGAGCGATGCACCTCATGGTTTTTCCTCTACTTCTGCTTACTTTCATGACATTAAATCTGATTGTATTCCAATGCCCAGTAATTTAACAGACTGGTTGATTATTTACTTGGACATTTGAAATTTTTTCTTGAGACACTGCCTCTGTCTCCAAAGTGTTAGGATTCATGCTTGGTTACTTGATACCTTCAAATCATAACCCATCAGGATCATTTACTCCTCCTATTAAACTACTCATGGCTTTATCTAAGTCTGGATGTAAAATGATACAATAATACATTTGTAATACAGAGTTGAAAATTTCTGAATGGAAAATGTAATGGCTTCTCAAGCTGATAAATAATAAGGCAATTTGTAATTTTAGATAAAATGTAAACTTAAAAGGACTTTTCGTGCAGTTAAATTTTACTAATTTCTATATATTCAGGGTTGCGATAATTTGGCTCATTAACATTTATCAAATTCTTATCACATGACAAGAATTTTTATAGGCATTGGGCACACAAATATGATTAAGTTGCTAGCTCTGGACCTGCTAAACAGAAAAATAATTGTTATTTATAAAAAGGGGCTTTATGAAAAATAAATAAATAAAGCAGGTGACAAGGGATTATCTTTATGCTTTGGAACTAACTTACTTTTGAAACACCATGAGCTATAAATCTTTACATAAAATTAATAAGGTAGTACCTTAGAAAAATTGACCCAAGTTATAGACTGATATGTAATTAGTTAAAATTTTAAATTTAACTCTTAAGATCACATAGACATCATGTTCTGATTACAGCAAATTCTTGAAAATACAATTACTAATTTTTTTAAAAATATTCAACAGCAGACAACGTAGATCCGTGGTAGAGAGAGTGCTGGCTGAGTATGCACTAAGGTCTTGGGTTCCGCTCCCAGCAACACACACACACACACACACACACACACACACACACACACACACGTCCTGTTATATAAAGAACTCTCTGCAGCAAGTCTTTCTGAAGTTTTGTATATTTGTAAGTTCATGCCATTAACTTTGCGAATATTTTCCTCAGTGAAATAACTCTCCCATGTGCTAACCTTCAGTTTGTACTGTCTAACACTCTCTGAGAGAAAGTGGTAGCTTTCAGCAAATGAATTCAAGCAAAGTGGGAGCTAGAGACGAACGTCGTCTCTTGAGTTAATGAAGAAATATGTAAGGGTACCTGGAGTGAGGCACACTGTCAGAGAAACAGATTCAAGACCAGCAGTATCACTTAATGTGAGTTCAAGAAGTGTTCATAGACATGCTAGATATGAGTGGTCTACTCAGTTTGGAAAGTTCTGGTTTAACTCTTAATTTAAACTTTTTTTCTTTGCTGAATGAATATGTAGAATATTAAATATACTGTTGTGTGCTGTTACTTTCCAGGAGAGGCTGCTGACTCGATTAGCATGCTTATTATGTGTGTGAATTCAGAAGCTTCCCTCCCCCACAGTAGGAGGAGTTAGAGGGAGCATTAAGTCCAAACTTTGGGCAAGTGCCAGAGCCCAGACTTCTGTTTGATGAAGGCTGGAATCTCAAGGTTTCTGTGGGCTTGGGAGCTGAGGGAACCCACGGCTTTCATGCTTAGCTGGGTAGCTGTTCTCTGAGAGTCATTAACGTTAAAAGCAGTCCTGGAGAAGGCAGGGGAGTGACCTGGCAGACAAAACTTTCCAGCTGCCTTTGGGGACCCACTGACCACCAATTCTGTATGTTCTTGGAGTTGGCATCACTGCAATCAAATAGCAAATCTTCTAATATCAATTTCTTTTAATGTGAAAAATAACAACAGAAGTAACATCCTTTGATGGGGTAAATGTGTATAGGAGCTGGTTGGCATGTAAGGTATAAGTCTAGTTTTAAACCTTCCTTCAACTTCCTGAGAAAGTATCAGAAGTCAGGATTTATAGCTGAGTGCTTCCCCCCACCCCAGTCCATGCCACTTTGGTATCAGAAAGCCAATCTCAGAGACCCCCACCATGTGTGGATTATTCCCACCAGCTACACTGCTGAGGGTGGAAAAAAAAGAAAAGAAAAAAATCACATGACCATCTTCAAAACAGAAAGGAGAACAGTAAATTGTTCCTGAAGGCTCTCGTTAGAATTCCTCTTGTTGCCTGCTAATTAACAGATATCTGTCTGCCTTTCATGTGCTTGAATGGAGACGCGCATGTTGGGTGGGGCAAGCTTGTGTGCATGTTCCAAGGGCCCAAACTGGTTAATATGGAAAAGTTGAGCTCTGGTTTCGTGCTCTGGAAACTTAATGATTTAAAAGCACCAATTTTGCAGGAAAGAAAAAAAACTAATACATAATTAGTTCCAAATAATAACAGCTGTTTGATAACTTGGTGAAACAGATGGAAATTGGGAAGTAGGAGCCCCAAAGACGCTGAGTCCTGGGATGCCTCGCAGAGTTCTATGGCATATTCAAACTGTATGCTTTAACCTCGTTTACATGTTGTTTTACAGTTCAAACGTGTTTTGGAGAAGTTTGGAAAAGTCAGAGTAACTGGACTAGCACTAGCCCACACAGTGAGAACTTGATTTTCTAGACAGATCACAAGGTGTTGCATTATTCAAGAGAAATGGACAGGGCGAGTTTCCCTCTAGGTAATAGGCCATATTCAGGGGGAAGAGACCCAACCTTTCCCTCACAAGTCTCCTCAGGCAAATGGTTTTCCTGGAGAGCTTCATTGCTGATCCTGATAAGTGTTATAGAATAAAACAAGAGAATGGAAATGAATTTGTGCATTTCTCAGGGTTCTGAAAGAATTCTCAAAACACAATTATGTTATGTAAGATATGTAAATACATGTGTCTAAAACCAACTTAGGAATGCTGGGAGTTGATTCTTTTGACTGAAAGTATTACAAGTGAAGTGGTTTTAAGGAGTCAATGTGAGGAGGTGCTGGAGTGCAGCAGGTGACTGGCCGTACACCTTACGGTTCCCTTAGTTAGCCTGTGTAAACTGGCAGTGCTCTCCCAGTCTTGAATCGCACATTTTCTAGCAATTAAAAACTATGCTAAGTAAATCATGTTATTTGTTTATGCATACTTCTAAGAGTTTTTGCTTATACATACTTCTAAGAGTTTTTAAAACAGGTTTTAAAAACACATTATTAGTTTAACCTAAGATACATTCTGAGGTTAAGATACCATAATTTATTAGAGGTTCTCTTTTTGAGTAAAAATTTCAACTTGGCTCTAAATGTTTTATTTTTAAGTATCTGTTTATCCTTTACCAGACATCCCCTTCTTTCTCTCAGTAATTAAAGAAAACATGTCAATTTAAAGTATACATACCCGAGAAAGTCAAGCTTCTATTTTTATTTGGTGCTATCATTTATTGAGTACTTAATACCTGTTAGATGCTGAGTTTAAAATAGCTTTAAATTCCTTTAGAAAATTCCCACCTCTGGTCCAGCAAGATGGTTCATCAGATAAAGGCACAGGCCACCCAGCTGGAAGGCCTGATTTTATCCAAAGATTCCATAGAATAGAAGGAGAGGACCAGCTCCTGCAAGTTGTCCTCTGGCCTCTGCAGGCTCGCATACAGTCTCTAAAGAAATAAGTAAATAATAAATGCAAAAATCTAATTAAAAAATCTACCCTATGGCTTAAACATTTATTATTAACCATGGCGGCAATGGTTAGAGTTTTTCCTACTTATAGAAGAAGAAACTTTGATAAGAGTGTTTCTTTGTGTCCAGTGTCAATCCCAGTCTGAGAGTTCGACAGTGTCAGTGATCTGGTATTTGAAAATCTGAAATGCTTCTAGAAATACTTCATGATGTCATAGTGGAAATTTCCACACCTGACTTCATGTTTTGGGTTCTAGTCTAAACACAAACATACACGCACGAAAAATATTATATAAAGCTTCCTTCAGGGTATGTGTATAAGGTGTATATGCATAAATGAATTATGCTTAGACTTGCATTGCATTCTCAGATGTTCTATTATATGTATGCCAATATCCCAAACTCTAAACATCTGACCTCAAGCATCTCACAGAAAGGACATATGACCTGTCTTTGAGTTTTGAAGCTTTCATTAACGTAGATATTTTAAAGACCCAAAGTCTTCCATTTCTTAAGTTAACTTTTAGATGTTTACTTTAAATGCGCTCACTATAATAACATAATAATTGTATTGTTTATGTGCTTGGAGGCACTGAATGTTTTGCCTTATACTTCAGGAATGCCCAGATCCCACAAATACATGTCCTGTCCTGTTCCATTCTGCTACAACCAATGATTGATAGAGATTGAGTTATCATACAGAACCTCGTTATGGGATCAGTGTCTCCTACTTTGAAAACAAGTGACTCAGCCAGACAGCAACATTTATTTTCTCTAAGTGACTGGAGGCCTAGCAATAGGAGACCATTATCCTGTGACAATATTCTGTTTCATTGACATTATCTCGAAAATGTAATTGGTCCATTACTAAATAGAGGTTTTGTTACTGATCAATTTCACGTGATTTCTAAAACCATTAGGATAATAAATATGCTATCCCAGTAATTTCATTGACAGAATGGTTTTATTTTTTTCATTTACATTTATTTGAGGGGGTAGAAATATATATTTAAACACCACTACCTTATTAGCTTTGACCTCTTTTTCACAGAATTTATGTGCGACAGTCATGTTTACATTGAGCACCGAACAGAAGACTTTAGAATTTTCATGATTTTTTTTTCTACTTGCTAAGCCATATCAAATCATAATTGTTCCCAAGCAATTAGTTAGCTTTCTCAGATTTTATTTGAAAATAAAGGTTCAGGTCATTCCTAGGACTTGGAGGCTTTCCTGTAAATCTGCTAAATTAGCAAGTCAGTTCAATTGCCCTAACTTGCAGTGTGGAAGACAACACACTACGACAAGCTACAGGATCCTGGGGGTCTTGCAGTATAAGTGTTCCTAAATGCGTGGCTGTTTCCCAAATGTCCACCTCCAAAAAGTCATCTGTAATCTTGTTAAATTAGAACACTTCCAGTATCTTCCTGACTTTTACAGTTAAGGTTACAGTATTGATTTTATTTTATAGTCCATGGCTCTCAGATGCTTAACACTAACAAGGCCCCATGGCTAGAATGTCCCCCCAGAGGCTGCTGAGTCACAGCCCTTTATTCAGCTATGCTGGTGCTTAACCAGGGAAGAGAACGCGCTTAGCATCCCGCATACTTGTTTGGTGATTTTCCCCCCTTGCTTCCAAATTATGTTTACTGACATTACTCAAGATTCTTTATAATTGTCTGTTAAATTGGCAATAGACAAAAACAATTTGAAGTCTTTTTAAAAAGCAATTTCATTTTTCTGGTATTCATCCTCGTGGCACTGTTCTTTATTATTCAGGAACTTGGGTTTTTTTTGTTTTTTTTTTTTAAAGCAGTGTCAGGAAGGTATTTCTGAGTTTCAATGCAATTTCAGTCTTAGCTTTGCATCGGGTATAGGCGTAACCTAGGTACCTTTTTTAAATGGAGACATGGTAAAGTGCAGGCTTGTAGTGACACGCTGCTGCACTGTGCTTGGGTTAAAATATACCAGAGTCTTCAACCATTGCAAACGGTTTCAAGTTGCTGAAGAATACAATAAGTACTGTGCTCAAGTGTGATTAGGATTGAATAGCTCAGTACTTAAAGCAGGAATTCCTTTACTTAGCACAGAGGTTACCATGCTTTTTCCCCTTAAGAAAGACTGCTTTCATTTTTACAAAGTTGAAAATGCAGATTTCAGTTGACATCTTACCCTCATGTTGCAGCCTGCCATGTTCCCAGTTAATTTTGGAGGGTGAGGTGCATCAATGCTTGTGAATAGATGCAGGACTGCAGAGCGGACTAGATTCTGAGCATGGCAGAAGTGCCCAGAGCATTTTGTTAACTTGGAGTGTGTAGATAAATGGCACTCACCCTGCATGTACCACACGACTGTGAACTCTTACACCTACAAGAACCCTCAGAATCACTTTCACATGCTCCCTTTACTGTGTTTTAGAGACGTTTTGTCTTTAGCTTAATTTTCAGTGTTCCATTTAGCCCTCCACTCTAGAACTTTGCAGAATATAGCCTTCCCTTCCCATGTTGTGATGTTAGACACACAAGATCCACCGTGGTTAACTTAGTATTATTTATGACACTGTGGAGCTACAACCATATTTCTAATATTTTTTGTAAAATATTTTTCTAGAAGTTGTTTTTCTAATATATTTGTATGAATATATTTCCAGTACTTGTAGTGGAAGTAATAGCCTTTTAAAAGAAATTCGGGAAGGCAAACTATAAGATACAAATAATAAAAATAATTGCCTCTAATTGTATCACACAAGAGTAAAGTTATTAGTATTTGACTGGACAGTACAAGTGTAGTTTCCATGTAGTTTTAGCTTCCTTTTCTATATGTTTTAATGAGTCATGGTTTTGCACCTACTGGCCTATATGAAATGCAATTTTATTTTGTTAAGTTTTGTTCCACGTTTTCACTTGTAATATATTGGCGGCTTACTGTGTCTTTCAGTGTCTGTTGCTCTGTGTGTGTGCGTGTGTGTGTGTGTGTGTGTGTGTGTGTGTGTTGGTTTGTTGCCTTTGTCTTTTTTCATTTTGAGATAGGGTCTCTAGGAACCTGGGCTGTCCTGGGACGGACTCTGTAACTGAGGATGAACTTGAACTCCCAAATCTGCCTCCTAAGTGATAGGATTAGCAGTGTGCATCCTTACACCCAGTTGATATCAAATGTTTGCGTTTCGCTTGCTCCTGAATTTGCAGGTGATTTCTGAGTTCTCATTGCCGGCTTAATGAGCCTCATTGCATGTACATCCTTGTAGCTCCTTTAAGCCCACTCTTTTCTGTTTCTTTTCACTGTCCCTGAGCCTTAACAAACTGTAGCATCATAGCAAGTCACCAAGTAAAAGCTCAATAAAAATCTTAAAGGAATAGCTACATCTTATTGTAAAATAGATACATATTACTGAAAAAATACTGGGTTTAATTTTATGTCCATTTCAAAGCCTTTTTGGCAGATTGACAGAGAATTCAGAAAGGTCTCAATCAGTTCCCACTTATACCTCCAGTGCATAACTAGTTTATCTTTCCCATCACAGGAGAAATACTGAAAATTGCTCTGTGAATAGTTTTAATGTCTGTCCTGTGAAATATATTTCTGAAATAGTTTCTCTGGTGTTTGACTGTACCCCTGAACTTTTTTTAAGCTATCTGGGATTATAACACATCTTCTCTTCCTATGAGCTTGCATAGCTCCATTTTACTGTGAAAAAAATCGAAAAAGTGGAAAAGAAGATAGGGATTGTGCTGAGCTTTTAAGTAAAGAAATAGCCTACTGTGTTCATGCATCCCTCTTTCTCTCCCCCCTCTCTCCGGAGCTGTTCTCTCTCCCTCTCGTCTTCTTTTCCCCTTTCCTTTCTTTATCCTGCAGGGCAGCACTATTTGATCAATAGGGGAACACTGTGAGAGAAAATATCTGTCAGTCATCACAGGGAAAGCAACTGAAATAAATACATCTGAGCTCTGGAACAAGTCTGAAAAAATCGTCAGGCTGTTTCAACCTAGCTTTGCTGACTGTGAGGTTTTACATAACGTTTATGGCACTGTAAATAACAGGTAGACGTTTCTCTCCTCAACCTCATCTTCCCCAAGGCAAAATCACAGGAGGAGAAACTGTGGTCTGTCTCAGCATTTAGTTGGCAAACCATGTTCTCTGCCTTCACCTTTCCTCTGGGCACAGAGCCCAAGCCATTTCCTTGTCTCAAAGTTGACTGTGGATTTGTGGCCTGAAGTAAAAATACCAGATTCCAGCTCCAGAAACCATCCCACACACTTGATTTGGGAGCCTCTCATTTATTATCTCATCTATTCTAAATAACATTATTATTTTATGCACATAGTTCATCTTTTTTATATTGTCTTTCAGCTTCCACTCAGCATTTTAATGGAAAGCAGAAGTGCCCCATTGTAGCTGATAGCTCATCTTTCACTTTTAGTGTTTACTTGACAGCTTCAATGAAGTAATGGATGTGTTGACCACCTATGCCTTCATCCAAAAATGAGTTTGGTCTCTGAAGAAGAGATTTTCAGTGGAGTTGTGTAAACCTATAAAATTTTTTTAAAAAATGTATAAAAGTCTAAAACTTATAAAAGTCCAGATATAAGCAAAAGTGGAGAACTCTGAGAGACTAACAATTTAGTAAGATGTTGCCATAATATAATCTTGTCAAACTCCCGTCAGCAAACAGCCTTTGAGCTAAATGTTCCCACATAGGAGCTTTGTTTCTCTGGCTTGCATCATACCACAGGGTCAAAGTTCATACACATTTCCAAGCTGTTTTTGTACTTACCTTGATTTTCTTATGAGGGAAATACGTATGTATGTATGTATGTATGTATGTATGTATGTATGTATAGAAAATGTATGTGTCTGTGTCTGTATGTGTGGGGGAGAAAGGAAGCAGGATAAGGGGAGAGATGTCTTAAAATGCTCAACAACTTAATAATGTAAAAAACAAAGAAGATATTATAAACCATGATTATAGCTTTTTAAGCACAGAAATAAAGCATACATTAGCATTCGATACCAGCAAACAAGACGACAGCCAATGTTGACTGATATGCATGAAGTTCATAATTATAAAGTTAAACTTGTTTATGAGTCTGACAAGTAAGTAAGGAGGCTGAGAAATATGTAAAATAATCAAACTTTTAAAACACTTTGATGCAATTACTTCTTTGTTAGTTACATAGAAATTTGTTTTTCTAAGCCGTAGAACTTGCACAGCTATTATTATGTTATAATTTAGTGTCATGTTAGGCTAAAAATAACAGCTACCAGAAATGTAGGGTCTCTCGTGTGCTTTTACATAATTAATTTGAAACAGTCACAAATCTGAAGTGTTATATATAGGGAAGAAAGAGTTTTCTGAGAAAGGAAAATGATTTGTTTTCTAGGTAGGCTATAGCAATTGGTTTGGAAACCTTAGTGCACTTGACCATATTGGAGAGGCTAACATATTGTTCCAGAATGCGTGAGAGAAGAGCAGGTGTCCCCGGCAGGCAGGTGTTAAAGGTGGCTGTTCAAGCTTGCCCTAGATCACTGGTTGACTTTACCGAAGTTCTGCTAACAGGTGGCTAAGTGATTGGAGTGCCATGTGACATTTATCCCGGGAGCAACTTAGATGACAGGCTGCTACAGACTGAGGAAGGGGGTCTTTGCTTTGATGAAGAAATTGCCAAAACTCACGTCTCATTAGTGTTTCCTAGGGTTCTTTGGAAGTGAACAACAGTTTAATTAAGGGCTGACGTAAACACATTTCTGCACACTTTCCCTGCAGCATTTTATCACATTAGAATCGATCAAAATCGTTGCCTTGGGCTGACTTGAACAGATATACATCTGGAGCACCATTTGTGCAAGCTGCTGCCGAGCTGGGCCCATGCGCTGTGCCCACTGCAGCTCGCTCCTTTTGTAGCTGAAATTACCTTGTTGGGAGATGGGTTGACCTAACTCCTTATTTGCTTAAGCCTTTATCTCTTTGAAGTGATGCTGTGAAATGAATGGCACATCAGAGCTTAGGTTGTGTGCAGGCTGCAGTGCCAAGAGCTCACATTAGAGCTAGTAAAAATTATAACTTGGTTTGCAAAATACTTGTTTAAAGATAGGCTTAAGTCCGTGTGAGCTTCTATCAGTGGCTTACTCAAACTTTTTTTTTTCTTTTTCTTTCTTTTTTCTTTTCTTTTTTTTTGCTTTGGAGGCATTTTATTTTATAATTCACTATATAATTAGTTCTAAAGCCATAGCTAATTGTCCAATTATGAATCAAAGCACAGGTGTGGACAGCACAGAGCAGCGCCTTCAGCCTGCATCTTTCTTTTTGAAGACTTAACTTTCCTAGACTTTTGTCATTAAGACGAATCCTTGGTACAAACTAATATTATCAGGGTTATAATTATTTAATGGGATTTGTCTTTTACATCTGCCCCTTTAGCTGGATTTTGAGCCTTACCAGAACATCGGCAGCGGGTCTTGCTTTGCACCTTGAACTTTGTGTGCAGATGAACCCCCTCACATTTAGGGGGGACTCAGTGGTTGCCTTTCATGTCTCTCTTTGGTTTCTTCAACCACTCTTTTGTTGTTAAATAATTTTCCACTATAAACTTTACTTTAACCTTTTATTGAAAATACATTTTTCCTCACACAATAAGTTCTTACTATGGTTAATGGAGTGTGTTTGAAGCTAACCATCTTGGGTTAGTTTTGCTCACTGTGTGGCTAGTGGTCATCCCATCACAAAGATTCTCACATATAAGAGATTCGAAAGCAAGCTACCAAGACATGATACCTGCTTTACTTCTTCCAGGTTTTCTTTGAATTCTATATTTTTACATTCATTCCTAAGTGATATGACTTCTATAACATTCATATATATAATATATGCATATTACATATGCATTTATGTCCACAAATATACATCATAATCTACATATATATGATGGAACAGATAAAAAATTAGTCATCAAGTAATATAAGATTTAGGTGTAAGATGGCTAATGAAATCTAGGCCTCAGAATTTCTTACAATTATTTATTTGTTGGACTTGTGTATATATGTGCAAACCTTGGCCTGCATATGGTAGCCAGAGGAAAACTTACAGTAGCCAGCTCTCTCCTATTATGTGACTTCTGGGGATGAGATTCAGATAATCAGGCTTGATATGAATGCCTGTGCCTGCTGAGCCATTGTGCATTGTGCGGGCTGTAAACCTCACATTTTTCCCAAGGGGGATTATGGTTTGCATAAGTATGTTAAGGTGGACAAGGTGTTGTTGTGTGAGTACAATAAGAGAATAGGAACATAACTTAATAAGTGGCAAAAAATGTCACACACTGGGAGTGAGAGAAGGCCGGAAGCACATTCTTTCCACCCCCAAGTACACAGTTAACATTCCTAATGCAGACTGAGGCAAGTGCCGAGTCTGGTGGCAGATATATTTGTGTATGTATGGAGTCCAAGCTCTTGAAAGGTTGAGGAAGAAGGATTCTGAGTTCAAGATCAGCCAGGGCCATATAAGAAGACCCTGTCTATACAATATATATATGTACGTACATACATACATACATACATACATACATGCATGCTTGCATGCATACATACATACATACACTCACATATATGTATATATACATATATATGTATGTAAAATATATAATCTAGAAAAAAACAGAAAGATGGTCAAATTTTGGGACAGTTTTCCAATGTGAAGTCGTTCCATTTATAAATGAGTTCTTCATAAATCAAACTTACACCTTGTCAGGTCTTCCTGGGTTTTTTTGCTTCTTTCTCACCAATTGTGAGCTCTTTCTGCTCCCTTCTTCCAGGAGCACCAGCTACCTCTTGTCTTACTGTCTTTCTTTCTCTTCAGTGGCATTATCTTATGTATTATTCAACTTACCCTTTATTATGTATGTATTATCATTCAACTTATTATATATTTATACATTACCCAGCTTTGTTATTCAACTAATTTTCAATTTAATCTTTTTATGTATTATTCTTCCTTCTTGGGGAACAGTAGGTTGCAAAAAGCACAGCATTTGTTTTTCCTGACAGAAAGGCCACTGAAAGCCATCTCTCCCATATTTTCAGTCCTGGAACACTCTTTATATAGTATATCAGTGCATTAAAAATAGAAATAATATCATTCTTGCGTTAAATGCCTATTAGACCACAGAATTTCAAAACAAAATAAAATCAAAACAATAAAAATTTGATACATAGTTAAAATGCATTGTCTAGAGACCCAGCCCTGAGGTCCCAGCATAATTGCCCTCTTAACCCTGCCTCCCCCAGTTTATTGATGTGTTGTCCTTTGAGAGAAATTCACTTTTTGCTTCTGAGTGCTCCACATAGTGCTGTTTCCATCCCACATAGCAGTAGTTCTTTATTGATTAATGGGCCCAGAATTAATTTAACTTAATGGGAAGACAAAGAAATGAAAGTAAATTCTAGTACTCTCCTGCTTTGTCTAACGTCAACCTTTCTGCTTTGGCCGGTGCTCCTTCTCAGTCTTGTTCTTATTCTGAATTATTTTTGTTGTTAAATGGGAGATAGCTTGTAGTCCTTTGCACCTTGTGGATAGCCGTTGTTAGTCCTTCTGCTATGTCTCTTCTGTAATCCTCTGTGCTCTGCTCATGGAAATACTGCTATTATTAGGCCTGTATCTACAAGAGGACTCCCTTAAAAAGTAGACTTCTAACAACTACTTACAAAAGCTAAGGGTAGAACTAACAGTTTGTGTATCTAACTTTAACTTCCAGTAGGTCAAACCCAATATTGAATCATTCCTTTTAAGGTTACATAGTTCTTGGGGGAATCTCAGTATTGTCTTTACTGTTTTGAAGATAACTTAGCCAAAATGAACCTCCTGTCTCTCTATATTTTATAAGCCTTGATTTTACACCCCTTGGTAGCTGCCTTAATTGTTGTGGCATCATGAACAACTTTCTTTTCTTTTTGTCCTTCTGAGAACTATATTAAAAACCTGAAGTTTAATAGATTAGTGGCAACCCGTTAGTCAGGAGCATAGTTTCTACCTTCCTGTGGACTGTGCTGCCTTCAGTAGAATGTCCATTCCTTAAGTGCCAACACACCCAGAACACATATTCAATTTTATTGAATGCCTCTTCCAGAACTCAGGCAAGTTTTCCAATGGTAAAATGCACATGGCAACTAGTCACTCACGTCTATAACACTGGGAGGTCTTTTTCTCATTTCAGAACATTGTGAATAAATAATTCATGTCATTTCTTTTTTTAATGTAGTGCTGTAGTTGTAGTGGATTTCTTTTAACAGAGTCTTCTTCTAAATCTGTACACAGAAATATTTAGAGGTGAAATCATATGATAATGCATTTACTTCAAAAGTAACTCAGGGAGCAGACGAGTAGGTGAGACTGTTGTTGTCTGCTGAGGACAAGGACCCCATTGTTATTATGACTACTGTGCACACATTTAAAATTTTTGATGATAAAATACAAATTTTATAGGTCGTGTCATTGTTAGAGCACCTTAATATAAATTTATAAGCCTCCATAAAAATCAGCATTAGTTAAGATGTTAAGTTGTGAGTCATCTCCCTTACATTGGTGCCTGCTGGATAGCCTGGTCGGACATGCTGTGCATGCGCGATGCAATCCCAGAGTGGCCCAAGATGAGTCGGGCTTTCTCAGCAGTCCACTTTTATACACCTGTATTAATTCTGCTTGCTTATCCGATGCATTGGTGCTCTCCCCACTTTTGTTTCAGCCTCTCCTCTTCTGTATTTTGAAAGTATCATGTACTTATGAAATGGGTGAATGGAACCATGCATACTTATCATGGTGCAGTCGGCACTATCTTACAGTTCCTTTTTACTTTTTTATATTCCCTCACTGGATGTTTAGCTTCATAGAAGCAGAGAGGCAATCCAGGTCACAGTGGTATCCCTAGAAACTGGTGGTGTTTCAGGCATGAATTAGGCCTCTAATTCATATTTGTGAAATGAATCTATTAATCACAAGTCATGTGCTTTTTTTTTTTTTTTCAAATGGGCCTCCGTAATGAGTCTGTTATAGATATTCCAGCTCCTCGTAGTTTCTGGAGGATGTGTTCTATCTAAACTGACCATTCGTCATGTGTTGTCCCTCTATGACGTTCAGACATGAGTCATGACATGAGTGCTTGTAATCCAGACTTTGCTCGCATGTGTCTTTCCCGATGATTTATCCCCCTCAGCTTAGATCGTTTGGACTACTTAAGCATATCATGTTGTCCCGCCATGTTTGAACACCTTTGTGTAGACCTGTTATCCCTATGTACATTTTGGAATTGGCACCACAGGGAGGCTGCCATCCTTAACCTGAGGCAGAAGAGAACAATACTCTGCACCAGAGGCTGAGACTTTAACAGCCGATGCCACAGTGCCTCTGCCCTCAGCCCACACACTTCCTCCCCACTGGTGACAACTGTTTCCACCCCATCTTCCACTTCACTAACAGCAAATGTCCCTAAGTCAGGAACTGCCTTTTATTTGTCTTAACATCCAATATTTATCTGGAAAATAGAGGAACCTGATAAATATTTGTAGAAGGAGCAAGTTGAGAATGTATTTCCCTTTGTTTTTGCTAAACAAGAAATATGTTCTTCATAAAAGATGTTAAGCCGGGTGTTGTTTCTCACACATCAGCGCCTGGTTAACCCTTTGTCATTGTCACAATATAGTCATCAGCTCAAATAATAAAACCCCACATCCTTAAAGTCAAAATTGCCCATACTGGGCCACAGAAGACCTTCAAGCCTGCAGCGTGTGGATTCTCAGATCTTCAGGGTTTCTTTGATGACACTTTAGGTTAGCTTTATCAGAGAATGTTTCTAAAAGATGTGTTCCAGCTTTAGCCTGCCTGGGTCTTTGACCTTATGTATAGATTTCACTAAATGGTTCGGGGCAAAAGAATCCAAGAGTATTGGGAAATGAGATGTGTTGTGTTGACACGACCCCACCCCCCACCCCCCATCCCCGACCCCTGCTTAAGAAGGCCAGGCAGATTGAATGTGTCTCTTTCTCTTTGCAGATATGTCTTCTCCAACGACAATGAAGAAGCCTGAGAAGCCACTGTTTAGCTCTACATCTCCACAGGATTCTTCCCCAAGATTGAGCACTTTTCCCCAGCACCATCATCCCGGAATACCTGGAGTCGCGCACAGTGGTGAGGAGTTTGAAGCAGAGAGGAAAGACCTTCCTCTTGTCCACACACCAAACACTTAAGGCTGGAGAGGAAGTTTATTGTCGTTGCTGTGGTGACTGTATCCTCTCCACCCAAAAGAGAGGGTTGCTAATGGACAAAATATTTTTCTTACCAGTTTATGAGAAAATATTTAGGATTATATAATTTAACAATGTGGCCAAGGGCTGATAAATTCTAGTAGGGTCAATAATCCAGGAATGATGCCTAAAACACAGGAGAACTCACATATATCTGTGAAATTATTGAGATATTATTCTGGAAACCTTAGGAAATCAATTATAAGTATTTTGGCAAAAACGTTACACAATTGGAATGGTATTTAAAAAGAAGTCATTGGTCTAGAACTAAAAACGTACAATTTGGAAGGAGCCAGACTGGAGGAAGAAAGACAATTAAGAAGAATTTGCCATAATGGAAGCAAAAGATGCACATATTTATGTTTTCTTTCAAAATGAAGGGAAACACTTCTGTCGTGTAATTTAGTTTTCTGTCCATTTCAAAAGATCAGAATAACTTTTATTAATAAGATAGTCATTTTTACTTTCATTTTTAAATACAAAATCCTATCTGCTTGTATCAGGCCCACTACAGTTCCTGAACTATCCAAAGATTTGAATTCAAACTTGAATTGTGCCAGTTCTTGAAAAGAGATTTTTTTCAGATTTGCTCAGACTATTTCTTTAAGCCCAGAGGCCAAAATGAGCCACATTTGTAGTTCACAGGGGTCTATGTACACATGTGAACAAAATCTATAACTAAACTGAGCTGAGATTAAGATTACTTATGATTCTGGGTATAGTTTGTTGATAGAAAGCATGCTTGAGGTCCTAGCACCGGGTTCAAGAAAAACAAACAAACAAAAAAAACCATGAGACATTAAGTAAAAAAGATACCCAACTTTTCGATATACATTTCCATTTTCTTAAATTATACTTCAAGTGGGTGTGCATCTTAAAGAAACCCTTCAGTAGAACTTGTGTTTTAAGAACTGTACAGTTCTTCTCCATAGTGCATCTGGTAGAAGGATGACACAGGGAAAACGCTTAAACCATGCATTCTGTGACCATATTTCTGCAAGTCCTAAGGACCAGCCTGCTAGATCTGACAAAATAAATTTGTGGCTCTGTCCTGTGCACTCCTAAATTTTTATATCCTGAGTGTTTTCTTTGAGGGATGTTATCAGTGTCCCTTAAAGATTTCTCACTTTCTCTCTTCTTTTTCACATAATCATGAAGTTGAAGTTGATTATTATAGATACTCTTCATTTGCATAGACATTCTTCATTAAAAGAACTTAGTTTTCACATTGTTGGACTGTTACCTAAAATATTGAACACTTTGTATTTTCATATGACTTGGATCAAAATATTAAAGGAATAGAGATTTAATCTTTACCTCTATATATTTGTTGTCTGAATTACTAATATATCATTATTTCCAGCAACCCTATAGAAATAATGGCTAAGGTACTCTTTCTCCATATTTGATTTAAAAATTAATTTTCAAAACTATGCATTATGATCATACTATTGTGGAAAGCTACCATTGAACATTACACACAATACATACTTTCTGTGGTACTTTGTTCTGAAAGTAGAACATACTATTGTAAAATATGTGGGTAAATTCATATGTTTGCCCATATTAAAATTTTTAGCTAACATTTTTGTGGCTTCTATTCTTGATGTTACCTCAGCAACGCTGTTGAACTTCAGTATAGTAACAACTGGAGTTGGGATAAGATAACTATGGGATAAATATCTTTTGCTTTAGAAAGGAATCATCTTCATTTGGAGAAGTGCAGCCCCATGTGCCAATGTTCAAGAGTATTTACATAGCGAGCAGATCATTATTCATGATCTGACAGTTTGGTCTGTTAACTGTTGTCTTCCATTTTTAAACAACTATCAACTAGGTTGTATAGGGAGATGATTTATTTGAAATTGAATTGCATTTCTATTTTGAGTTCTAGTTGAAAACTTGTGGGTCTCTTTCTCTCTAATTAATGTTGTAACTTGGTCCAGATTTAGGGAGACAAAGACTTTGGAACTGATGAATATACCTTGCATGGAAAGTACCTTACTACAAAAAAAATATATATATATAGTTCTACCCTAATCTGTACAAGAGCTTTTCTTTTTTTAAAGTTTTGTTTGTGGATCTGGAACGAGAGATGGGTTTGTTACATAGGGTGGAGTTAATGTCTTTATGTCCTTAACAGGGCCAGCACTGAGGGGAAAAATCATGAAAGGTAGTTTGCTTAATTATGGGAACAAGTGAACAACCGCTCTCCAGTGTTATAGCGTTGGATGCGAATGACTCTGGGAGGCAATGCACTGACTAGTCAGTCTTTGTTTTCTGTGTTCTGCAGTCATCTCAACTCGAACTCCACCTCCACCCTCACCATTGCCATTCCCAACGCAAGCTATCCTTCCTCCAGCGCCATCAAGCTACTTTTCTCATCCAACAATCAGATATCCTCCTCACCTGAATCCTCAGGATACTCTGAAGAACTATGTACCTTCTTATGACCCATCCAGTCCTCAGACGAGCCAGGTAAAAATAAGAGAAAACAAGCTAAATAGAACCTAAGGGGATGTGGGGCAGGTCTGCTTCCAAGGGTGAGGTTAGTCAGGCAGTGTGCCTCACTATCTGTCTTCAGAAAGCTTCTTGTCAACTCAATAAGCTTTTTTATTTTTAATTTAAAGGTGGCTGGATGACAGGTAGGAAGGGCATTGCCCCAAAGGGATACATTCGTGAAGACATTTTGGGTTTAATGCTTTTGAATTTTCATTGATTGAAAGAAAGTTTACGCAGAATGTTCATAGCCAAAAACACTCTGAGCTCGAGTTTGCACCTCTGAAATACCTGGTTTGACATAGAGACAAAGTGCTTATTTCAGGCAGGAGCAAGGTATGTGCTAAAATAAACACCCACAAAAGAGCTTACAGTTGTATTTATAGGCCAGTTACTCGGCATTAAAATCAGCTTTGTTAATGTAAACGTTTTCAGCAGCCTTTGATGACTCCTTGACTCTTTGCAGAGACATGACTTACATTTAATAAAATGGCATTTTTATCTCTGTCTGTCCGCAGTCTGTCTGTCTGTCTGTCTGAACACCATATAGTGGTTTTAGGAATTCATTGTGTAAGTATAGTAACTCACTATGCATTTCTCAGTCTAGATGCATGGTTTCTTCTGTGATAGGACATTGCATAGGGTTTTGCATAGGAGGATTTTTCAGTCAGCTAGAAGATCTTTGTGACAGTAATGATTCTATTAATAGTTATAGTATCCAGGTCTCTCATATAATTTTGCTCTTATGTCTAGTATTGTTTTTTTTAATCTATTTAAAAAAATAAATAAAACCTTGCTCATTTCCAACAACTTTTAAGACTTTGGGAAATCTATACATTTTACTATACCACACTGTTAAGCTGTACTAAAATTAGAGTATATGAGTATGTGTATATTAATTATAAAGCTCAGGGAAAAAACTTTTTGTATTAGTTTGTTAAATAAAGCAGAATGGTCCTTTCTGGATGCTGTAATTTTAAACATAAGATACTGTACCCCTTGTGTGGCTTAGAAAGGTACCTTTGCTTTTACTTTCACTAATTAATATATAAAGCCAAATATTAACATTTGGGAGTTAAACACATGTATTTGTGTCTTAAAAAAAAAACAAAACAAAAAACAGTCCATATGATGAGACTGAAGACAATTAAGGAAGCGGGTGAGATCTTGGGATGCTAGTTTAGAAACGAAATTTGCTCTCAGAGTATGGATTCAAAAGTCTGTTCCATAGAGTATTTTGCTAGACTCAGCTGGGAACAGTGCACACAAGGTCTGATTTTAATTTGTGTAGAATTTCCATGAATAACAAAGTCTAATTAAGACATCCATTAAAAGTCCTTAACGTTAATTCAGTGTGGAAAATCTTAGAGTTCCATTGGATTTTTTTTTTTAAACTGATGTCTTAATTAGGCACTGTTAGGGGGAAAATTATGCAAATTAAAATCAGGCCCTTAGTGTTACGCATTTCTTTAATTATTCAGTACTTGTTTTACATATATTTCGATTTCTTTATAAGTTAAGAGTGCATATTAGGTGATAATCTGCCTCTTTTGTCTCAGTTTTTCCTGTATGTTTTCGAAGTAAAGGTCCACCTTCTAGAGGAGCGTCCTGCTCCCATCTCTGTTGGAAGCCAAAAGTTAAAAGAAAATCCTTCAGAGTTTTATATCCTGGGAGAAACTGTAAATAGGATAGATAGGCCACTGCTAGTGCTGTTCATCCTCAGATGAGACATCCCTCTCCATAGCCAACAGCAGCCAAACAGGGAGATGCTGCAGAATGTAGCTTCACATGCTTAAACTTGAAGAGCGAGAGGTCCTTTGACCCTGGTGTGTTAGAAAAGTCTGTGTGGGCCTAGGCACTCTTCGTTGTCCCCTTTCTTACGTTTGAGTGGGAGAGCACCTGTCTGTTCCTATAGACAGAGTATGCCCTGCACAAGCTTATCATCAGTGACAACATGCGTTGAGATTCTGACTTTTTGACTTCTGTTCCAGGTAGGTATGGACTGTTTCGGTGAACAACACGCAGAAACACTTTTGCTGTTGATTGCATCACTAGTGAAAAAAAAATTAGAGCTTTCTTCTTTCCAAGGACATATACAAAGCAGTCATTTATAATGTTCCCATAGCCAGAAGCTGATAATGTCTATTCTATAAGAAAAATGGATCTTTACAGTGAATGGCATTTTTTTTTAAGGAATGTTATATCTGCTTTGATGTTTAATTCCAAACTCAAAGCCTGTTGATTTGTTTGTAAGACTGTGGCTCTGCCCCTTTGCAGTGCTGGAAATGAGTGAGCAATGGTTCTTAGGTCCCGTAGTCAACTGCTGCTTTTCAGGGCCATGCTGATCCAGAGTCTTATGTAAGGAGATGCCTTCTCCTCCCAACAGCAACTTAGAGATTAATTCCATTAGTGCTGTACCAGTTATAGTGAGACAGTCATGCTATGCAGTGGAATATTTTGAACAAAATTGGCTTAAAGATATAATTCTCCCATAGGTTTCCACAGAGGAAAACTCCAGTTTATTTTCCTGACCTAAAGTTAAATACTTAAAAGTGTCCATGATGAATTTCAGGATATTCAATTTTAAAAAAATAAAAAGGAGGAAGTAACTCCTTTGTAACCTGCCCAGACTCGATCCATGCCTCTAAGTCAAAATATTTAAGTGCTATTAGCTATCTTTCTATAAAGAAATAGTTATACTATTTATGTTGATATTTAGACAGGTAGTGTTTCATTGATTTCTTTGTTTTGCAAAGTTGGGTTTATAAAGAACCTATATTTGGGGAGAATACTTGCCAGGAAATTGTGAGAAAGACCATGCAGTGAAGTTTGAGTATAAATAAAAAAATGGCACTCAATACGTGGAATAATATATTCCAGGCTTTCTAGTGTACCCCAAAACAGTGTTTTTGTCTCCTACCACAGCAAAAAAAAAATTTTTTTTTTATTGAGTGGTTAAAACTCAAGTAATCATGTATTTCCTGAAACTGGAGAGAGGATTTTCTTCATTAATTCTCACAAATATTTATGTAACTCTTCACGCCCAGCAAGGGGGGCGACAAATGGCATTTGACGGTCCTCGCGTCCACTTTGGTACTTCATAGTCATTCCTTTGAGGATATTTTATTCCAAAGCATGCCTGACTTACTTTCACATTTTATAATTGGGTCTGCATCTGAAATCTTAGCTGCTTTAAGTCTCATTCTATTTGCTTGTGTTAACAAATCATTGAAAGTAGACTGGACACCTTGGAGTCTAAATTACCTGAGATGTGTGTCTTGTAATACCTGTGTGTGAGAGAGAGGAAGCTGGAGTTTCACATGCATAGGAATGACTGTAAGTGACGGAAACCATGTAGTGTTGGACATGTTTCCTATTTCCTGACATCCTTGTGTCCCTGATTGTCAGTGATGCCATCGTTCAGTAGGAGAACATTGTACTGAGAGGGGAAACCGAGGAGAAGGAGGAGCAGAACATCGGATTGTTGAGTTCTTACTGCAGAGAATTCAGTAAGCAATTCCACTGTAGCATTAGCTCAGTGCCAGGCTCCGCGCGTGGTTTCCAGCCTACTACATGAGAGGCTTAGGTCCACTGACTCTTTGGGGCGTGGTAAAGAGGAAGTCACCTGTGCAAAGTGCATCAGTGCTCAGCCCCTTCCTTTAAGTACTGTCTGTGCTGCTGCTTACTACTAAACATTGGTCAGCTCCCAGCTCAGGCCTGAGAGGGCCGATGTGGGGCTCCTCTATCTACCCTGTGCAGAATCCCCGTGCGTGTACTGAGAGGAGTTGCTGGACAGGATGACTGCCTTTTGGATTGCTTCACCCGGCGTTCTGTTTTTGTTTTGTAGCCTAACAGCAGTGGTCAAGTAGTAGGGAAAGTGCCTGGCCATTTCACGCCTGTCTTGGCACCCTCTCCCCATCCCAGTGCAGTGCGACCTGTGACCCTGACCATGACAGATACTAAACCCATCACTACATCCACTGAAGGTGAGGCAGCTTCACCTACAGCAACCAGTAAGTATTTCTGTAGGAAATGAGAAATGTCCATCAAAGGCACCATTGGATATATGATCCAAGGTGGCAAACACAGGGACTTTCTGGCTACCTGACCAGATGGAGATTTCTCATTTAAGTGGAGCTAGCAGGCATGTATGTGGCCCAGCTGTCACATGCTCTCTCTTATCAAATTTCTGTTAACGAATCCTATTTGACAGGAGAGAAGCATGGCTGTTTTTGAGTTAACAGCTATAACAAAAGTAATAACCCATGCCTGCTTGTTCAAGATAGACATTGAAATGACACCAATAACACAGCACAATATACAAAGGTTTTTACATCACCAAAAGAGAGATTAGATAATTATTACTTATTGGAGCATTTCTAGAAACCACACCCCCTCCCCTAAGTGAATGGAATGTCTCCGGATGTTTCCCTCAGTGTAGGTTATGTCACTGAGAAGTAGTTACACTTTGTGCTGTGCAGGCAAGGACACCATGAAGTTTAGGATTAGGTATGTGTAAGGTGCCCACACTTACATTATCTCCAGTGTTTTCTTTAAATCTTTTGGTTATTTTGGCTATCACATTACAATCGGATACTAAGCTTGTTGGCATGGCCATAGCACTGTAAATGTCAGATTTAGGCAGTATCCTTACAGAGCACACATTGTAAATGTCAGACTTAGGCAGTATACTTCTGTAACACACATCAGTAAGCCAAGTGACTCCTCCACTTCATCATGTAGATTATTCAGAATTATATAAGGAATAGATTTTCAAATGGCTTCACCTAAACTACCAGCTTCTTAGAGGAGCTGGTATGCACAGATTGGCAAATGGTGAAATTCAATCTGAGAGGCACTCGAATGCTCTGTCCCCGTGATGTGCGTCTTCTAGCCCAGTGATTTTTCTTGCATAGAGCAAGGGCATCCTTTGTGTCCTGGGACTCCCTTATGGAGTTACACCATCAGAGATACCTCTGGCCCTAAGTCTCTCTCCCTTCTCTCTCAGCCACCAGAGAAACATTCATTTTTATTTTTTAAAAATGACTTCTAAAAACAGACAAAGAAACTTTTCAGGAAAAAACTGTATAACATTTTTTCACCTTAGGTGCACAGCGAATATTCATCATTTATTTAGCAGAATTCACGAGCCCTTTCAAACTAGAAAGTCAAAATAGGCTTGGAATGTCCATCACTAACCAGTGATGCCTGGGAATTAGCTCACTGGCAAAGAGTCCAACCCCAGTAAGCACTTCTCTGAATGCAAAGATGGATGAGATACTTTTCTTTTAAAACTTACTGTGTATAGTACAATCACGAAGACACTATGTGTGTGTTTTAAAAGCGTGCCAAGGCAACAGTTTAAACAAAAGCACATAAAAATGATTTTTAAAAAGTAGTAAAAAAGAAAAAAAACCTATCTCAGGATAAGTGATGAAAACCAAATTTCTAGAAACTTCTGGTGCCTACTTTTATGCTGACATCCACACATGATGTTCAGTGGAGGCTCCAGCCCAGGGAGCCCCCAGTCCTTTGACTGGTGCCTTCAGCTTGTTTGATAATGAACTGCTTGTACACTCATGCAGATGTTGTTCAAAAGAGATTTAGTTTGCCTAGTAAAATTTCTAAAACACCCAAAAGATATATCGAGATTATATAAGCATGGCTTCTTCACTCTTACATAAAATAGCCACAGATAAGAAACTTAATGTTGAATTTATACATCAGTTAAGTAAATAGAGAGACCAAGGAAGCCTGTTTATAATGATTGGGGAAAGCAAACAACAACAAAACAAAATAAACAACCCCCCCCAACAAAACCAAAAGATGAGCCCATACATAGTGTTCCCCCTGTAAGAGCAAAAGGCTTCTCTCTTTATTCTCCAGCCTTTGCATTGCAATCTCTAGGTGTGCTGATAAATGGGGAGCACTGGGTGCTGATGGCTACCTTTGCCAGCACCCCGTATTTAGCTGTAATTAGAACATAACCTGTGAGCATCCTCAGTGTTTTAAAAAACTTGACCTAAAAGCGTCAAGTTCAAATGATGCATTTTTAAGAGAACATGAAGAATTAATACCCTGATCTTTAGAAGCTAGCCTTTTTAAAGTCAGTGTTTGAATTCCTACTTAATGTAATGGTTTTAAACTTTTCAGATCTCATAGTGTAACATATGTTACAAAATCAGTTTTTCTGTTCAATTTGAGATGGAACAATAGGCTTAATTCTTCTTTTCCATGTAATAGATTTAGAAATGAGAGTTTTCTGTGGCAGGTTCACTCCACCAGAAAAGCACTTGTAAAAAAAACCAAAAAGTAATTGTAAAGTAAGTTAGTTACAGCAGTGTAGAGAACAGTCACCTGCATCTGCTTTACCTAGTGACCAAATAGATAAAAGGTCATCAGCTCCTCACTGTCCAATCACTAGCAATTTGTAGGGGTTTTTTGCTTTTGTTTTAATTTTTCCAGGTACAGAAAAATGAAGGATTTTTTTCTTTTTTTGTCAGAAATTTTTCTACCACACTTAAGGACATTTCTCATATTAAATAAAAGATGGAGCTAAGTCATTCTGTGTGCTATAATCCAATTGTGCTCCTCTTTTAGAAAAGTAGTAGTGGATTTTTGTTGTTGTTGTTGTTGTTACACATTAAGCACATCTGCTTAACCCTGTCTCCAAAAGTGGTTACATTCCCCGACAATCTTTGCCTCCTTTTACATTTAGAATCACAGGTAGCCATTACTGATTAATCCATTAGACATAGGAGAAAAGTGTATCTATAGAAAAAGACTCCAGATTAGCCAGGCCTCAGCATCTAGACTGTAATAAAGCCACAGCAGACACTGAGAGACACCCACATCAAAGGATAGGTTGTGATGTATTGCATAGACTTTTTTTTTTTAAAGGGGGGAATAGTTGATTTTAATTCAGTTGCCATTTCTTTCCCCATTACTTGCTATTCACTGAGATGAAAGAGAAGAGAAATGGAGAAACCTTTTTGGTAGTAAATCCCACTTCTCTGGGTTTCTTATACATGGACAGGGTGTTCGTTCTGACAGTTCACAATTTTTATCTTTGTTTTTGTTCTTCCTTAATCAGCCTATACAGCTTCAGGCACATCTCAAGCCAATCGATATGTGGGACTAAGCCCAAGAGACCCATCCTTCCTGCATCAGCAACAGGTGGGCACGTGTCACCCAGGTGGAATGGGGTAGCCACGCTTTGCTTCGGCACTTTTCTCCATGTCGCCTCTCAGATCTGGACTCAGGATGGGGCTCACGGGGCTTCTGAGACCAAAATTGATCATTTTGTTTTCCAAATTTTTTTTTTCTCATTTATCCTCTGCTTCTCACCTATCTGGAGTTTCTGAAACTAGCTCACAGCCTCTTCTGTCTTCCTAGCACACAATGACAGCATCCACAGAACCTTTGCATCTCAACCAGACAGTACTGTTCTGCCTTACTGGATACTGAGGACTTACTAGCCTATGTGGCTTTCAAGGGGGTGACATGGGAAACCAGTTGGAGAGCCACCTAGAGTCAGTACATTACTTGTGTTTGAAGCAATTTTGTTTTCTCCAGATGTTTCACTCCTCCTTTGTATCTTAGTCCAGGAGGAGGATGTGTTGTAAAGCTGAGCTCACAGGCGACACATTATCCCTACTCTAATAGTTTAAATTGCTTCGCTGATTTCAGAAGAGATAAAACACTTTTTTGGGGGGGAGGGGTGATTCTGCCTTCTTACATCATTTATGTTTCAAGTAGCATTTTAAATTTCACATCTCATTAATGCTGTAAATTTAATGCAAATGAAGTGTTTACCCAAACTGTGAAAAAGTACAGCCAGGATTAATGGTGGCTTATAAACAAATTAGCCACAGTCAAAGCATGCACCACACCAACATAGAAATCCCATGATTCTAGTTATAGGGTCACAGAGATACTTGTAAACACTTCCGAATCGAAGCCTATTTTATGAGGCATATGTTTGCTACTCTTAACTCTGGATAGCAGAGCAGTTTGAAATGAACAGCATGCAAAATCTTACTTAAAAAGTAGGCTGTAGTACATAAGACCGAGCTGGGAATGGACACCTTGGCTCTTCATTTGTAAGTCATCTGTGTTTATATGAGGTTTATATATGTATCAAGCATGTGCAGTTGCATGTGTCCACTTACTCAGTTCTAGAATGGCCTATCTGGATTTTCCTTACTGTTCTCCAGACCCTCCCTTTCACAGACCCAGGTGATCAGCTGTGTATGGTAAAGGTCACCACTTGTGGAGTTCAGAGGAAGCCATATAGCTGATAGCTCATTCAAGATACTTGACATTTTGCAAGGTTAAAATAACAAAACAGAACACAAGAGAACTGACTGAAGGCATCTGTATATAGTTATGGAAATACCAAATAATAATTAGTGGCTTTGCCAGCCAATGGCTTTTCAACAGAGTTCTCTGGAATGTTGCTTTTTTGACCTCTAAAAGTGCTATAATATGAATGCGTTATAATTACTATAGTTCTATTTAACAAATGTATGTGATCATTGTGTTTTTTTTAAACATATGCAGGATTTATAGGTTTTGGAAACATGTTCTTTTTTTAAATTATTATACTTTTTTTCAGAAATATTTTTTGTCATGGGACTTGCTATTATTCTTTATGACATATCTCTAATTTCCAGTTAATTTTTAATTCAAAAAACATGCTTCCATTATTTAACCTTTAGCCCCAAACACATTTAGAATATTATAACCAATCCCATGCATTCAGAAGCAATTGTCCTCTTTCCTTGACCAAGCCCAGGGCAGCTTTAGTTTGTATCAATTAAAATTAATATCAGGGTCTTCTGCAATGACAATTACAAAAATATATTTGTGCCAAAGTTCTCTCAACATTATCTAAAGATGCATCAAAAA
The DNA here is from genome assembly GCA_036184795.1 of Tokudaia tokunoshimensis. Lineage (NCBI taxonomy): Eukaryota > Metazoa > Chordata > Mammalia > Rodentia > Muridae > Tokudaia > Tokudaia tokunoshimensis. Next base: position 67,355,280 of record BTHU01000005.1, on the reverse strand, counting down.
AGCTTAGCACAATAAGAACATGGAGCTTAATATAGGCAGGAATCTGGGAATCTTTTAATCTGAGGAATGTATAGGACAGACATTCCTATAAAGACTGGCACTTGTTATTTAAGTGGTCAGTGCTGAATAAAGACCACTTATAATGGGCATGTATTATCTGAGTTCTAATGTGTTTGCTATTTATGAATATATGGTATATAGCAATCCTTGAAAGCGAAAAGCCATATATTCCACAGTTACAATTTGTAAATACTGAACAGATAGATAACTTATGTATCTTTTATGTAATGGAATTTTGATTTGAAGAAACCAAATACATAGTGAACTATGATTCTGAAGCATGAAGAAAACAACATAAATGTATTTTACATGATATAAGCATACCACCTAATTGAAGCACCAGTTAAAATCTATTATCGTTATCCTTTCAAATTAAGAACGGTAGAGATGAAGCTGTATATTCACTGTATAGGAATGCAGAGAGCGAAATAGTTTAAATGACTTCAGTAAAGGTTATTCTTCCTCCAGCAGAAATGAGATTGATTTACTGTGTCCTCTCATTACTTTACGAAGATTTAGAAGAGAGCACTCTTCTAAGGGCAGCTCCTAAATGCATTTGGTTTAAAGCTCTCAGTGATGAATGCAAAGGAAAATGAAGGGGTATATGAAATAAAAGTGATCAATCATTTTATATTAGCTAGGAGAAATTCAAAATTAGAAAGGCAGTGGCTTTAGGCCGAGGGAGTTCTTTTAAACGTTCCCATAACCTTTAATATACATGACCCTTTAAAAATAAATATTGTCACCAGGTACATTCCTCGGTTCATGTGGATTGCTTTATAAAGATTTATCCTTTCAGCTTATGAAAAGTATTAATGTGCATTGTTGCATGGTATTTTTTCCCTTAGAAAAAGAACTTTAATATAGCTTACATAAATTAAAGTTAACAATAAATTTAAGATTATTGAATAGTTTTGACTGTCTTCAAACAACCTTCCCACAAAATGACATTGCAGAAGAGCTTTCACTGTAGCTGTTTCTAATACATACTCACACTGACGTTTAAATTAAAATGTAAAATACTGAGATATATCCATATTGGCAAATGAAGCCCGCGCTTTTATGCTTAGTTGCTTGTTACACAGTTATTAGTCATTACCCATTTGCAACCTCCTTTTAATAATGATTATTTCTGATTAATGCCAGTTCCTAACTGCCTTGAAATATTAGTTTTTATGATTTTTTTCCTTCTGATGTTGGAATTTCACCTATCATCTAAATACAGTATCTCATTTGAATTTAAAAAATAAAGTCACTTAATTGTGGAAAGTGTTTCAGGAAGGTTCCTGTAAAGCAGTTGCTAGCTTCTCATTAACAACAACCCTTCCTTTGGAGAATAACCTTCAACTCATATAACTGATTGGGACTTGCCTTTATGGCATGTCACTGCCTTGGGCATTGTTTGAGGCCTGGCACTGGCCTGTCTTTGTATTCACCAGTGGTGTAGGAGAAATCTCCAAACCAGAACTGTTTCACCTAGAGCTTCTTTCTGCTTTAACTTTTCTGTTGGAAGATTGTGCGGTGGCTTGAAGAACTCTGGGGTCCTGCTTTAGCAAATTGGGCTCTGCTCTCTGCTGCCAAACACTTTGTCTTGGTTTGGAACACTTTCAGAATGTTGAACTCACCTTCTCTGACTTCCCTGTGTAGAAGTCCTGCTTCCGGCCTCGCAAGCACACTGCACATTCCTTCCTGTTGACAGTGACTGAGCTCTATCTCCCAAATTTTATCTCCTTGAGGAAATGGGAACCCTCTAGCAGAATGTTAGGTTTTTCTTAGAAGGAATAGACAGTATTTTATAATTCAGATTAACAATGTTAATATGAATGGGTATTATGAGAAAACTCAGTTAAATTAATACCAGTCCCTTATATGCTATGCTTCATAATTTGTTTGCTGTAATAGGAACTTCAATAATTTAAAATAATCTAGCTTATTTATCATCAATTACAGTTCAGTGGAAGGTTGTTTTCACAATAGAAGCCTTAGTAATACACATCAATACCATGACAGTTTGACAAGATTTATTATACATTGAAACTAAAAGTTTGCAACTAAAACACTTCCCGTGTAGCCGTAAAAGACCCCACCATATAGGTATAAGAGATCACACCAGTCTAACCAGCCATTGTATTACACACCGGCCCTTGATACACATTGGAGATTGTAGGTATATTGAATAGGGAGCTGCTTCTGCCTTCCTTAAATAAGACAATTAAGTCAAGTAAGCTCCTAATTGCAAGAAATAGGGCTTGTTCTCAGTCTCAAAAGGATGTCCTGGCTGTGCTGTCTGTGACTAGAGGCACTGGCTGAGTGCCTAGTCACTGTGAGTTTTATTGGTGTTTGAGCTTCAGCAGTTACATCTCCTGTGTGACCATGTAACACTGTTATTTCAAGTTCAGTTATCTACTAGTTATGCTGAAGCTGAAATATTTTCAACACTTTTCTGGGTGGAATTTGGAAGTACTTTTCATTACACTAAAGAAAGATTTCTGTTACACAAAATAGCTTTTAAAGAAATTGCCTCTGTAGGATTTCTTTTTAAACTAAGACATAAAGTGAAATCCTCTTATAATATTTGTCCTGGCAAATGACAAAGCCAAAGCTTGGAACATTAAAAAAACCAAACCAAAACAACAACAAAAAAAAAACATTAAAAAGTCAGTCATTAGAAGCAAGCAATTGAAAAAGGACACAAGTGGACTCTCAAACTTCTCCGTAGAGCCAGGAAACAGGCTATCAACACTCCGGCCATTCTTATTGTGGCCGTTATCATAATAGACAGCATGACGCAAAAGCCTATCACATGACTTCTGGGTAGGTATGTAAATGGTAAGAGGTCACTTTTCACATATGCCTGCTGAAAAGGAAACATATTTAAAGGAAGTTTTAGTCAAACTAATGGCTATGCAAATGTTTAGCTTTGTGGCTAGTTTTGAAATTGAAAAGAAAAATCTTCCATCATCTGGCTGTCTTTTATTAATTTCTTTATTTACTTTTCCTAGTTACCAAAGACAAGGCTCTAGATATAGTATTTGAATTAATGTCAAATTATATGTTTAATGCAGCCTTAAATTTCAATCAACTAAAACACAAGGAGAAATTATCTTCTTTCAGGAAAGAAAAAGTTCTCAGTGGGAAAATTCTAAAGATGATATTTACAAACAATTTGAGCTGTACATGAAGCTCAGGATAGGCAAGAGACAATGATAGCATGGTGGGGTGGGACATTACAGGCATGGTGGGGTAAAGACATTACAGGCATGATGGGGTGGGACATGACAGGCATGGTGGAGTGGGACAGTGACAGGCTTGGTGGAGTGGGAACATTACAGGAATGATGGGGAGGGACAGTGGCAGGCAAAGTAGAGCATGGTAAGAACCCAGGCTTAGGAGTCAGGACTTTGGCCTTTGCCCTGTGATGGGAACAGGTGTGTCTGACTTTGGACAAGCCTTCAGAGGGAAAAGGATCACATGCCTCTAGCATTTCTAAATACCTTAAATTTTATAGGCCTGAGTAGCTTCCATTGAAAGAAAGGATCCCTCATTTTCCAACTCTTTAACATAAGACTTATAGTCAGTGATTTTGATTATGTTCATGGACTGTTTATACTCATTCAACTTTTTTCTGTGAAGTATCAAGAAACATGGCTTCAGATATTGACATGGTGACTTTCAGGTACCAGGGTAGTCTTGATTTTTCTTCTTGACCGTTTCCTTGTGATTATTTTCCTTGTTCATTAAAGGTCCATAGCATCCATCCACAATTCCTTCCAGTTGCTCCTTAGCAAGCAGTTAATAAAAACAGAGGAAAATGTTACCCATCCAGTCAATGAGTGGGAAGCATGGACACTCAAATGATGATCCTTTTTGTACTTTTCCATTGTTCCTCTCCTCCTACCTGTTATCCTGAGCCATCAGGAGAAATGGGGAAACTCAAGAGAACACAAAACATACACTTCAGGTTATCCCCTTGAGGGTTTTGTAAACCCTTGTTCGTGTTGGTTATTCAGGTTCACATTGAATGGTTTATTGGGTCAGCTGAGAACTATTATCATGGTGGACAACTATTAGCACGTTGCCTGTTCGCCGAATCTGGCCAAGCCGATCATTTTTCTTAACCCCCCCCCAAATGCTATGAGTTTAATAACCAAAGTCCCTACAAATAACAATGAAAAGCCTTCATCTGAGTATACAGACTTGAATTTAAGGCCATATTGTGGCTATCAGCAACTTAGCATACTTAGAGTGTAATATCCACTTAGGTACTTCCGCTTCTGCACATTTTTCATATTAATTACTTAATCTATTGAGATTCCTACCTGGGTCTGGACTCACTGTGTGATAGCAGATGACCTAGAACTTCTGATTCTCCTGCTTCTACCTCCCAAGTGCTGGAAGTATAAGCATGCACCACCATCTTTGGTTTTATATGGTGCTGAGGACCAGGGTCCAAACCTGGGGCTTTGTGTATCCTGGGCAAGTATTCTCCTGATAGCTACATCCCAATCTCCTTGTGGAGATATTTGAAAGAAACCAGATGGTTTCTTTCCTATCTTTTTTTTTTTTCTTTTTTGACACAATCGCATCCGAATTGTGGCAGGCACAAAGTTTCCCTTCAAAAGGAGGAACTCCAGTCTGAGAACATATGTAGAGATATCTTCATCTTCACCTCTCTCTTAGTAGTTTGCAATACTTTTTATTTGACCCCTGTACCCATCACTTTATAGGGGTGGCCCTGTTCCTTTCATTTCTTATTTCTTTTTGGAATACTGGACACAATGGATTTAACATCTTGGCTTTATAGACAGTCTTCTTTTATTTTGGTAGGTACATATAAATTAAATAAGTAAAACAACATGTGGCTATGTATTCTGTACAGATGTGCATATTATTAAGTCTGACTTTTCGAGTGTAAGAAGAATTGGATCCAGCCCATTCTCTGTACAGTCACATGGCACTAACAGACTGAGGTTCTAAGCTCAGTTGCTTGTGGTCTTTTAAGCTTGACTGCTATGGGATCATCTCTTATGTTGTAAAGTAAAATACTTAGAAAACTCACACTTAAGGCCATTTTGAACTTATGAAAATATAATTGAGATGGAATGTGTATGTTTCTGTACCAGTTAAGATTCAACTGTAAAGTTTGATTAGAAATAATTGAGAGTTGAATTTTCTAGCACTGAGCCTTTCTGAGAACAATGACTAAGCCAGTGGACCCCAACTTTCCTAATGCATCCTAACACTTTAATACAGTTCTTCATGTATGGAGATTCCCCCAGCCATAAAATTATTTCATTGCTACTTCAACTGAAATTCTGCTACTGTTATGAATATAATATAAATATATGATATGCAGGATATCTGATATGAAACCCCTACAAAAGGGTATTTTGACACCCCACCCCCAAGGGATTGCAACCTACAGGTTGAAAACCACTGAGCTAGACTGTCACTACTCTAAATTTAAAAACAGTTATTGCTTATTATTTAAAATCTCTTTAAAAATTATGTTTAGCATCTTGAATCATCAAATAAAATATTTCACATGTTCTCCTAAAGAAGCTTAAATACATTTAGTTTGAGACTTTCAGTATTGAAAATCTGTCCTGAATTTGCTTGGTCAAAGAGTGTCTTGGTTAAATAAGATGCTTACGAACCTGATTTTTTAGACATGCCTGTCAGAGGAATTTTTGGTGAATAATAGCTGATTTTCATTTTAGTTATTTAACTGTTTCCCTTACCTACACTCTTTAGATTTTTTTACTTTATTGGATAGTTTATTAGTTGATAGTTAATAAAAAAGATTATAGTTTTAAAAAGAGCAAGAAAAGAAATATTATTGCTTAAGTAATAACTTGGTTCAAAAGAGTGATAATGTGCAAGCTGGCACAAATATTTGTCTTCTTAGACACCTTGGAAGTGTGCACACTGCTGGCCCATAGTATAGACAAATACATTCCAATTTTATTTTATAATTTTAGTTAATGAATGAAAGTTAATTCATTATTAATTAGTATTTTGTCAACTTCTTTGGCATTAAATTATTGTTAAATATAATCTTTGGTCATTTAGTATATATGTAAACATTTTTCCTGTTTTAGAGAAAACATAACTTTAAAACATTTAAGTGTGTACAATGCATATATATGTGTGTGTGTATATATATGCATGTATATACATAAATAATTGGAAATAACGAGTTTGTTTTAGCCTCTTTGAAAGTGTATGTAGGAAAGAAAAGAAAAATAAATAAATAAATGGAAATGTTGATTTTAAATGTTACGGATGAGGCCAGAGATCACCCACTTCAAATTTTTAGAAGTGGTTATAGAAAAAAGCAATCAACTTGTAACTAGCCAATTTACATAAGTATCCTTCCGGAAAGATGGTAGTCTCTCAGCCTTTTCTGAGATAGCCTGTGAGTGGCACTCAGAATCTTAAGGTTTTGTGTGGAATTATCAGCTTTCAGAGAAAGTGGGGTTCCCTAGACACTAACTAGCCTGTTGGTAGTCATTAGCAGCATTGGATGCGGTGTGCCTGAACATACATGCTACTTGAAATGCTAACCTTCCTCAACACAGGCCTTCCCTGATGAATGGATCAGAGAGGCGTTCCTGACGTGAACTCATACAGGTCATGCTCTTCTCTTTCAAATCTCATATTTTGAAATGTGCCTCACATTTCTGAAGATAAACAGCATAGCCTAGCACATTGAATTTCTCTTTAGAAGGCCCACTCAGAGAAGTTAAAAAACAAACAAACAAACAAACCAGGAAATAACCCAAACCCTGCACTACTTACTGGATAGGCCTGTAATCCTAGTCCTCAGAAGGCTGAGGACTTGTCCAAGGCCAGTCTGAGCTACACTGTGAGGTTCTGTATGTCCACCTCTCCCAGAAGTGCCCCCTCAACAACCAGTCTCACAAAGTTGCTTCTCAAACACTATAGACTAAACACATGTTCTTCTTTGCAACAATAGAAATATGTCATCTGTTTAAAAATGACTAAGTATGTATTTTCTCCTTTGTACAAATTATGGCCTGCTTCCAGAATACCCACTATTTGTTATATTTATTTTCTGTTGAGACTTTATAGCATTGAGCTGAGCAGACCCCATCCACCCAGCACTCTGTGCATCGCCCCTCTCTGTCTGCCCGAGCGTACTTTTTCCAATTCTTTATAAAACTATTTTTACTTTAAGTATTTAAGTAGTTTAAAGGCCCCTTCAGAATTGCAGATTACATTTTCAGAACAAGAACTATCATCGGGAAACCTGGGGATCTATCTTAGGCTGTGTAGAAACTGGAGCCTGATGGGGAGTAGTCCACTTTTTCAAGCACCGTGTTTTTAGGACAGAGTTAAAGCAATTTGTCCCAAGTTTAAAGACTTTTTGGCTGCATTCACCATCTAGAAATGATCATAGAAGAGGGGATGAGGGGCAAGCCAGGTTAGTGCTTTCAGCAAGGCAGCCTCTTTTCTATGTGAGAGGCAGTTATTTACAGCTTGCCTCTCTCCAAAGGTTAAAAACCATGATCTTCTAGTCTGTCCGCTGGCCCCACCCGCCCCACCCCCTCCCCCTGCAACGCCAGATAAGTTTACTTTCTTAAGCATAAAAATAAGCAATATATCTTTTCAATAAATCTGCTAGCACTGTAGGGCAGCTGTTAACCAAACAGACCTGGATAGAGTTACCGGGAAGCATCCTGGAGAGTAGAGCTGATGTGCAGATCTAGAGAGAATTTGTCTCAGGTTCTGTTCAGTGCCTTCTCCACCTTCTTCAAGGGCAGGAAAGTATTTACAATGCCACGACTCTGAATTTTACATGAAACTCAAGCTCATTTTTTGCTCTTTCTGAACAATGCCACTTTAGGAAAAATACAGTTATTAACATAGAAAATGGGAAGCTGTCTAGCTTCTCTACCTGTCAGGGTGAACACGGGGCGGGGCTTTTCTCCTCTAAACTGCATGTCTCCTGTTTTGCAAACTGCATGCTTTACAGATATTGATTATTTCACTCTGCACAGATGATTTTGGTATGTCGCATAGAAAAAAAGCGCATATTTATTTCCTTTCTAAAATAATCTCTCTATTGAACATTATTAATGTTTTCTTTTATTTCAGCTCAATTTATATTCTAATACTGGCTAATTGTTATGTTCTAAGCACTTGTTTCTCCATATGCTTTAATTAATAGAGAAGCATATTGCAATAACTTTTTTTCTAAGGAAAAGTCTGGAAATTTTGCTTTATAGAGTAATATTTTTTGTTTTGTTTGTTTTTTGTTTGTTTTGTTTTTTAATTCTGTTTATTTTCTTTAAGTTGCCTCTCAGGAAAGTAAGAGTAATGCCATGTTCAGTACTAGTTTGCATGTGTTCATTTAAATACTAAAAACTGTAGTACTGCTCGATCATATCTGACTGCTAGGTTTCAATTGACAGCTGAGGATTTGTGACTGGACCATGAATCAAAACGGCAGGCATTTATACCCCAGTACCAGTGAGGATACATTGGGAATTACTTGGCAAAGGTAACATTTTAATTATTTCCAACCCTACACTTACACTTAAAAATTACATGGCCTAGAGTGTTTGTTTTTAATTAGTTGTGCAGAAAATATGTTAAAAGTTTAGATGTTTGGCTTTACCATCCCTATTTCCCTACCCCTCTGTTTAAATTCCTATTTAAATACAGCATCAAATGAATCTGGGACTATGGCATATGTTAACGATCATTGGAATTTCTCAATACTGTCAAACGTTTGGGACAATTTATAACATTTTTAGTGGGAGTTGGAGGAGTGGAATTTGACATTTAGATTTAAGGGCCTAGAAATGAAGTCATAGTTTTCGGGGAGATTTTTCTGGTACCTGAGGATAAAACATTGGTTTTCTATTTTATATGCATTTTCTGATTTTAACTCGTTCCTCTCCTGCTAACTCTAAGTCCTTCTTATATCAGTTATTCATCTTTCAGTGGGGGAAAGACTAGAAGAGAAATTTCAGGTCAGTCAGTTTAGCCACCAGTAAAGTTTGGAGTAGCAAGATTGTCCGACTATGTAGTTAAAGAAGAAAATTTAAATAGTTTTCATTTCTGTTTGCATACTGATATAATTGACTTTTTTAGATTGGCTAAGAAAATTATTTGAAAATAGTTTTGATATCATCATATGTTTTGGTTTGAAGAAATATTCGTAAGGTAGTTGTCATCTGTTCAGAGCAGCCTGTGTCAAATAAATAATTTATGGTATATTGTGTATTAAAGCATCGAGATAGGAGTAAGGTAATCCTTGAGTTCCTGATGGTAGAGTCAAGGTGGTTTGGATCCGCACCCTGATTGTGATCGTCTGTTTCTAGTGTTTAATGTGAAACCAGTTGCTGAGATGTTAGTTATGAAAGAGATGCTCGATTCCATGGTGGGTGATGGAGCCTGCTGTCGACTTATGGAGTCAAATATTTACTCAGATAAAACCTAAGAAGCCTCTGGATTTTGGCTTTGTTTTATTTTGTTTTAGTTAAAAAATTATATTTAAAAAAATTATATTTATTCCTTTTGTATGTGAGTGTTTTGCCTGCATGTGTATATGTGTGCCACATGCATGCGTGGTGCCTACAGAGTGAGAAGAGGGCATTTGATTCTTTGGAACTAGAGTCAAGGATGGTTGTGAGCCACCAGGTGGGTGCTGGGAACTGAACCACAGTCCCCCACAAGAGCAACACATGCTTTTAACTGCTCAGCCCTCTCCAGTCCTGTGCTCATTAGTTAATTTAACATTAACATTTAGTTAATTTAACAATTAACAATTAATATTACAATATGACTTTCCTTTCTCCATTTATATATAGGTAGTAATATCATCTTTTAAATAAATCTATTGGGCTGGAGAGATGGCTCAGAGGTTAAGAGCACTGTCTGTTCTTCCAAAGGTCCTGAGTTCAAATCCCAGCAACCACATGGTGGCTCACAACCATCCATAATGAGATCTGATGCCCTCTTCTGGGGTGTCTGAAGACAACTACAGTATACTTACATATAATAAATAAATAAATCTATTGTTCTTCCCCAAGAAGCATATATTAATTAGTGCAGAAAAACCCATATAATATGTACTTACAAATGGAAGATAAACTTGATAGAAGTATCTTATATAAATAGTCTCAATGATTAATGATGCTTAATTAAAATGAATGAAAGTGGATTGAGTCTGAATTAGTGAGCTATTTAAAGTTAACTTAATTAGATTTGATAACACAATATTTATTAGTTTATTAAGTAACAGTCCTATACTCCCTGCTTTGCCTATCAGCAGAATGGCCCAGGTTTACAAGGACAACAAATTAAATGGAAGATACTCATGTTTCTAAATGTTATTCTGTCAGAACATTGTAACAAGTAGATAACTGATTAAGCCTTTACTTAATCTAGAATAGGATAGTGTCTTTGATGCACATTGAAACCAAAGTGATGTGAAATTTTGGTGATTTGGTCTGAGTAGTTCTGGAATCAAAACTTGGTATACCCTAAAAGAAAAGATAACCCACATACGGAAAAGAACGACCAGTGAGTAACGGTTTTTGCAGAAACATTGTTCATCTTGAAGCTCCCGTTCTCATCAAGAAAGCTGATATGAGCAACCAGCTTTGGATCATAGTAAATCAGTGAGGGGGGGAACTACCAGGATGTACTGATTTCATTCATTCCTCTTCTCTGAGGATACTAATCTTTCTTTGGATTAGTACATAACCATACAAGATGGCCTGACTGACCAACAAAGCCTGGGAGTTCTCTTTGGGTTGCATCTGATCTTCTTGCCACGTTTCAAGAAGGCACATTTCAGGTGTATCTATACCTTCTGCAGGGATTCACTGAGTCAGGGGCAGCAGTGGGAATGCTGTCCTAAGTACTGTCAGGGTCACACTCACAGCTCTTTGAATCTGTGTATCACAGTTCAAAATAAGCACGTGCAGATGAGACAGCAATCTGCTTTGCTTTGCTACCATTTTCAAGGACAGACATGACTGCAGAGAGTGGCGGAACACTCCTTCAGTCCTAGCATGGGGAAGGCTGAGGCAGGTGAGTCTCTTGAATTTGAGGCAAGGTGGCCTACACATGATTTATAAATGGTGCCCTGAAGTTGTTTTTAAAACTTGGTGGATTTTTCATTTCTAGATAGAATACTGAGATGAAAAATCCTAACTGCCTGTATTGTACCACTGTCACCTTCAAGAGAGATCGCGACAACCAAAGGTGCAGAGACATCTCAGTAGTTGGACAATATTAGGGAAAGATAGGTTTGTTCAGCCAGAGACTTAAATGACTGAGCTTTGGTATGGTGGATAAAGAACAGGCCACAGGTCTTGCTTGTTGTGGCAACTGCTTGTTGTTTTTGTCGTGGTTGTTGTTGTTGTTGATTATGTTTTGAATTAAAATAGAACGAGATCTCTCTCCCCTTCCTTTCCCCCATCCAGCCTCTCACAGCTCCCCACTCTCCAATCCCCCATGTTCCCCTACTTTCAAGTTGATAGCCTCTTTTTCTTTGATTTTTTTTGTTGTTTTATACACACACACACACACACACACACACACATGCACACACATGTATGCACAAATGTTTATACATAAAGGTAATCATGGAGACTGTAGATCACAACCTGTAGGTTGTGACCCCTTTGGGCGTTGCATATGAGATATCCTGTATGTCAGATGTTTACATCACAATTCACTACAGTAGCAAAATTACAGTTATGAAGTAGCAATGAAAGTAATTTTATGGTTGGAGTCACCACAACATGAGGAATTGCATAAAAGGGGTCACAGCATTAGGAAGGTTGAAAACCACAATTGTAGGTAGGAAGGCCAGAGCAGAGCTCGGATTTGGATTTGCTTTCTTTTGTTGGAATTGTGTGTGTTGCCACCTGGTTTGTCCTTTCTGTTTTCTTTCCTGCCTGGACCTCGTTTCCCTGTCAGGTGCAACTTCTTTGGAGGGCTGAAAATGGCAGGGAACTGAGTGCACCCTGTGTAAGCTAGAGACCTGCTAGCCACGTCTAGCCTCTGCTCAGAAACTCCCTGTGACACCAAAGCTGACTCTTAGACTGAGTTTCCACAGACCTTCTAGGTTACAATCTGCAGAGGTGTCCTTGCTTCAGCCTTGGTGAATCTCTCTCTCTCTCTCTCTCTCTCTCTCTCTCTCTCTCTCTCTCTCTCTCTCTCTCTCTCTGTGTGTGTGTGTGTGTGTGTGTGTGTGTGTGTGGTGTGTTGCATGCGTATACACTCACAAAGCAGAGTAGAGGCTTACTCAAATCTGGAGAAAGTGAAATTTCCTGCCTAAGCAAATGCTTCATTGCTAGGGTTGATACACAATAAAATGCTGAAGGTCTCCCTTCCCACATCTGTTGGTGGATTCACCTTCTAGGAGGATGATAGGTGACAGATTGCTCCAGCTAGGCACTTCCATGCACACGTTCTGTTGTTTTTGCACACGTGAGTTGTATGTGTGCAAACACATAACAATCACTTGCTCCCTTTAGACCCTCGCCTGACTCTTGCTTGCACTTTCAGATACGAAGGGATAGTGTAATTGAATGAAAAAGAAAGCTGGAGGAAAATCTGAGAATAATATAAACATAAGTTATTTTAAAACACTGGATGGGTAATTTATGCAAAAGAGAAGCTGGATTTACCCTTTCGCTTTCCCTTCTCGCCCTTCACCCCTTTAAGAAAATGCAAAGCCACAAGTGAGTGGTTGTATGTGTCTGATGGCTTATATAAACAGAAGAAGCCTTCAGATGGCTAAAATAAACATGAGCGTGTTACTGAAGGATATGTTTACACAAACCATTTGCTCGGCCCCTGAAATAATGAATAAATGAAGATTTTACTGAAATAATCAGAAGGATTTTTTCCCCTGCTTATGCCATAATTGAATGGCACCGAAGAGACTTTTATCAGTGGCTTTCCATGTTTCATGTGGTCCCAGTTCCTCTCTATGAGTTGAATGCTTCATCCTGTCATTACTTTACACGTGTTTTTGTAAGAAATTGTCGTTTATTACTGCAATTCCAGAGAGTTGCTTGATTTCCCAAGAGAAGTTTAGCAGTAAATGTTATTTGGATCTGGCTGGTCAGGAGGGTAAAGCGAAGGAGCAATCATGTGCATGGTTATTGTGAAACACTGCTTTCTTTATAAAATATATGTTCTCTATCAAAAGACTGAAAGCCAAAAACTTGAGGATAATTTTTAGTAGGTTACAAACTGTGTTCACATGTACATTTACATAGATAAGTGTCATGTGTGATGCATGTGTGTGTACAGTCCTGTTCCTATAGAATTAAGTTACCTTTTACTTCAGCATTACTTGGACTATCCCTGCACGTCTCCTAGGTTAGCATTTCCTGCTCAGGATATCTTATCTTGACACAAAACTGCAGTCCAGCAGATGGGTTGTTTCTGCAGTTCCTGGGGGGAGCTGGATTGCCACCTCTGAATCTTCTTTTCAGCTGTTAGCTCCGAAGTGTGCAAATCTTTATACAGCATTCTGGGGCCCTAACACCACTCCAGGACTAATAGGAACGCTGACAAGCTAGACTGCATAGGTGAATCCTTGGTTCAAGGCTGAGAATTACAAAATCCAAAGTTGCACATGAGCAAGCAACGTTTTGGTAACAGGGCAGCTAGCTGCAGTTGTCCTTCGCTTTGAACAGACTCTTGAAAGCAGTGACTTTCTGTCCTCATCAGTATCACTTGCACCTGTCAGGAGGGCAAAACTAAAGCTGTTAGCATTTTATTAAAAATTCTCCGAAATGGTTTCACAAACACGCAGTGTCTCTGATCTGGCTATCGAGAGCTGTGTTGAGACGTAATTTTCGCCTACCTTTCTCCATTTATAAAGAGAGATTTGTCCAACTGGACGTTTCCCTTTTTATCTAGACAAACTCTTCAGAACACTTCCTAAGAAATTAATTGTATTTCAGCCAGACTTGCATGCTGCCATCCCACAGGAAATGGGTCAGCAATCCATTAAGATGCCATTAGATAATCTAATTTGGAACTTAATCTCTAAATTAGCCATGCTCCATACTTGAAGCATACTTGAGAGAAAGAAAAAAAGTTTACGTTTGAATCGATAGGGGAGCCGAAGCGTGAAGAAGGCTGTTTGTTTTTTCTGTAGCTGTGGTCACGTCTCAAGCCGTCTGGTAACCAGGAGAAACCAGACATGATGTAATTCCAGATTGAACTTGAACTTCAGGGACTTAGCATGGGGGAACAATGGGCCATAGGAATCAATAATGTCCATTTTCCACATGATTATGTCTGGAGCTTTCCCGTCAACCTTTCTGGATGGACAGTGTGACCAAAATGAGATGATCCAGGGACAAGATGTTAGAGGAAAGAGAACAACTTTCTCCATGGTGCTTTCAGAGCAGCACGGCAGATTCCAGCGGGATTAGAAAAGTTCCCGCTCTGCAGTAAAGTGGTAGCCTGTTCAGAGCACTCTTTGTTCGCCTAGGTAGGACAAACTTAATCTTCCGTTTCCTGTCAGATGGTTTTTGGCAGCAGAGCCAGAGAGGGAGGAGCAGGATTCAGGACATTCTCAAATGCAAACCTTACTGGTTAACCCTTTGCAGCTAAAGGAAGTGTGCTAAATGCTGACCTTGTTTGAAGATGGTTTATACAAAGCACCGTGTAAGCACGCACATTCTCTGCTGAGGAAGTCAGCTCCGTTCCGGCCCACACACCATTACTTCATTGTTGTGATCGAGGAGCTGGAGCTAGGTGTACTGTGAATCGGGTCATATTTAAATAATAGAGCCTAGAAATGAATATATTTTATAGGAAATGTTACAGAAGTAAAGACAGATGCCTATTGAATTCCCACACAGTAAATAATAATAATATTTATGTTGCATATCAGAAAGTGTAGAAAGAGAGTTTTCTCTCCTCATTTACTTCATTTTGGGAGCTCTTTTCATATGTAAACAAAGTCATAAATACAATTCTTAACTCCTTGACATCTTACTCTTCAGAATTCTGATATAAACAAGTCCTCTCCTTTAGAAGCAAAACTGTACAAATAATACTAGTATTTGCTTTTAAGAGAAATCATTTGTGAAAGAGTCTCCTGGCTTTTATATACAAACTCACATTTCTCTTTCATTTAGTATGCCTTTGCTGATCCTCTCTGTGAAAGGCACTATTTTGGAGAACAGTTCTTTTTTTTTTGGGGGGGGGGTAGGGAAATGTCTGTAGTTGAAGAATCACTTATGCAAATAAGAGGAGCAGTAACCCTTGTAACAATAGCATTGAAAAGAAGCCCAGGGGTGGCGAGGAATACAGACTAGAGAAAGGCTGGAAATCAACATGTGGGCTTCCCTGGGGTATGGTCTGGGAGGACTGAAATGATTACAGTTGACCTGTATGTCTTTATATTTTTAATTGGCAATAACAACCCATAACTTCATAAATTTATATATATTTATATATGCATATATTTATATATAGATGTATATGCACGGATGTCCTGTAATTAATTTGTAATTAATAATCCTCATAAGTTTCTATAATAGGTTTTTTAGCTCTAAAATATAAGCAAAGTCAAATCAAATTGCTTTTAAAAATATACTTAATTTGTTGATTGAGGGGAAGAATTGCCCTTTAAATCCTATTTACATTTAACTGTTGTAAGCAAGTTAAGTTTTTGTGACTTTTTAAGTGCCTGGGTTCCCTTGTTGAAGAACTTTCTAGCATTAGGTGTGGAAGCCTCTATAGTAAAAGACCAAAGGGTAGCAATGATCTAGGTCCCTGTACAGCTGCACTGTCCCCATATGAAGTCACTATTGCATGTAGTCTTTTTCAGATTAAGCACTTCACTGGTATATGATACCATTTTTTTTAACTTGGAAAATGCTTTCACTTATGCATGCTTAAAGAACCCTCAATCCAGCAAAGCAATCTGAAACAATTGAATATAATAAACCAACGAGATTTGACAGCCTCCCGTTTGATGTTATTTTCAAAAGTGTGGCTCCCCGAGGATTAACAATAAAGAAGGCTATTTACCTACTTAGTTAAGAAATAAATACATTTCTCTTTCATTACTATGAAGTGCTATTGCTTGCAGTTAGATTCGTTCTGTGAGCCACCTGCAGTTTATGATATTTGGTGTTTCCCAGAGAGCCCACTGGGGTCCTTTGCAGAGCAGGTAAGAGCTAGCGAGGGAGCTTTCTGATGCAGACTATTACAAATAGTTATAATCATTAGAAATCATCTTGCATGCAAATAGGATCATTCAGATGGCGATAATGATCATTAAAAATGGGAAAAATAAATCAAAGAAATCCAGGACCTGTATAAAGCATGGAGTGTATTTCACTTTCACTCTGTCCCCTTGTAGAAGGGGGCTCAAAAGCAAATTACTGTCATACATCCACATCTGCACAAACAGAAAACAAAGGCACATATTATTTTCAGCTGGAAAGCAACTAGCATTGGATAAATAACTTACAGTTACTAATGTGGAAGTTGGGCTCAAGAATTATTCTTGTTCAAGAGTTCTCGTGCTTCTAAGTGTTGGCCATATACCATTGGATATCATCTATAATTCACCTGCAGTAGAAATATAGGAACACGAAATTGAAATGTTTTTCACAGAGAGCTGAAGAGGGTTGGTAAGAATACAGGTTCCAGGACCGCAATCCTGTGGCTAAGACCTGGGCTTCTGCTGCTTGATATTAGTGTACAGTTGGGCAAGACTTCAGGCTTCAATCTCCTCATCCATAAACTAAGCATGAATGTTTGTTGTTAGGACAAAAAATCTTATGGTAGGTCAGTTGCATAGACCATGTATAGCAAATTACTCATGCTATGTAAGTGCTATTGATCAGATGCTATCTTCTTTGTTCTAATATATTAATAGATTCAACCTGAAGCATGCTCGTTTATTCTGTCCACTGATGTGAATGAGTTGTTTTTCACAAGAAAGCAAGCAGCAAGTTGAGATGCAACATAATATATCTAGACTTAAGTAACATACTTGAGACAATTCTTTCAGCTTTTTTTTTTTTTTTTTTCTTTAGCAGAGGAAATACCTACCTTCCTGCATGTTTTTTTGGAAAAGATCTTAAAACCAACATGTTAGTAATTTATCAATAAAAATGTACTTTGGCCAAAAGAATAACAGGTAACACCTGAAACTGGTACAAAGTAATTGAAAGAAAATTTTTCTAAATTACCATTTTCTGTGGTCTTCATGTTCTCGGCACTGTTAACAATATAGCTACTTTAATTATACAACAGACTTTGTATAAACCTACCAAATCTTTGTTCTCTATTGCCTAGTATTGCTCAAGTTTCTTAAAAGAGTACCTATAATCCTTGAAGGAAAATCAGTCTGTCAATCTAAATGGCCAATAGTATGATTCCCCTGGAAAGTATTAGTATAATTAGAATGTTGACAATCTATGGCCTAATATTGAAATGCTTAATTCATTATTAAATGAGCACCGATTAGTAGCTGCATGGATTGAGCCATTCTTCCAATACCTCTCACTGTTTTAGTGACCTAAGACTAATAGGTGAAGTATTTTACTTTGGTTCCTGCCTCAACTTAATGACTTCATCTATGTTTACTTGACACCCTGTGGTTCTGGTTGGTAATTGTGTTAAAAGCCAAAGAACCAATCACTTTTGGCCTTGAAGCCACTGTCACAGGATGAATTTATTTATTTATTTTTCTAATGACCAACAGATGTTGTTTCGGCACCCACTGCAGTTTTGTTCGCTTTCATTGAGAGATAAAGAATCTATTCACTCTGTTAGTGGAACAACTATGGTTTATCCTAATTAAGACGTATACATAGAGTGAGTTTTAAAGGCATGGTTGGACTATGTATAAAATCTACCAAACACTTGTGCTGCATTATTAAGTGCATCTCAAGTTTCTTGAGAGTTTCAAACCACTTTCCCTCATAGAGTTCACTGCAGTGTTACTGGGGAACTACTTTTTGTTTCCTAAGAAGACAGATATAGAGAATTTAAGGTTTGTTGTCTCTGATAATCCACTTATTCACTCAGTGCATGTCAACATTGTCTAGGCTTTGATATAGTTTGTGTGGCATAAGGTGAATTCATTGTCCCCTGAAGCAAACACCTTAAGAAAGTTCTGTCCCAAAAATTCTTTCCAAGGTTGGACTGATATGTCACTTTGTCAGAAAGCAATGTTGCATGGTGAAATGACCATGGGACATAGACAGCATAGTTAATATCCAGGGGCTACATGGGAGAGATTGGCCTTTCTTTCCACATGAGAGGGGATACGGATGACCTTTTCAGGAGTTCATAGTTAAAACACCAAAAGATGGCACTTTATGTTCACCAGCATGGTCGTCATCTACAGTGTCTCCCTTTGTGCTAATCCTGTGAATTGAATCATCCATAGCTCTGTATCGTTTCTAATTCAGTGTCTTCCCCGTTACCCTGAAATTCTTCTGTAAATAATTTGATAAGTTACTACAACAAAGGTGAGACCAAAGTGTAAAATGAATCAGGGCTGTCACCTCCCTGACTATATCCTAGGTCAAAGGAATTGGTTTATGTGTCTTCCCTGTTGGGGAGAGTCAGTTTACACAGTTGATCACAGTAAAGTGAACATGTTTTCCAAGATATCCAACATTTTGTTTCTGGAATTTTGATTTAGCTCCTGTGTGTTTTGCATGTAATATCTCATAATAAATGCCATCAGGGTGAGCTGTGTTTTGTTTTCTGATGCTGCCAAAATCCTTTGAACTTTTAATCCTGATTTTTCATAGATGTATCCTTTTCTTACTACTTTTGTTTTTAGTGGTTATGGGTAGCAAGTGTTTTCTAGATATATGTTATCAGATTTGAGTAAGATTCATCTTTAGTTTATTTATAGGTGATTTGACAAAAAATCTAATGCCAACAAAATAAACACAGCTTAGAGATCCATATTACTATCTTGGAAAGTTTTAGAAATTCTTTTAGTTATATTGTGAAACTCTTACCAGTCAAAGTATAGACTTTTAAAAAATTGAACATACAAAAATTCATACAATTTTCACTTCACCATGAATGAAGACTAAGTTATATCTTATAGGTACCAGATTTACATGTGTAAATGTTAGATGTTGGTATTCATTTGTATTAGGGAGTCACAGAGTAAATGGTCCTTATGCATTCTCAGTGAAGAACTATGAAAATATAGGTGTGTTTTTTAAATTAAGTAATCTAATTTGGTTTAACTTTTCACATTATTATGTAGTTACTTTTATCATGATCCCCTCCCCCACCCTCAAGGGAACTGCTGTCAAAGCTCTAAAGAATGTTCCTTATAATTCTGAACTTAACCTATGAATTGGTGATAAGAGGCTTGTAAAACTCACATATGAGGTCTGCATAGTGTTCATGTTTGAGATTTATTCTGCCCTAAAGATTTGTAAATAGTATCAACAAATGTACTACCCTGCAGTGTCCGTATGGCCATAATGTAGGCCAGGAGATTTAGAAGGTTTAACTAAACATTTAAATTAAATTTGGTACACATTCTATAGCATGAATCGTCTGTGTGATGAGCTGCCATTTATCCTGGATTCTCATCCTTTCTCTAAGGAGTTGGTAGATTTGTCCTTTTTGGAGCCAACTCTCTCTTTCAATCATTAATATACTCTCTCCAAAGCATGTGATCTCTACATGACTCTGAAGCTCCTTTTGTTGGGGATTCTTCTTGATTTCACAAGATAGCTTGCTTGGTTTTGATGCTGTGTTTTACTGCCAAGGATTATCTGTTGAGCTAGACTTTTTGTTTTTGACAGGTATGTCTAACTTTACATTAAAAAAATAATAGATGGCTATTTTGTAATTTCCCTTATTGTTAAGAAATAATATCATCTATAGCCATGTCTATAAGAATAGATAAGACTGGGCCATTTTTGCCCCTGTAGCGTTTACCTTTAAGTCAGTAAGATGATTGCGGATAATAGATGATTATGATCTGAAGTAATAAATGCTGTAATGGGACTCTGTACAGAGTGCCAAGAAACACAGTTGAGGTGAAAATAAGTTTCTTGGTACATTATGTAACTTTGTTCCTAGTCAATGCTACAAACTACAGAAATAATTCTGAAGATGTGTGTAGGAAGAGAGAAATATGTGAAAAACAGTCAAGTCTCTCAGAAAAGACTTCAGTAAAAATATGCACTCTTTAGAATTGGGGTAATTCAACAACTAAGGAAGACTTGTAAACTGGTGTGTGTTATTTTTCTGCATAAACTTGGTACGGAGCATCTCAATTTTAAATTCAGAGATATTCAGATGACAACTTATTCATAAAAAAAAGGTAATCAAGGTCAACACCTTTTAAAAATATCTCAGTGTTATTGAAGCCAGTGATTTGTTGTCCAAAACTCTTTAACTCATCTGCAACATGCTAAATTCTGTACTAAATTAAACGATTAGCAAAGTGAGAGCCGGGTTTCACTGCTGTTGGTCTGGTCATCTAATCATAAAATCCATTGAGAAAAAGAAGCCACTGATTTCTGTTGGTGCATTGCTGAGCAACATGTAACTAGATGTGTAGAAATAAGCCATGTTATGTATTGAAAGTGTCTTCAAAGTAAGATAATGTTATGTGTCTGGTTTTTGAAATCGAAAGGTGCTTCTCTGTATTAATTTTCATCTTGCTTTCTATGACTTTAAGGGTCAAACCTCAACAGACAGGCAGGTCTAGATCCCCAACTACAACAGTATCCACTTCACCTATGGTTTCAACAGCAGAGGATACTAAATAACATTTAAATCATGGAGCATGTGCCAGACCTTTGCTAAACCAGGGACATAATGTCTATGTGATGTTTCCTTGGTACAGTGATGCAGTTGCTCTGTAACTGACATTGGCTTCAAGTTGAATATCGATATAAACAATGCCACAGATTAGGTGTATCCCAAAATGCTTGGGGTGGGGGTCCTTTTTGTTTTGTGGAGCTGTAAATCTGGCATTCCTTTTTTTCCACATGATGCTTTTATGAAAAATTATGCCAGGGGCAACTAGAGAATTCTTTTTTTCAAACATGTTTTTAAATCCCAAGGCTGATATAGGCTGATATAGGCTGCCACACAGCTGACTGGGAAGAGACAGAGCTGCTGACTCAGGCCACTCCCCTTCTCTTGTCTTCCCGACTGCATCCCAAATCTGCCATCCTTCCTGGTGGTAAAGTCTGGGAATGCCCAGGCCCCTGTTGCCAACCAATTGAGGAAAAATGAATTGAAAGGAAATGTTTGGTTCTATCTAAGGAAATTGTAGAGAAGAGCAGGAAAAAACCAGCGAGCCCAGCAGCCCCCATGCTACAACTTCCACAATGGGCTTTTGCACAGAATGCAACCAAGTGGGCTCTGTGTGGTCCAGGATAGACATTCATTTGGTTGTCTAAAACTCTTCAGTTATGTATGATAATTAGGTATTTCACTATATATGCACATGCCTGAAAATGTATTATTTTCTCATGTGAGAGCAAAGAACATGTATTTCATTATGTTTTCAAATGTATGTAACCCAACAGACAGGTAAACCCATCTTATCCAGAATATCCTGTGAATTAAGGATTAAACACAACTAATGTATCCAGCAAACTAAAATAGTCTAGTATTGCTACACATTTCTGCTTTTTGTCTTTTTTATTTGAACAGTGAAAATCATATTGCATATAGTGCATTGAAATGGGTCAGATATTTAAAAAAGAATATCCTTAATTAACTAGAGTTCAACAGTTGTGAATGTAGTTTATTTTGTGTTTTTCTGCATCTTAGGTCTTTTCATGAAAGCAAGAGATCATATAGATTACATCTGTATGATGTGTATAATCTAGAAACTATTACATGTGTATATAGATGCATAATATATATAATTTAGCAAAGTCAATGCATGCTATTAATTATAAAATTTTATTAAAATTTTGGTTTAAAAAGTTAAAAATATAATGGTTGTAATTTAATGCATTTTGAATTTATATTTATGATATGGCTGGAGATTTTAACATTGTCTTCTTTTTTCTTTCTTTCTTTTTTTTTTTTTTCTTCCCTTCTCCTCTCAACAGTCCTGGTACCTGGGCTAGCTTGGTTCCTTTTCAAGTGTCAAATAGGACACCCATCTTACCGGCAAATGTCCAAAATTATGGTTTGAACATAATTGGAGAGCCTTTCCTTCAAGCGGAGACAAGCAACTGAGGGGAAAGAAACACAACCATAGTATAAGAAAATTAGGGGAAAAACACTCAACAGAGGAAAGAGGACGACTGGACAACAGGGAGAAAGGAGAGAAAATGAAGCAAGAAGACGATAGACCATCAGTGCAGCACTTACAGTCACTAATTCCCTTAGGGTTGAGACTATAGTTACAGGAAAGGGTCAATGACATCTCACTGATGCTAGACTGCAGCCCCTGTACCGCAGCCTTTGTTACATGAAGTCCGCTGGGAAATAGATGTTCTGTCTCTATGACAATATATTTTAACTGACTTTCTAGATGCCTTAATATTTGCATGATAAGCTAGTTTTCTTGGTTAGTATTCTTGTTGTTTACGCATGGAGTCACTATTCCTGGTTATCTCAACAACGAAGGCTAGGAGGCAGCGTCAGAGGTGCTGGGGACAGAGCCATGAGCCAGCCATTTTATAAGCACTCTGATTTCTAAAAGTTAAAAAAAAATTATATATATATATATATATATATAAAATCTCTGTAGCCTTTAGTTATCCATACAGATTTATTAAATTTTGGCCCTTAACCCAGCCTTTTCCAGTGTGTAACCCAGTTTGAAATCTTAAAAAGGAAAAAAAAAAGAAAAATAGGGAAAAAAAAAACGGTTTGAACTCAAAGGCTCTATGGAAGAAATGCCTCTATGTGGGTAAAGGGTTACCTCTGCATGCAACAGTAAAAATTAATATAATATTTTCCCCACAAAAGAAACACTTAACAGAGGCAAGTGCAATTTATAAATTTATATCTAAAGGGGAATCATGATTATAAGTCCTTCAGCCCTTGGACTCTAAATTGAGGGGATTAAAAAGAATTTAAAATAATTTTGAGCGAATTTATTTTCCCCTCAGTTTTTGAGGGCATTTAAAAAGGCATTAAATCAAGACAAATCATGTGCTTGAACAGAAAAAAAAATAAAAAAATTAAAAAAAAAAAAACAAAAATATTGAAAACACAGCACTTAGGTTGGCCCAGCCGCAGTCTCCTCAGAGGTCGGATTATTTATTTAAAATTACTGGTTGCATCAAGAACCCATAGGGTGTACAAATGGTTCTATACAATCTGCATCGTAGAGACAAAGAGGCAGGAAAATCCATGTCCCAAGGGTAAAGCCTGCCGTGTACAGGCTGGGAACGCCAGGGCGTAGGATAGGAAAACCCGCTCTTCAGAGAAGTGCCATCCGGGTGCTGGGAACATGCATGGTGCTTTCGGACAGTAGCCTTGTTCAACACGTTTCTCGTCTTGACAGATCTGTAGTGTGCATGGGCAGACACATGTTGCCTCTATGTCTCTTAAAATTTTAATTAAAAGTACTCTTTCCAGTAATCCTAATTTGCACGAAGATATAATGTCCACATTACGTGCCTTGCCTTGAAATCTAAAAAACAAAAGACAAAAAAAAAACCACAAAAGTGACATCACTACACTTGTTTTGCTGCATTTATTATCGTTTTAAATCTTTACCATTTTTATGACAAAATATTTTGTACTCCAGACGAAGAAAAATGTGTGACATCATGGATTTTTTAGACAGTTACACCTTTATCTCACATTTATAAAGCATATCATGGCTGTGTATAGTTGCCGCTTAAAAATTGTAATCGACCAGCAATATTTTCAGTATTTTGGTGTTTTTTCTATTAACCTTTCATGTTTTTCATCTTCCAATTAATATTTGGGGGGGGAGGGGTTTCAAATTTATACGAATTATGCAATACCAAGTTTTGCCTATGTAGGTAGTGCTTTTAGCTGTATTGGTTATTATAGGTAAGTACACAGATTTTAAAAAGAAATAATGTATGCTTTTTTTGTTTGTTTGTTTATTTGTTTGTTTGTTTTAATTGACCAAAGTGGGTACTGCTATTTTTGCAGTGTGATGAGGTCCTTTTGTGTACTGAGAGATGGACAGGGGATTTTTTTTAATATACATATATAAATATATATATATTCAGGGGTGGGTGGGAGGATTTTTAACCCTTTACAGTGTAGCAGTGAAGCACTGCACCCTGAGATGGGCCTGGGCTGCAAAGCAACTGTTCTGCCTACTGTGACAAACTTCAATTTAAACAGGTCCCTCCCCACCCCCTGCTCTCCCACCCGGGGTGCAAGCTGAACTCATTTCTGGTTTTCAAGCTAAGAAACCAGGAAGGAAAAGCAAGCACAGCGAAGCCTCCTAGAGGCAGACCTAGAAGAACTGCCCTGTCTTATTTTAGTTGTTATTGATAGGTTTTTGGTTTTTTTTTTTTTTTTTCCTGAAAGTTCCGAAACCACAGTGGAAAGTGAGCCTGTCTCATATTTGGCAAAGACATTTCTTGAAGTGCCCACATAGCAGATGTTGGCTGTTTCACACTTTTGAGTTTAACACAGGAATAAGCTTTCTTCCACCAAACACATTCTACCCATCTGGAGGGAGAGCTCCCCTATTCCTTCCCAGCCCTGTTTCATTTTGTTCATGACAGGATGTGATGTTCCTGTGACTTACTACTTCAAATGGATGGCGTTGCACTTAGGATTTTGTTCTTTGACATCCAGAAGGTTGACTAGAGAGAGGGTTGCTCTTCTTGAATGTATTTGGACTGATAGATTAAAGTCAAAGTTCAGTTTTTATGGAACAAAAATAAATCAATCCTCTTGTTTTACCTACCCTTGTAAACTGGAAAGTAGGACAGAGGGAAATAATAGAATTTTAAGCAACTAATTTTCCTGTGGATGAATTAAGCGTGTTTGATAATGATGGGTGGGGGACAGGCTTCTTTTGAAGGGGTGGTACTTCAGTATATATTTGAGTTAATTTCCCCTGAGGACTAGAGGTGAATGGAGACCAATTTTAATTTGTCTTGACCTCTCCCCCACCTGGTCCTATTGAGTGTATCCATTACTCCGAGGAGATCTTTCAGAATTAGTGACATACACAGTCAGCTGTCAAGAAGCTCTCTTGACCCTCCACCCCCACCCCCACCCCAGGCCCTGCCCTAGTAAATAAACTGTCAAGTGTATGCATAGCAGATCATTTAATAGTGAGTACTTGAGAACAATGCTCAGAGGCCTGAGAATTGTATCTGACTAGTCCATTCAGTTTCATGTCCACATGCTGGATAGCACAGGTGGGATTCTAGGATGCAGGTTCCAAGAAAGGCCAGCCATGTCTGTGATACTTGCTCTGCATATCCTCTCAGCCAAGCTCTTAGTGTATTTTTGACCTATTTGCTGAAGAGTGCAACCCTACAGGACACAGTATTCTTTCCAGGCAGTCCCCTCTCCTTGGCACCAGTGAATGAACAATTCTTGCTAAAGTACATGGCACGCTGTGGGCATCCCTGCCTGCCTCTTGGGTACAGAGGCCTAGGGCAAGTGTTCCTTTTTTTTTTTTAAACCTAATTCAATATTTCTTCTTTTCTCTGAGATAAACTTATTAAAAAAAAAAGCACTACTATAGAAAAATCTCAAATCCAAGTTTAGCCTTCTATTTTTTTTTTTTTTTTAAAAACCAGGAAGTATATTCTGACGAAGGGCCCCACTTTTGCAGGTCTTGCACGCCCCTTCCTTACCCAGACTGCAGAGCTTCAGGATGGTGAAGGTCACCCAAGGGCATCTGTAGGGGGTGGTGTCTCCAGCCACCAGCTCATGGCACTGTCCAGCCTTTGTTGTATTGCTTTGCAGCCCACCACTCA
>BTHU01000005.1:67149289-67324289 GCA_036184795.1 Tokudaia tokunoshimensis | reverse complement strand
TTATAAAAAAACTAATGTGCTTTTTAAATATTACTTGCCCAGGGAAGGAAATAAGAGAAATTTCAATAATGGAATCATAGCATCATAAGAACCCAGGCAAAACTTTTAAAAATACTCACTTAAGCTATTTCCTGCTCTGTTTTGCAATAATAACAAAAAAATAAAATAAAATTTAAGTAAATAGGTATTGTCAAATATCCCTGTTTCAAAGACATATTAAGTAGAGGGAAGTGCTGGAGTTGAGAAGTTGGGGCTGGAGAGGTGGCTCAGCAGTTAAGAGCACTTGTTGTGTTTGCAGATCATTTGTGTTGCATTCCCAACACCAACAAGGTGGCTGGCCACTGTATCTCCATTTCCAAAGGGTCCAACACCCTCTTCTGGTCCAGTAGGCACACATGTGGTACACAGACATAATACAGGCAAAACACCCAGTGCATATAGTGTATGTAAATATAGAAGTACATTTTAAAGTAGAATTATTTCTATACCATAAGGTGTTGGTTCCTATTTTATGAAGAATTTCATGTAAATTGGAATGTTAAGAATGGGCAAAAATAGTGCTACCATATGAGTTTCACTGGAGTCAGAGGAAACAGTTGAAGAACTCACCAGATATAACTACATAAAACTTACCAAAGAAGTAAAGGTGTTGGGCAATAAAAGTCACTTATCTATTTTGAAGTTTGGTATAAAACTTGTACTAGTACCAGAAAGTATAGGAATGCTCTTGACTGTGAGAACAGAGACCTACTGGGTATAGGAGGGTCCCACTCAAGCTCCAGAAAGTTGTCTTAAGTAGACTGTGTTCTGTCTCAGCTTGTGTCCTAGTTGAGAGCGTGATACCTGGTGGTGTTGAAGTCCACATGAGTCTCTGTGGCTGCCTTACCTTTTCTCTAATGCTTCTGGAACATCAGTCCTTCAGGCAGCCCCTTAGGTGAGAAGTTTCCAGGTATGTTCCCTACTAGCTTAAAAGAAGTCGGTGAGAAGAAGTTAGTTAAATTCATGTTAGACATCACCACCAAGCTACCAACCTCCTGACCATCCCATTAAGAGGAATGAAGTTGAATTTGAAGAGATATCTTGATGGTTAATAACACTGGCTGCTCTCACAGAGAACCCAGGTTTGGTTCTCAGCACCCACAAATGTGGTGTCTTACAACCATCTCTAACTTCACTGACAGGGGATATAGTACCCTCTCCTGGCCTCCTCCATCAACAGGCATATTGCACACATGCAAGCACTCACATACAATTTATTTTAAAGGGTAATGCGGTTACCAAAATGCAGATGGCACTGCCAAAAAAGGATGGTGGTGGTAGGAACTGTTTCAAATACCAGTGAGATGGTCCTGCTGGCAGCTAGGTACTTAGATGTATACTTGAAAGGAGGGCAGGAGTTAAGTCTAGTACACACAGAATCTTATTCAGGCCCTGTGAGTCTCATGAAAGGTAAGTACTGATAGTCAGAGGAAGCCCTGGACTTCAATAATGAACAGTAGGAAATAGGTTAGGGAATAGGAGAAAGGGGAAGGGGCTTTAACTAGGGATATGGAGGGAAAAAGCTACAGAGGAAGGTATAATAACAGGATGCCTGAAAATGTCATACATAATTATATTATTAACTACCCAAGAAACCCTATAATACACATGTCTTCAATAAATATACATATATAGTTTAGAGGGAATATTCACATTTGGGCTGACAATGTCACTCCAATAACCAAAGACAACCTAACAAAAACCCCAACACTAGGCATGAGAAGATCTCTTTTGAGTCGTTGGTCAGGGCTGTCTAAGAGACTCCTAGAACATGACAAGTGGTTGCTGTTACTTTCGGTTGCCCCCAAGAGGTGGAGGGTAAGTCCCTGTTGCTGAAAATACATGCACTTCAGATACAGAGGCCATGTGGCCCTGAGCTGGAACTGACTTGAATGCCTAGCTTTCATAGCACCAGAAAGTTCTATTAAAGCTTCCAAAGGAGGGAAGAAACCAACAGTCCTACCCAGCTATGGCACCTATGAACCACAATTACCAGCATGGCACAGTAACCCTAAGGGTATGTAATGGCACACATACTTTTCGTGGTAACCAACAACTCTCTAATTGGATGTAACGCCTGCTCAACAAGAAGCAATTCATTCCTAGTACTGGAAATCTAGCCAACCACCAAGGGCTAGTGAAGTCATGGATCTTGGAGGAGAACTTACAACAGCAACTTTATAAAATAGCATAATCTATAACTACATTCTAAATATTCTTTCTTATACCCACAAATAAGTGTAGTTCACTATTCTTCAAAGAAACTTCTTTTTGCAACATACAGAGACCATCACGGAAAAACATAACCAATCAAAATGCAGAGTTGTGGAGCCCAGTCTTGACGGGCACATCAATAAAAACAACTCCTGAACCTAAGGCCCAGGGAACTGTGAGGAAGGAAGAGGAAGAGAAAGATGATCAGAGAGTTTGCTGTGAGACTGTGTCTCCTAAGAATGTAATAAATTACACCCATAAATTCTCACCAACATGACTGCCTAAACATGAGTAGAACCAGGAGAACAATAGACATGCCAAAGAGAACAGGGAAAAGAGGTCTCAATCATACAAGAACAACAGACAAAACTACTGTTAGTGGGAAGAACACACCAATTGGTTGTCTGGTGCCAAATGGTCAGCCCCCAAAAACACACATATGAGTAACATTATATAAACTGAAAAGGTTATATTTATGAATATATGTATATACATACACAAATTACTTGTAACAACAGTTAATGAAAAACAGAGGCCATGAATTTGAAAGAAAGCAAGGAGGATTTAGAGGGAGCAAAGGGAAGGGAGAAATTCTGTAATTATAACTTCAAAAGTAAGTTTGTTGTTTTATTTTTAAATAAAAATGGAATCAGTTGGCTAGTACTAACAGTATTAATACATTGGCAGAGAATTGGCAGAGAAGACCTTCTGTATAGAGTTCTGTCCGGACCTGGTGCAGGGAAGTAATCAGGTGTCATTACAAATGATTTTATAGTTCTGTAGAAGGCACAGTGGTATTTTATGCCCCTATGTATACTAAAGAATGCAGATGTATTGGGGCAGAATTTTAGTATTGGGCAGCCCTCTAAAGCAAGGGGATCAGAGAGCCAACACTAACTCAGCCTGGAGTGGCGTTGTAGGTACCCAAGATCTGGGAGTAGCTTCACGTGTTCACTCAGAGATGTTGGCGGTTAAATATTGGCCAAGCAGTCTAATTATGATGAAAGTGGGAGTCCAGGCCTCAACAAGTTTCCTTTCTCAGTGAGTGCCCGGAGCAGAAAGGCGGGGTGCTTGGTATGGCTTCATTGTTTGAGCCCGTGTGCAGGTGCCTAATACGAAACAATGAACTTCATTGTGGTGGTAACTTGCCCTGTGCCTGCCAAGGCCAACGCATATTGCTGAGGGCAGGTACGGAAGTCGGTGGTGATGCATAGCCAGGTGGATTCGGGTCAAAATGGCCACCATATGCTGACAAAATTCATCATGGCAGGCCAGAAAGCAAACGATTTGCAATGCTTCTGCAGCGGGGCTGTGAGTTCAGCCAGGATCACAGCAGATGCATCTGTTTTCTACATATTCCACAATGGAGAAATGTTGTAGTAGGGAAAACCATACGTACTTTTTCTTAAAGAAGGTGCATGTGAAGAATTGCAAAATATGAAAAGGAATCTTAGGAACTTTCCTGGTTCAATTTGATATTTTTGTATTTTATTCTCTGGATGAAGTTCAGTTAAGATAGTAAAATATATTGTGTGATTTTTTTTTAAATCATTATTCCTTGTATTTTCTCAATAAGGTAGACTCTAAATGCCTGATTTCATAGGAGTAGTCATCCTGGTTAAGCCTAATTTTCCCAACCAAAATTGTGTAAACAGTGGCCAGTGGCCAGAGAGATGGAAATGTACACACACAAAAAAATATCAAAACCAAGTATAAAAGAGTATGTGAGTGTAGCCCGGTTTTTTTTTTTTTTTGAGAAGATATTCATTTTTGAAATACTGATGAACCTTGTGTCATCTGGCACTGCACAAGCTTTCAGTTCTTATACTTCAGGTTTTTCTCAGTCTTCTTGGGTACCAACTTGTGGAGGAAGATAATGAGATAACTCACCTTTGCTGTGGAGGCATGGGGGTCGGCAGAGATGATCAACTTTTATTTTCTCAAAGAAGCTTCCTGGCAACAAAGAGTGCCAGCGCCAGTCTGTTCCCTGGACAAAGAGTAAGCCCCACTTGCCCAGGGTTCTCCTTCCTGGTCACAGCATGTGACTTCTGATGCCCTTGCTCTGAGGCCTGGTTGACCTGAGTCTGACAGAAACTCTCTACCCAAAGGAAGGAGGCAAAGTATGATTCATGGCCAGTAGAGAAGCAAGCTTTGTGTATGAGTACCAAAACACTTTAGACTGCAGAACTTTTGCAGGTAAAGTAGGGACAATCAAACCTCCTTCAAATGTTTAGTGTAGGGCATGAAGTGTGATGTGAAATGTGATGGTATTGTGTGCTCCGTTAGACCACAGTTCCTGATACATAATAGACCAAAAGTACGCATCTTGTATTTCTGACATATATCTTCCCTCTCAGCCTTTTCACCACTGAAGTTATAGATAGGCCTATGAGCCAAAGTTCTATTTATTGTCCCCAAAGAATTTACTGTGTAAAACTTCAAAGTGCACGAAAGTACATAGATTCGTAAAGATCTCCAGCTCTTGTTTGGGTAGTATTGAATTCTGACCTTTTCTCCTCTGGGCTGCTCCTCTATTACCTCATGGTATACTGTATTTCTGTTTCTTTATCCCAAAGGGGACAAGAAAGTGTAGGCAAGTAACTCCCCATCTCCTGACTGCTAAGATCACCCTTGCTCTCCAGTCTCTGCTGCTGAGGGAACAGATTTGTAATTACCTCCAGGTGATTCCAAAATCAACCCCAGGGCTTGGCTCACTAGCATGGATGTGTACAGTTACCAAGAGGAGAATCAATCCAGACATCCCATTGGTCATGAGAAGAGGCATTCTCTGGAAACATGTGACTGTCCCTGTTTGTGCTGGCTTCCAGAGAACTCCTTTGACCTGACACAGAGATAAATGGGTATTGTGGGAAAGGCATCTGGCCATTTACTTCCTGCAGTTGGCATTGATTGTACCCAAGAAGGGGCCTGGGAGTCAGTGGGAACCCCTGATCTCCTGTGACATCATCTCTCAAAAGGAGAACAGCTTCCACTTGTTTGGCTCAGAGAAGAAGGAAGCAGAGAAAGACTTGAACCCAATCTCAGGAATGCTGCATGCCCAGAAAAAAAAAATCAGGCTTTCTATTTCTTGAACAGTACATCTAGACTAGGCTGCCACAGGCCATGAGCTTATGTTCTCATTATGGGCACAATGAGTAAAAGCCAGGTCAGCGCAGAACAAAGTCTAACTTCTGTTTTTCTTTTATGTTTTTTTTCCCTGTTATACTTTTGTTTTCAATGCATAACCTTCCACTTCCTGTCCCTCCCTCCATTGTCCTTACCAACTTCCAAGTTCTTGAAGTGGATGCTATGAAATGAAAGTAGAAGTCAATCCCCTGCCTTAGGCTGTCTAGACTTCTGTGGTCTTGTAAGAGTTAGATGAGTTTGACTTGGCAAGATCAAAGGTCAGAGCAGGTCCTGAGGAGGGAAAATCCAAGTTATATATAAGCATATTAACTTATCTAGGCCTTAGCTGACCCCTTGTACAGCTCCTCTCCTCTTCCTTCTCTATGCCTCTCCTCAAGGATTGGTACCGTGGGGTCTTGGGTTCTCCAAGTTTATTCATCCTACACTTGGTTCCTTGACCCCCCAGTGAGTAGAAGTCAACAATCCTGTCCACATTAAACCATGGATGAACAATTTGCCCCATCACATTCCCGGTGGTATTTTTTCCAAAGATGGACTTCATTTAATTTCAAGATGAGGGAAGAAAATTCTGTAGAATATAAGAATTAGAGGCTATCAGTGTGCCATAGAGGGACATGGACAGGAACCAGGCTGATGAGTTGTGAGCCTTGAATATTTTGGACAAGTTAACCCCTTAGAGTTTCAATGCCTCTAGCTACAGAGAAGAGATAATGGATGTTCTAAACAGGATACATATAAAGCATCCAGCCTGATGCCACAAAGTGCTGTAAGTGCCCTTATAGGCCTGAACTATCTACATTAAAATCAATTCCAAGATGGACATGGTGATTAAGGAGGCCTATAAACACAGTAGCTATGGCCACCACAACTTCCCTCACCTCCCCACTAGTTGTATGTCCCAAGGCTGCTTCTGAGCAAAAAATGAGGAAGAAAAGAGCAAAGGTAATGAACTGATAAACTTGTCTGCCGTCAAGGGGCGACTGGCTTGGTCACCAGGACCCAGAACATTTTTTCCATATAAGGACATCAGTGGCTCAGTGGCAATAAGCAGTATTGACTACTCTCTGCTGATGATGCTAGTGACTCCCAGGTTGAGGAGTTCTTGAGTTGCCTGGATGTCATGTTGTCCACAGGCCACCATTTTCTTTCTACTTAGTGATTCCCACCAGGGCAGTGCATTAGCTTCATCTAGGGGTGTGGCCTGGTGAGGGTAGCAGTGGTTGGGTGAGGGAGGCCAGGTTGCAGTCAAGAGTTGAGATTCCCTGTCATTCAATGACTGAGCCTGTGGGGTTTCTTTATTCTGTCCCTAAGCTTGAGTTTAGAGACCACCATTTTTCCCATGAATTTCCAATGATTTTGGAGCTTGATACAATCATCTGTGTTTCTTAATTTGTGTTGTACCTTAAAATCTTTGTATTTATTTATTATAAAATTGATTCCAATAAACACATTCAAATGTATTATGTTGCCCAAGCAATAACTGCCTAGCTTTCCAGTTAAAAAATAAAGAAATAAGAATCATTATTTGAGTGCCTTTCTGGAACAACATCAGAAGTTAATCTCATTGATGATAACTTGCCTAGCTTGCATTTTAATATGCCATGCCAATTTTATCATAAGTATCTTGTTGAGTTTTAATTAAAATCCTCACCTTGTATAAGCAAGGATACTGTGGCCAATGTGTGTTACATGCTCAGTCACATTGTGGGGATCTAGGTCATTTCCAAACCATGTCTCTGATACTTCCTATCTAGAAACCTAGAGTTCCGTATGTGTGAGTCTCTCACACGTGGAACCAACTTCCTCATAGTGTGGCTGGAATTCAAGGAGATAATACAAGCCAACAAACTGAACTTTACTCTCCTTTGCCTCTATTTAGAAATAAAGTTCATTAACAGACAGACTAATACTAAGTGCACAAAAAAACCTATGAGGTGTGGCAGAAGGCACAGGCTAGGGTCCTCATCTTTGAAACTGGGGTCAGGGTCGCTATTGGCAATTATGCTGTAGCTCTTTGGTTTTAGGGGTCCTTTTTCTTTTTAAAATATCATAGTATTTTATAAGGAAATCCTTTCAATGATGCAGATTAAAGACTGATTTTTATACTATCACTCACCAAGTTTTACTACGTGGTTCATTGTATCCTGTTCTATTCCCACATCTTCCTGTGTGGCTGGAATATGTCAGCAGACATCTCAGACACCATCTCATCAGTGATCAGTATTTTAGTGTTGATTCAGAAGTTGTAAACCTACTAAGTAAATGATCTGGATAAGTTTGACCATTGCAGGTGAATTTTGGGGATTTAAACTGGATCTCAACATGATACATTGTTTTCCGTGCTCAAAGACTTCACTATAGTAGTTTCAGTGCACAATACCTATTAGCAGACATGGAGCTGGCCTTCAACAATATGTACACCAGGGAGTTACATGGGTAGTGCTCAGCAGCAGGTCCTGAATGTGCACTGAACACTGATCATGGAAGTTGTAAAAAATGTACCAGGAATCTGAAATTGTACTCCAAATTTTTACTCACAAGCATCCCAAGTTGGATATACTAAATTTATTAATATTTAATGGCCTAAAATAACAGATAATGAGGAGACCCAAAACTTCACAGAAATGAATACACTTAGAGAAAACTGAAGGGAAAGGAATTTGGTAGGAAGTAGAACGCAAGTTTGTTTGATTAGTCTTCCTCCTCCTCCTCCTCCTCCTCCTCCTCCTCCTTCTTCTTCTTCTTCTTCTTCTCCTTCTCCTTCTTCTTCTCCTTTTCCTCCTCCTCCTTCCTCTTCTCCTCCTACATGTGGTATTGACTTCTGAGTCCTATCATTAGAATTTTTATTTTAATTTCTATATGTATATGGGTAATTTGGCTGCACCGCAGATATGCCTGGTTCCTGCAGATGCCAGAAGTGATGTCAGGTGCTCTGGAACTAGAGTTACAGATGGCTGTGGGCCACCATGTGGGTGCTGAGAATCAAACCTGGGTCCTCTGAAAGAGCAGCCAGGGTCCTTAACCATGAGTCATTTCTTCAGCCTCTTAATGGACTTTTATATATTTTATTTTAGGAGAGTCTCATAAATCCAAGAGAACATCCACCACTGTGAACTAAAACCTGCTTTATTAATCTGATTCCTATTGAGACAACTATAACAACATGCCGCCCATCTTCACCAGATGGTCATCTGGAACTACATGGTTCTGAGCATTCATGTTTAAATAAGTCATAGAACTTAACTCACAGACACACTTAAGCAAATAATTAAGCAACACAACAGTTTAACACTACAATGTTAGGTAGGATGATAAGGCAAAGTCCTCTTAGGACAACTATGTTGAGACAATGCAGAGAGGAAGTAAAGTTATCTGGTATGAGGGAGGCCTCGAGTGAGAGTCAGTATCTGAACTGACACTTAAGAATGTGCAATATTTTACTGTGCATGAGAGAAGGCAAGGGCCTTTCCAGTAGTGATAGGAAGTAGTGCATAGCTATAAGGAATGAAAGTGGCCTTCTGCTCTGGGAAGAGTATACACTCAAGTATTGACTTTGGAAAGGAGCAAAAATAATAATTTCGGTAAGTACTAGAGTTGCTTGGCATCACAAATCTTCAAAGCCTGACTATCAGTTTGGAAGCAATTTCCTCCCATTCCATCTCCTCTGTGATTCCCCAGGCCCACTGTTTTCCAAGCTGTCTTTTAATTCTTAGTAGGTTCATAAAAGTGAAAATAGGGGTGCCATAAACTCAAATAAATCATACATTGCCTATAGGCTAGAACTGACTTCCCATCAGAGTCCCTTGCTTGAGGTACGACTCAGGAAAAACTCCTGACTGCAGGTAGTGGAGGGAAGTCCTACTCTCGGAGAACAGAGGAGCCATGGCATGACTTTGAAGGAGATTGCTTCAGATTTGAGCATTGACTGTCACATAGGAGCTACAAGTGAAACTGCTTTCCTTGGTTTAACTACTAGGGTGTACTGTGCATCTGTATCTTAGTGTGAAGTAGCTTACAAGGAAAACATAGAAATATTTTCAGATAAACTATAATTTGCCTGTCCATCATTATTATTACAGGCCAGTCATGTTCCTTTCTAGTGGACGCTAAGGGTTTCTAAATGCTTCTGGCAAGTTATGGAAACACAAGCTTGCCAGCCTGTCTACTGATGGCTCTCATTTGGGATTTCTGAGATCCACTTGATCGCCTCTATTTGCCAGAACCGTATTGAGAAGATTTTTATAGGACTAGCTTCCTGGCTCTAAGGTTTGGAGCCCATAGGGAAGAACTGTCAGTGTTGTTCCCCACCCGGCTCATTAGTCAACTTCAGAACTTCAAAAGCCATGCTCTGTTCAAGGTTGCTGTTTTCCATAACCGACACATACTCCAATGTGTCCATTGCGCATTTCCAATGTCTCCTCACGGCTTTGGGAATCCCTAATGGAGACCCAGTGGTTTTATGCCTTTTAGTCTAGACTGCCTAAGGGAACTGATACAAAAAGCTAAGAGGTGGAAGGTATGGATGTCAGTTAATGTTACAATTGTATGACAGGCCCCAAACTGATCTCACACTTAGCTGTGAGCCTTGAATGGACTTTTCATATACAATAATTCCTTCTTGGAAATGGTTTGAATTTGAACAGTTTCTAATTTAGTGGACTCAGGAATATAGAATCCATGACAACACATACCCAGCACTGTTTCTTGTACAGTGTGGGGCAAACATAAATGATTCTCTTTGGATAACTGCCCATGTACTTTACCATCCATGTGCACTTTCCAAACGTCCAGGGCTGGAAAAACATTAAAAAAGTCAGGAAATCTCTCCTGAGCAAGCTTTCTTGGGCAGATTTCTGGCAGATAATGTTTCCTGTTACATAGGAAATGCTTTTAAGCTTAGCTTCATTTATAGTACTCTGGCTTGCTGAGAGGCTAAGCTATGAATTTTGCTTGGTTGCTGGTAAAGGACATTAAAAAACAAACCAAGCAGCCATCTCAGTTAACAAACACAATGATGCATTAAGGGGTTGCTTGTCCATTTTATAAAACACATTTGGAGAGAAGCTCTGAGGCTGGGTGGGAGATCCTTAATGGTAAGATCAAAGACTTGAGGCTTTTCTGGTTTTGTTCTTCATTCACAGAAGGTAACTCATCCCAGTGTTCTTAGGATGAGATATGGTGCTGCCGTTATCATTACTCAGATGAAACAATCTGGATGAGCAAGGAGTAAAATGGATGGCCCACTCTTGTTTAAGGCATCTTTATGAGTCCTTCTCCGCAGTTTCTGTTCATAGCCCTTCAGCCATACCACCGTCATGCAACATCTCTGATCTGTAAGAAAGATGGAGGCACATCTAAATGGGACCATCTTCTTCTTAGATAAAATTGCTCTTTGTAAAGAGAAAATGTTTCTGGGTAGTCAAGTAGCAACACAGATGCATCTGGCTTTTAGTTGTTATAGGAACTATAAACAGTTATGTGGGGGAAACACAAATGTTAGTTAGCCAGCTGGGTGTGTGGCACACTCTTTAATCCCAGCACTTAGGAGGCAGAGGCAGGCAAGTCCTGTGAGTTCAAGGCTAGGCTATTCTACTTAGAAAGTAGGCTAGCAAGGCCTACATATGAGATGCTGTCTCACGAATACAACAACAAGAAAACCCCATCAACCATCCAAAACAGTAAACCTTCTAACTGCAAATACATTTAAAGTATTTGTAGTAATTAATATTCAGTACTTACTGTCAAATCTTTAACTATATCTGGAAATGCTTGTATTGGTCTTTAGTTTCACGGTCTAAATCCTTAAAATCACAAATCAAGGTGGTGCCTGTGTGTGCAATTGTTCATATACTGTCCACTGAAAGTATCATGGTGCTTTTACATTAACTCAAGGAAGAAGATACTTTGACAAACAAACAAACAAACAAACAAACAAAACCTACCATGGCAAAGTCTAGGCTCCAACGGAAAGATGAAATTTGTCACCTTGCTTTCCAACAATGGTCAAAGTGAACAGTGGACTGGGAAGTCATACAGCTGGTAATAAAAGTCAAGGGCTGTCACTGCTGGTTTTTTACTTATTTGTGGTTTCTTGAAGTGAAGTTACATTGAGGATGATGTAGAAGAGACTTTGCACAAGTTACTTGCCTTCTCTCGGTGCAAAGTTTCTGAGGTAGAGCCCAGGAGGGTTGGAACAGATCCTGAGTCTTCTGCTCAGCTTTGGTGTATGATGCCCTGCTTGCCAGTATATGCCTGCTGAGCCTCTAGCCCTGAGTTCTTCTCTCACCGTCCACATGGCTGGAAACCAACAACAAAACAAAACAAAGTACCAACCTATAACAAATGAAAACAAAACAAATTCCAGCCATTAAATGTAAATTAAAAAATAAACAACTGGAAAACATGGTTAAGGTTTTTTGTTAAATATTTTCCTACTCAAAGGAAAATATGTTGAAGGGAAGTCAATGGGATGCTTAGTGCTTTGTGGCCTGTATCACTGCAGTCTTTGTAGAGAGAGGCTGGTGACTACTATTTCAGAGCATCAGTTATCTACAAAGCAATCCGAGTGTTGCTCTGTCACATTTTATTTCCTTTAAAGCACTCAGTACTCACCAGGGGAAGCATGATTCCCTCCATCAAACAGGAACATGGGCCACAGGCTGGGTACCATATGAAAAGCTCGAGATTCAAAACCCAGTAAAACTTGGACCTACTTTGAAGTTCAATATTCCTCTCTCGGTACCAATACTGCACAGCTATTGTGTTTCTCAGTGCAAGCAATCTGAGGGGAGCATTAAACTTCAGTTGATCTCACTCTCCTCCAGAGGCCTTTAGCTGGCAGATATAAGATGGATTCAAAGCACCTATAATTTTAGGATATGGCTCAGATGGCTTGGCTACCTAGCATGGGTAGGAAAGCACAGCTTTATCCTGAATGGAGTTATGTGCACATCTGCCTTGCTACCCAGGTTGTAGGCTTTGGTTGATGGGCATTGTGCCTTTTATTTTTATTCCTTTTGCTATAATGGTATTTGGAAAGTGTTTTTGCAGATTCAAAGTCAAGAAGAAGAGGAGGAAGAGGAGGAAGAGGAGGAGGAGGAAGATGAGGAGGAGGAGGAAGAAGAGGGGAGAGAGATGCTGAAAACAACAAAACAAAACAAAACAAAAATCCGAACAGAAACCAAACCATAATAACACCCACAAAAGGAGAAGGGTGTCCATTCCAAGGGAGACACTTCAGGATTGTGAGAGAACGGAGCAAGGAAGCAACCCACCTCTCTGTTTTTCTGGTCACTCTTCTGCCAATCATTTTGTTGAAGAGCACCATGTGTCCTTGTCCCATCCTCCACCACTGGTACAGGTCTGTGGTGCCTGGGCCCAGTCAGCTGTTTCCTTCTAAGCTCCAGAGAACAACAGTCTCTGGCACACAATGAAGGGAACAAACAAAGCAATGTTGTGATGGACTGAAGCAGAGCAGGAATGAGCAAAGGGGATGCAGGCTAGCCGTGAGTACTGTACTGCTCTTGATACAAAATGTTACTCCAACACTCAATTAGCTATTTTTATTAAGTGTCCAAGCCTCCTTCATTTAATGGGTGTTTTACTTCTTTTATCTCAAGAAAGATGGCAGAAGTTTGTGTCTTTTGGCTTTGATCACATTATTTCTGGGTTTTGTTACTTAATAAGGCAGAAGTTTAAATTAACATCATTCTCCGTTGCCTGTTACAGGGTTAGTTGTGCAGAATGGAGTGGATTTTGGCAATTTTTCAATGGAAAGAAAGAAAGGGAAACCCTGTTTGGGATCCATAGGGGGAAGGAGAGGAAACCATTTACCTGGGCCCCTGGGGCTACATCTGCTTTCCAGAAAAGATCCCAGAGTCAAATCAAGTCACCAGCTCTGGTAAGGTGCCAAACTCAGGGACAGGTAGAAGAAGGCCTGTGCCTGTGCCAGTCTCTGAGCCCTCGATGGGGTGAAGAGGAAGGCTGGGGGCCGACCTCAGTCCTTTATTTCTGTGTTCAGGGCCCTCTCACACTTCACAGCTGGGGTCAAACTTGTTAGACTGAGCCAGCATCCCCTCTACACGTCCCATTTAAAACATGCAACTACCTGGACTCTGACTGGGAGCTCGTGCCCACAGGATACACATTTCCTTCTTCTTCTCGCTACTCACTCCTTGCAGGGAAAGCCTCGTGGCTTACAGGACATGACAATCTTTCCATGAGCACATTTGGATGATTACAGCAAAGGTCTGTCTCTGTATTAATTGGCTTCAGAAAAAAAAAAAAAACAAAACATTGCTCTCACTTAAACACCGAATATCTTTTGGTGAGTCATAAGCTTGAGTCAAGAGTTATTAACTTAGGAATCAAAATGCCTTTTGTCCAGATAAATGTTGCCATAGCGAGTATAGTGTAAACAGATCCGTTCAAGCCACAACAACTTAAAGAAACTCACACACAAAGGGAGTGCAGTTACCTCTGTGAGAAGCGCCAATATTGAATTAAATGCTACCCAGTTGGCCTGGAGGACAGATACATGGGCTTTGTTCTAATGAAGGGAACCTCGGGTCCACAGATACCAAGAAGGAAGCCTTTATCGTCATTTTTTTTTTATCAAATGTGTACAGTTAGAGAAACATCTGGCTTTAATCCTGATAGAAACTGGAGGATTTTGGCTCTTCTCTGGCCTTGCATATTTTCCATCTTCTGTATCAGTACTGGTTGTCAGTGATTTGATGAAGTTAAATTGGCTGCATTTGATTCTTTGAGCACCGGAAAAAAATTGCAGAATGCCCAGTCCCCTCTTCTTGGCCCCATCCTTTTTTGGAGCATGCAGAGTAACTTTGCAGTGAGTAAATTTAAGTCATGAGCCTCAGCACCTAAGAAGAAAAGGAAACAACAGAAAAGGCCTCCAGACCAGCACCCACTGCATTCATTAATGAAAGGCTGCAGAGTTTAAGCCGCATTGGTGATACACTGGATCAGTACCAGTATTCACTGGTTTCATTGCAACCAAAAAACCACACACGGTCCAGAGAAAGCCCGTGCCTCAAATGAATTTATAAGGGCCTTTTGATGACCGATCTCCCCAGAGGACCTTGTCAATCTCATCAGTCCTCCGCTGGTCCAGTGGATGTCATCTGGCACAACTGGCAATCATGGCACAGAAAATGACAAGACTCAAGTGAGGATGGAGATTGAATTCACACCTCATCACATCCCATAAAGGGTAATTTTTCAAGGTCAGCATTTAGGTGAATTAAAGGAACAATGTTTGGCAGAGGGCCCTTTGCTTAGTCCTCTGCAGACCATCCATCCAGCTGCCTTCCTTTGTATGCCTGAGTTCATGTGACAGAGAGTGCAGACACACGCAAACCCAGACTCTAATGAGCACATCTGAGCAAGCGCTTCCAAGCAGGCTGGCTGGTTCAGGAGCTGCATCTTGTATTTGTTAAAAGATGCCCCGTGACGTCCAAGAGGGGAAAATTGAAATTGTTCTTGTAAATATCTCAATAACAGGAAAATAGCCATAGAAAGAACCAAATTATTTTCCTCTGTACGAGAGAGTTTCTTCTGCAATTTGCCTAAATGTCAATGTGGAACTTGTGCACCAAGATCCCCTCAATTGCTGTGGCAGGACTCTGTGGAAGAATAACAGCTGACAGGAAAGCCTGACTGTCT
The DNA here is from genome assembly GCA_036184795.1 of Tokudaia tokunoshimensis. NCBI lineage: Eukaryota > Metazoa > Chordata > Mammalia > Rodentia > Muridae > Tokudaia > Tokudaia tokunoshimensis. Next base: position 67,309,208 of record BTHU01000005.1, on the reverse strand, counting down.
CATTGCCTTCTGAGATCAAAATGGTTATGCATTTTGGTTATCAGGATTTGTCATATTACAACCCAAGAGCACTCTGGCCCTCTCACCTCAAAGATGAGGCCATGAAGATATAGAAGAGTAAAGAGACTGTCAGTCAGGTAGGAGGGTGCCCACATGCTCTCCAAAGTGAGGATGAACAGTCTTCCTGACATTCTCAATTGGGTCCATCTGGCCATTTAAATTCCTGATTATATCTCATTAGATACAGGTAAAACTTTGCTAAATATATAGCATGGTGCTTGGTACCATTCTATATTTTAAAGAGTTAAGAGTCTGGAAAAGAAGACTTCTGGGTAAACTCAGAACTATATCTGTTTCTCTTGTGGAATGGTAGATGAAATAGACCAGTTAGGGGAATGGCTCAGTAGATAAAGAGCTTGCCTCACATACATGGGGACTTGAGCTTGGATTTCCAGTGTCCATATAAAATCCGGGTACAGCCCTTGACATCTGAAATCCTAGAGTTTAGGGAACAGAGACAAGTGGACTCTGGTGTTCATTGGCTGGCTGGCCTAGCCAATCATTGAGCTCCAGGTAGAGCTAAGTTAAAGAAGACACCCAACATCTCTGGCATACATACATACATACATACATACACACACACACACACACACACACATTCTGAAGTGACCTAATACAGTACTCTGGCTCTGAAGTGCAATGCTTCATAACTTTGTCCATTGCCTTCCTTTCAGCTACATCTGAGATTGCTTTTTACCCACTCTGTAATTTTTCAAGCATGGTTAGTATGTCCCACAAAAATGAGACTGACCAAATTCATTTACAAGATATTTTTATTTGTTTGTTTGTTGGGTTTTTTTTTTTCCTGAGACAGGGTTTCTCTGTGTAGCCCTGACTGTACTGGAACTCACTCTGTAGACCAGGCTGGCCTTGAACTCAGAAATCTGCCTGCCTCTGCCTCCCAAGTGCTGGGATTAAAGGCATGCGCCACCACCGCCTGGTCATTTACAAGATATTTAAGTCTTTCTCTGTGGTCTGTGATGTGGCATAGTTGGGAAGTTCATACTAAATCAGCCTGTAAGAGTCTCCAACAGTTCTCTCACATAGCTCTGCTGTCATGATGCTACGGTACTGAATTCATGTGTCTTTACAAGATGAATATGTTGAAGCCTGGACTCCATTGTGCTAGGGTTAGGAGGTGGGGATGGACATGAGGGAGTGTTAGAGGCTGACTCTTACCAGAACCCTGTCACTCTGCTCATTTAATTAAAAGTGCTCCCCTGATCTTGGGCTTCAAGCCTCTAGTACTGTGACACATAGGAGCAAGATCTGAGATCTATGGCTTTTGGGTGGCAATCCATGCTAAGACACACTCACACTACTCATTTAAATTAAAATGCTCATAATTTACTTAAAATAGACTCCAAGCCCCTATGAGACCTACCCCATTTTTAAAATCAAGCACACCCAAACCTGTTTGTATATGTTCTTTTATTTCACGAGACTCTGATTTCTGCAGAATGTACTAGATGACTATTCACCATGTGAGCGCTCAGTAAACAAAAGCTTGCCGTCTAGACCAGAGGCCCACCCGGAGCCTGGAGCACCACACCCAGCCTTGGACCTGGAACTATCCTAGTGACCTCCAGTCATTACATTGCTTTCTCACTGTTTCCTTCTGAAAGCTGGGACTTGGCTTGGGCCCATCTTCCTTAAGGACATTAGGAAATAGCCTACCTTTATTCATCTGTGACAGACATACTCAGTCATCCTTACTGTATCTCGGTTTCCTAAATTAGGTAGGGGGATACGGAAACTAGCTGAGGCTTGTTGCTCTATGGATGGCACAATGTATAGGGAATGACTTGTCAGCCCCTCCCCCACAGTGTGAATTAAGAAGGAAGAGGCAAGAGCTTCGAGAACTCGCTCAGGTATTGGAATCCCCAATTAGATTCTCGGTAGCAGAAATCACCTCAGAATGTTCCAGTTTGACTTGGCACAAAAGCAAGTCCATCAGACCCTTTTACAAACATTTCGTCAAGATATTGGGTTAGACAACCCAAAAAATAAACTTCCTCATGAGAACTCAAAGGTGGAAAAACATAGCAGAGGTGATCCTTGTGGGACCCCGATCCAAGTGTTTCCTACAGGAGCCAAGATAGTTTAAAAAACAAATAACAAAAACCCCAAATCAGAATTTAGCAAGTTTTTTTTTGGGGGGGGGGAATGGAGTTCAGTTTTTATAAAATTAAACAAGAAGTTTTGCGTAAAAAGTTCTTCGATTGTCCCAGGCTTTATCAAATGCTGGAAGTTGAGATCTTTCTGATTCCTGTGCCTCCGTAGGGTACCATAATTTAATCTAGTTAGTGGCACCAGACGCTGGTAACCACAGCCAGCCGTTATGGGCAGGGGTTTCAAACATATGGCCTGTGTATTGCACCCCCATTCCCTTCCCTCCATGAATTATTTTTATATCAGATGCCAACCTAGGCCGTGCATGAATCCTGATGCAGGCTGCCAGCCTGCTACCAGCCAGCCCTCGCCCATCCCCTTCCTGCCACCCATCCTTCCATTCTCCTGGACCAGAATCTCGCATAGAGCTTCTGCCAAGAACCAAGCAAGGTGGTGTATGAAATGGGGGGCTTCTGTTCCTCTCTGTACCCCTAGTCTGCAGCCCAGGCACCAGGGCCTGGCTAGCCACTATGCTCAGTTTTTCCACAGCAACTCTCTGCCGGGCTGCTGCTAGAGTCTCCCAGTGACCTGCAGATCTGAGGAAAAAAACAGATGTCCCAATAAATTTTTGTCAAAACGTAATTACCTCGGGATTAGAAAAGCACGTGGGGGTGGGGAGGGAAAGGAACAGATGCATTACCTTCAAATATGCAACCATTATTCTGCAGAAGTTTAAATAATCAAGCGGTCTAAATGATGGGAGCCAAGTGCCTTCCATCCTCCCCCATAGCCCCCTCCTCCCCCATACTCCCGTTCTGATCCTTCCTTCCTATCAGTTCTGGATGATTCCGGGCGGGCGCCCTACAAGCTCCTGCAGTACCAATGGAGTGCTGAGCAGGATTGGGGCATGTTCCACCATTGTTCCATCATGAGTGCTTTTTCATAAATAAATCTCAGCAAATGTGACAGGCTATCTTTCCCTCAGGAACCTGGCCAAGTCTTTTCTCCTCTGCAGCCGACAAAATATGATAAACTATGAATTTTCCCGGTAACCATAAAAGATTCTTATTTTCACGATTCGAACTGTTAGGCGCAGGTCAAGGCTATATATCAGACAGGAATCCTTGGAGAATCCTTTCTTACTTTCTGCTTTTACATTGGGGGAGGGGGTGTGCAGGGAGCTGACTGAAGACTCTTTGTGTTACCTGCGAACTAGCTTCAGGGGATTCCGAAGGTAAAATACTGGTCCCTTTTAGGTATAAGGGACTTGATTGGATAGGAAGGACAAGTCTTCGAGAAGTTCAAGTTCAAAGGAGCTAGTGTTTCTGGAGCTTGTTGAAAGATTCCCCTTAGGGTAAATAGAGGTTGGTTGTATTACTTAAGTAACTCCTTCTCAGTCTAATCTCAAAACAACTGTACCTGGACTGAGAAATATCACAGGGGATTAGTAAGATACAAACAACATAAAAGAGACCCCATCTCACAGAGGGGAGGCAAGGGTTGTCACCTAAAACTGTCTTCTGACCTTTATACATACCTTCCATGTTACATACCTGCATACACACACTTGTATGCAGTAACTGAATGAATGAATGACTAAATAAAATAGCTGTCATTCATCGTGTTTTTGAGATAAGATTTCTGTATGTTACTCAGGATGGCTTTGAACTTGGTCTTCTTCCCAAGTGCTTCAAAAGTGCTAGGATTACAGGTGGGTAACACCATGCCCTGGCTTTAGTTACCACTTATCAGGGATCTCTTAATTGTGAGTGTCTCTACTAAGTGATGCCTTTGTGTACATGTATACATAGGTACACATATACATCACGTACATATGCACGTACACCATACACATACACATACGTATCCCTGATCTTCCTGCAGGACCTGGACAGGAGGCCTTGCTTTTCCACTTTAGAAACATGATGATTAAGACTCACTACATTAACTAACCCTTCACGAGGGTTAGTTTTATGATTCAAATTTAAATCCATGTGTAAAGCATTTACAAAGATTTCACCTATCCAGTGATTTGTTGTGTCTTGGGAATCTTTTCCTTTACATAAAACATAACTGAATTTTCCCTGGAAATGATAACTCCCAAATAAGAGCAACCCCATGCCATGACATCTTGGACACAGGATATTTTTTTTCTTCATAAAGAAGCCATTTGCAACGAACATTTACAATCCTCTTTTGATGACAGTAAAGGCACATTGGGCTAGTTTGTACTGATTTTAGTCTGTTGCACTTCATTTAGAGCTAAGCATGATCATTGGCCTGAAAGAGTTAAAAAGGAAATCTTCAGGCTAGGCAGTGAGCGGAAGGTTGACTCTGGCTGCTGCAGGGGCATATCTGATGGAGGGAGCCAGGCAGGAAACAGTCCTGGGAAAGGAATCCTGAATAATGGGGGTGGCTTCCTGATCTTACGTGTAGGCCTTTTCCTCCACCAGGCTTTGGGGAACTTTATAAAACACCATTTTCCAGCAGCCTGTGTAGGACCTTTGCAGAGAGAATTCATGGTCAACTTGACTCCAGGAGAAGAAATTTCTCCAAAGAATACTGGATCATGTCGATTTACAAATCAGCAAACAGAAGTTGTGGTAGTAAACCCTCAGAAGTTGAGGGTGCAAAGGCCAAGAATCCTGCAGTTGGTTGGCAGTCCCAATTTTAAGGAAGGATGAGTCCAGGCTGCAATTCCCACAACATCAAGGTCATTTCAAGGGCAGTGCCACTTAATCAAGAATTAAAAAGAGGCAGCTGAGGCCAGAAACAGCACTGCCTGCCTGCTCTAGACTCAGCTGTATGCTAGCAAGGTGTTTGCTTCAGATGTGTTTGTTTGTACGTGTATGTGGGTAAAATCCTAGCACCAAGAATTCATGAATCTAATCACTGGGATTAGAACTGGACAGGAAAGGGGAAAGTCGAAACAGTCAAAACATTCTGCATGTGTGGTCTTACCTGCCTCCAGCCATTGTCTCACTCAAGTATGTTTCACGTGGCTATCTTGATTTGTTGACCAGGTATGTAAACTGATTGCAAAGGTAAATGGGAAGAATAAAAATGCTGATGGTATATGGTTTCCTGAATGTGATCTCAGAGAACCTGTCTGATTGCAGGTAAGCACTGAGCAGCCTTAGAGTGGCCATCTCTTCTGTTTATTCCAGGAAAATAATTATCAGTTAAGATCTCATGGTGTGAAGAATTCAGTGTTTTTTTTTTTTTTTTTTACAGATCCCCTCCCCACTCAGATTTTATAGCCCTACATCTCAGTGTAATGAGATCAGGCATACCACCTTTTTGGAGGTAGTCAGGCTTAGATGAAGGCATGAGGAAGACCCTCACGCCTCAGGACGAGGATGAGGATTAATACCCTCAGGATGGTATTAATACCCCGATAGGAGGAGAGAAGAGCTGAGCTTACTTTCTGTCATTTGAGGACATAGCAAAAAGACGATTATGTCTCTTTCAAGGAAAGACTATTCATCAGACACAGATCCTGCTGACTTCTTGACCTCAGCCTTGTAGCCTGCAGAAAGACAAGAAACACATTCCTGTGGTTTAAGCCACCCAGTCTAAAGTATTTTGTTATGGTAGCCCAAGTAACACATATTCAATGGTCTGAAGTTCCTTTGATTTTTATTTCCTATGTATATTTGGAGAAATGTTAACACATACTCCAAATCCCTTTATTCAGAGCACTATTTAGGGCACTGAGACATTAAATCATATTCTAGGCCTCTGTTTCAGAACAGGAACATTAGAGGTCAGATCTGAACCCAACCCGACTTCATATTAGCTAGCCACCTCAAACACTGTTAAGGAAGGCTCAGTGTCTGCTGCTTCGCCTTTCAATTCTTTAATTGCCATTTCAGGAAGGTAGACTCGGGTTTGAGGATGCAAACAAAATATAGTTTGAATCCAGAATGGGCTCCACGGGTTCATGCTTTGGGTCCACCTTTGTGGTGCCAGTTTGAGTGGAGTCTTTAGGAAGTAGGCCTGGCTTGCAGAAGCAGAGCTCTAAGGCTGGGCTTTTGAAGTTTTTACCAGTCTCGGGGCCTGGCCTGCAGTCTCAGCTTTCTGATCCACAGTGATGTTTCAGCCATACTTCTATGCCATGATGGATACAACCCCTGAAAGCAGGAGTTCAAATACACTTCTTCTCTTACGTTGGTTCTGTTGGGTATGTGGTCACAAGTAACTAATTCATAAGGGAAATTTACCTCTCAGTTTCTGTACTGACTTGTTAATATTTAGATACTGAGTATGACCTACTAGTTATCTGGAGACTTCTCAAAAAAAAAAAAAAAAGAAAAAGCTCTTAAGGCTTTCCCAAACAAATACCAATATTTTATGTTTTAGAGATATCAAGTTAAATATGAAAGATACATATTCATGTAAGTACTTTATTTTAGATTGCTAGAGATGTTTACAATTTGGAGCATTAAAGCTAGAGCTCATTAAAGTAATATGCTGTGTTCAATTTTCCTTTTAAAATCTTTCCCCTAAATTATGCTTCCATGACTATCAAAAATCACCTTTGATTTCATTAGTCAAATCTAATTTTGTGAGTTCCCATGAAATGTGTACCACACATTCAAGTTCACACACACACACACACACTCATACACTCATATACTCCCCCAAAGTGTTTATGCTTACCTGAGAAATTTACCCTTGGGAAGACCCTCTTTGCAACACTGAACAAAAACCCTGATAACCAGTGTGTTTGGTCAAAATTCAGTTAGTTTTGGGTAAATTTTTTTGATTACTCTGAAGAGCAGTAAGAGAATACCATCGTGGCATTGTTTATTCTTAGAATGGCTGACCATGGAAAAACCTAGGTGAGAGCTGAGAGTGGCAATGACTGTCTCCATGATTTCCCATCATGAATCCATCCATCTGCCATTTGTTCATTCCTAGAGAACAGGAATATTAACGCTGTGGACCTGCCTTAAGTTCAGGATGGATTGCTGCCTCTGGAGGGAAACTTAAGAAGGAAAATCATCAGGGCATCCAGAAAGCAAATGACATTGTCACTTATCTGGGTAAGTTCAAGGAGAAAGAAAACTTATTAGACAAAGATTCCTTTGGGCAGTGCTTTCAAAAACTTTCTGTCACATTCGCATCAATGTTGAGTTGATACTGGGATTTTAAGAATAGATCTGATGGCATGAAATAGGGAGCATCCTTAAGGGCTGCCATGTGTTTGCTGTTTCTGGTACTAACATCTTGAGTGTGATCTTAGTCCAGCTATCTATTTATGCCAACATCCAGATAGGCTTTTAAATGTGGACTTTATGAAGCCAATAAAGGAGATATTTAGAAAATGACAGAAACTGTACCCTGCAATGTTCCTTAGCTATAATTTATTGAACAAATAAAGAACTACACAATGAATAAGATGTTCAGCAGATCATACTAATGATTTCCAGGGCTTCCTGTCAGCTGGATGACAACCTTTAATGTCTCTATGAAGCTTGCTCTCCATGTTATCTGTGCTGCAATGTGGACTCATGGCATGATTCTTACTAGACACATTTAGTTTTGTTAATGAAGTTTCTCAAAGCTTACACTTTATGTATAGAGTCTTTCCTTTGTACAGAAGATGACCGTATTTGGAGAAACCAGAATAACACTGGTAGTAAAGAAAAGGTGATAATTATTTCCCTACACAGCCCTGCAGCTTCAAGGGACAAAGTGACTAGTTCAAACCAAGTCAAGGTGAAGGGAGAAGAGCGACTAAGTGGCCTGTAAGTCTTCAGGTAATGAATCACCATTGGGAGCCCTTCAATTTGCTTGTCTTTTGCTACTGTGACCATAGGAATATGGAGACAAAGACCGAAGCCCGAAAGAATGTGAAGTCAGCACAAGGTGATAAGTAGTCCCAAGAACATTCCCAGATCTACTGTGTGTTCTCTACAAATAGGAAATACATACTTGTTCTAGAGAACTGAGATTCTGGGGGCAGTTTGCAATCAGAGAATAACCTGGCCCCACTTAACTCATATGACTTCTCTCAAATATGTCCTACAAAGCCATGACCCTCTGGCCTTTCAGCTTTCTTTGTCTTTTCAGCTTGCAGATTTCGCTTGTTTCTGACATGGATTTCTTTCATTTGTATTTGCTTTCACGTTAGCTGTCAAGGTGCAATGTAAGTTAAGACTCCTGGTCAGAAAGAGTAACTGCTTCTCCTGATTCTACTTCTCATGTTGGCTTTCCTTTGCTCACACCATTTTGCTTCCCGGGTGACAAGAGCCATCCAACATTTGCTAGATGTGTACTAGTTTGAGAAGTGTCATGAAGCCCCTTATGCTTGATGTCATATGAAGCATGTGGTTTGGTTTAAGTCGAAGAGTGAGGAGGTTGATTCCCTATCAGATTTCTGCTTTGCCCTCCCTGCAAGAATGGGGTAGGCAGACCACAAAGGGATAACAAGGAGAACGTGTATTTGCCACCTGGGAACAAATTAAGAAGGAGAGGGGAAACTTACCTGGGGAAGCAGGATGCCACACAATCAAGAGGGATGGGTAGTGTTAGAGATCTACGTTCTCAGGCACCATCATCATGCCCACAGAAGAGTTGGCAAGTGTCACAGGTCCTGCTGAGGCAGGCCTCTGTAAAACAAATTTGAAGATCTGTGGAGGCAATGTCAGGGGTCCTGTTTTGAAATCTGGATCAAATCTTTAGTCTTGTACTAAAGTGACTGGTCTTGGAGCCATCCTAGGATCTATCTCTGGTGAGTCTCTGAGATTCTTGAATCTTGCACATCAGAAGACTGTCTGGGAGTCAGCTAAGTATGACTCAGATTAGGAGTCAGACTAATTAAACTCCCTTGTGCATCCTGTTATGGAAAGCCAAGTGGGTTCTGACTGGCTGAATGTATAAGCAAGTAAGGTGTAGAATGGACCAATTAACAGAGAGTTGTCCAACTTGGAAGGGAATGGGTAGACACAAACCCAGGAAAAGAGTTCCCAACTAGGTCTTTGACTCTTTTCCCCTTTCTGTCGAGGGGATGATAAGAAAGCATGAGGCAACATCTTCCACCATGGGAAAGGCTCCACAAGATAGTTCATGCCTGGAGTTTGAAACCCTTCCTGGTTGCCTGGATGCTCTGATTGCCTTTGTTTGTATCAGTTACTGCCTTGATCTCTGCCTGAATCTGTCCCATTGTGCTTTGCAAACTCTTATTGCTCTTAGGGCTTTAGGAGTGCCTTTTCTAGTATTTCAGGTGCTACTTAGATGACAGTCCACCTATCAGCAGAATCATTACAGATTACTACTGATTTGTGAACTACAAAAGCTCCCTCTTTAATAAAGTCTAAGGCATGGGCATCCTGGATGGTAAAATGGTCATCATGGCAATTGCCTTATGCTGTTATTTCTGCCATCCTATATTCATAAATAAATATTTGAAAAATCCTGACAACATTAGTAAGAGAATATTAATAAGCATCAATTTTAGAGATGGTAATTTATAATGTCATGACGAGAGGCTACATCTAGACATTGTCTTACAGCTCTTGTAAATTCATTATCTTGAATACACTTCTAAACATCTATGCTTTTGTTACCATTTGATTTGATTTAATTTGACCAGTAAAATCAAAAGCTTGCACTTCAGGAGTAATTTACTTTGTAGGAAATAGAATTAGAAAATGTGCATCTAGTTTGTTTCTTTCGTGTGTTTGATTTCATATTACTTTAGTAAGTTGCAATGAAATTACAAAAAAAATTATTTTTAATCTTTCTTTTAGAACTTCTATATTAAGATCAGTTGGCAACTGGTCAATTAGTTGGAATGAAGTATAGTTCTACAAATTGAGATTCTGCCTCTGCATCTCTCTAGTCCACCATAAGGCAGAGTGCTAGCACTAACTTCCATGGAATGCATACTTAGAAACCATGAGAAGAAAGTTTTGCTAAACTCTAGTCTGTGTGGGCAGGAGATGGTCATTTGCAAAGTAACTCTTTCTAAATAAGTCAGACAAAAGAAGTTTATCTGGTGTCCAAAATAAATAAGTAGCAATTCCACATGTCAAATTAATATTCAAGAGATGAGACAAAATATGTAACTTTTCTATAGCAAGATAAGGAAATTCCTTTAGTTGAATTGGTAGACCAGCTAGCAACCAATCTATGAAATCTGTAGGTTTTACATGTTTTTTTCTGCAAAAATTATTCTGAAGGGTCCCCTAACCTGTGTAGGCCCATGGCACAATTTCAGGTGGTTTTTTTTTTAAATTTACATTCCAAATGATTTCCCCTTTCCCGTTTCCTCCCTCCCCGAAAGTCTCATGAGCGCTCTTCCCTCCCCCTGTTCCCCATTCAACCCCCTCTCGCTTCTCTGTCCCTACATCCAGACTTTCCAGGACCAGGGGTCTCTCCTTCCATCTTCTTGGAAATCTATTGATATGCGGATTGTGTCTAGGGTATTCTGAGATTCTGGGTTAATATCCCCTTATCAGTGACTGCATACCATGTGTGTTCTTTTGTGATTGGGTTACCTCACTAAGGATGATATTTTCCAGTTCTGACCATTTGCCTAAGAATTTCGTGAATTCATTGTTTTTAATTGCAGAGTAGTATTCCATTGTGTAAACATACCACATCTTCTGAATCCATTCCTCCGTTGAGGGACATTTGGGTTCTTTCCAGCTTCTGGCTATTATAAATAAGGCTGCTATGAACATAGTGGAGCATGTGTCCTTATTTCGTGCAGGGGAAGCCTCTGGGTATATGCCTAGGAGTGGTATAACAGGATCCTCCAGGAGCGTCATGCCCAGTTTTCTGAGGAACCGGCAGACTGCTTTCCAGAGTGATTGTACCAGCTTGCAATCCCACCAGCAGTGGAGGAGTGTTCCTCTTTCTCCACATCCTTTCCAAAAACTGCTGTCTCCTGTGTTTTTGATTTTAGCCATTCTGACTGGTGTGAGGTGGAATCTCAGGGTTGTTTTGATTTGCATTTCCCTAATGACTAAGGATGTTGAACATTTCTTTAGGTGCTTTTCAGCCATTAGATATTCTTCAGGTGAGAACTCGTTGTTTAGCTCTGTACCCCATTTTTTAGTAGGGTTATTTGCCTCTCTGGAGTCTAACTTCTTGAATTCTTTGTATATATTGGATATTAGCCCTCTGTCGGATGTAGGGTTGGTAAAGATCTTTTCCCAGTTAGTTGGCTGCTGTTTTGTCCTTTTGACAGTGTCCTTTGCCTTACAGAAACTTTGTAATTTTATGAGGTCCCATTTGTCAATTCTTGACCTTAGAGCATAAGCTATTGGTGTTCTGTTCAGGAAATTTTCCCCTGTGCCCATATGTTCAAGGTTCTTTCCTAGTTTCCTTTCTATTAGTTTCAGTGTGTCTGGTTTTATGTGGAGATCCTTGATCCACTTGGAATTGAGCTTAGTGCAAGGAGATAAGAATAGATCAATTTGCATTCTTCTGCATGTAGACCTCCAGCTGAGCCAGCACCATTTGTTGAAAAGGCTATCTTTTTTCCACTGGATGGTTTAAGCTCCTTTGTTAAAGATCAAGTGACCATAGGAGTGTGGATTCATTTCTGGGTCTTCAATTCTGTTCCATTGATCTACATGCCTATCACTGTACCAATACCAGGCAGTTTTTAACACTATTGTTCTGTAGTACAGCTTGAGGTCCGGGATACTGATTCCCCCAGAAGTTCTTTTACTCTTGAGAATAGTTTTAGCTATCCTGGGTTTTCTGTTATTCCAGATGAATTTTTGAATTGCTCTTTCTAACTCTATGAAGAATTGAGTTGGGATTTTGATGGGGATTGCATTGAATCTATATATTGCTTTTGGCAAGATGGTCATTTTTACTATATTAATCCTGCCAACCCATGAGTATGGCATATTTTTCCATCTTCTGAGGTCTTCTTCAATTTCTTTCTTCAGAGACTTGAAGTTCTTGTCATACAGATCTTTCACTTGTTTGGTTAGAGTCACGCCAAGATACTTAATATGGTTTGTGGCTATTGTGAAGGATATCATTTCTCTTATTTCTTTCTCAGCCTGCTTGTCCTTTGAGTATAGGAAGGCTACTGACTTGCTTGAGTTGATTTTATATCCGGTCACTTTGCTGAAGTTGTTTATCAGCTGTAGGAGTTCGCTGGTGGAGTTCTTTGGGTCGCTTAAGTATACTATCATATCATCTACAAATAGTGATAGTTTGACTTCTTCCTTTCCAATTTATATCCCTTTGACCTCCTTTTGTTGTCTAATTGCTCTAGTTAGAACTTCAAGTACTATATTGAAGAGATATGGAGAGAGAGGGCAGCCTTGTCTAGTTCCTGATTTTAGTGGAATTGCTTCAAGTTTTTCTCCATTTAGATTGATGTTGGCTACCGGTTTGCTGTAAATTGCTTTTACTATGTTTAGATATGGGCCTCGAATTCCTGATCTTTCCAAGACCTTGAACATGAAAGGATGCTGAATTTTGTCAAATGCTTTCTCAGCATCTAATGAAATGACCATGTGGTTTTTTTTCTTTGAGATTGTTTATGTAGTGGATTATATTGATGGACTTCCTTATATTGAACCATCCCTGCATCTCTGGGATGAAGCCTACTTGAACGTGGTGAATGATTGCTTTGATGTGTGCTTGGATTTGGTTGTCAAGAATTTTATTGAGTATTTTTGCATCGATATTCATAAGAGAGATTGGCCTGAGATTCTCTTTCTTTGTCGGATCTTTGTGTGATTTTGGTATCAGCGTAATTGTGGCTTCATAGAACGAGTTGGATAGTGTTCCTTCTGTTTCTATTTTGTGGAATAGTTTGAAGAGTATTGGTGTTAGGTCTTCTTTGAAGGTCTGATAGAATTCTGCACTAAAACCATCTGGACCTGAGCATTTTTTGGTTGGAAGACTTCCAATGACCACTTCTATTTCTTCAGGGGTTATAGGACGGTTTAGATGGTCTATTATTTCAGGTGTTTCTAAGTCAACAAAAGTCCTGCTTGAAGTGTGCTCAACAAGAATTGTTCTTAGAATATTATAAAGAATGTGTTGTGGCTCAAAATCCCATCAAAATTCTCAAAGACGGTGCTTCTTTGGTAATTTTAAAAGACATTTAACGTTTTTTTACATTTTAAGGCTGGAGTGATGGCTCACCAGTTAAGAGTGCTTGCTGTTCTGACAGAGGAATGCCAGGTCCCTGGGTTTGGGTACCTTCTTGCTTCCTTAGACCTCTGTGTGCACCTGTGCATGTGCACACATACATGCATATGTACACACTAAGTCTTTAAAAATTGAATTTGGGAACATATACATACTGGCTAGAAACTGACAAAGATGTTTAGGAGGATACAGCTTTCTGGTGGAGCTCCCTTTCTCTGTCCTTTTGTTGGTCTCAATCAATAAGGAGGCATAAATACATTAAAATAAAACCCAAAAGTAAAATTTGCTACTTAGAAACCATAAAAACCTAGAGCAAAAGACTGAATTAAGAAAAACAGGGGAATCAATAATACAAGATTCAATGCCCCTAGACAGGAGGCAGGAAAGCGGTGGGAAAGAAAGCACAGTTGGGAAGGGGAGGAGTTAGATGACCACATCACACCCAAATGAATGCACAGGACTCTGATTCCAAAACAAGGGTTGTGCTTTTATTTTGGAAACAACAGTTTGGGCTGGAAAGATGGCTCAGCACTTAAGACCTCTGCTCCTCTTATAGATGACCTGGCTACAGTGCCAGCATCCTCATGGCAGCTTGCAACTGTTTATAGCTCCTAACTTCCCTGGGCAGCAGGCTGGCCTGTGGTACACACACACACACACTCACACACACACACACACACACACACACACACAGACAAACACACACATACACAAACACACACACACAGAGACAAACATACACATACACAAACACACACATACACACACACACCAGCATTCACACACACACAAAGAAACATGAAGTAAGTCTTTAAGAGTAAACTAGCAATTCCAGCACATCAATTCTGAAGTTTTATATCAATCCAACTTTTTATTTTCTTCTGGACTTTCCAAAAAACATCTTCTCATCACTTTTTTTCTGGAACATTTTATGATTGATGGCTTCTTCTAATCTATGAGACAGGAGTGGGAAATAGAGAGAAGACAGAAGTTTACAGCCACTAACGAAGCTTCCTGAGGGAACATGGGGAATTCGTTTCACTGGGGAAGGCTTCTTCCTTCATATATAATTTAAAACCATTTCAATTGATTTTCCCCAAATTATTTTAAGCATTAGACTCCCTTTAACCAGGGCCTGCATGATGAGGTTAGAACTGTTCTAATTTGATATATATTTTTTAAATGTAGTGGAGTGGAACCTTTCTACCTTTTCAACCTTTCTATAACATTCATCTCTGATCACACGTTGTTTTCACAATGCTTCAATACAGGAAATGCAACTGTGTACAGCAGGTGAGTAGGAGAAAGGTAAGAGTGCAGCCTAGCAGGTCAGGAGACCTGACCCTAGATCTGATTAGCTGCCTCCCAAGCATACGTGAGTGTGTGCATGCCTGTGTGTACGTGTGTACGTGTGGGTGTATGTGTGCTTATGGGAGCATGTAGGCCTATAGGAACTGAAACACAGGCCTTGTACATTCTGGGTGAGCATTGTGGCACTGAGCTACAATCCTAGAAGACTGAAAGAAACTGATGGTCTTGGCTCCATAAAAGTTCTCAGAAAGTCAGTTTGGAATATATTTTAAAGGGAAGAAAAGGACACTAATACTAAAAATTAAAACTTTTTCTCTGATAAATGGTATCATTTGTTGATGCTGTTTCAATGTTTCAATGATTCGTTTGCTGAATGCGTGGTAACAACGTGGCTGTCATGAAATGGGGGAGCCTTTAAGAGGTAGCATCGGGTGGAAGTGGAATGTTACTCGCCTTGGGAAAGACTAATTTAAGCCTCATGGGTCTAGATTAGTCCCCCCCGAGAATAGGTTGAGTGTGAATGGATTCTTCAGTGAATTTTACAAGGATCACAAGATTGCATTGCCTAGGCTAAATGTCACAGCACTGTAGAAATGATGATTACATTTTAGTGATTAAGCATAATTTTTTAAATTGCTTGTGTTTTTGTGTAGGTACCCCTACAGGCCAGGGGTGTAGGGGGTGCCCTGGAGCTGTAATTACAGAACATTATGAGTCACCTATTTTCTAACACATTATACAGATTCTAATTTAGTGATATGCTAAACTTCTTATGTTGTTATAACACAAAAGGTTGAGTTTTTATAAAGAATAGGTATCATTTAGAGCATAGTTCTGTAGATTCAAGAGCATGATGCTTGGCTCTGGTGACAGGAAAAAATCCTGGAGGTTAGAGTTGGCACAGAAGAATCTCTCTGTACTTCCTTTCCTCCTTCCAAGGCCTTCAGTATACTCCTCTATGCTCGCCTTCAAATTCATGGCCTCTGTTTTTTTTTTATTGATTGTTATTGCATGCACATATATATTTGCATATACATAATTCCAAAATATAACCTGCTGAGTCCATATAACATTACTGGTGTGTATGTTTTCCAGGGCTCGCTTTTTGGCATTGGGTAGCCAAATGGTGTGTTCTTTCCTCCATACTCTGTGGAGGACCACAACTCTTTCACTCTCAACTTTACTCAGATACCAGTAGTTCTTTGTGTAGGGTTGAAACCTCATAGTTTTTCCTCCATCTGGCTTAGCATTGATTTTCAAAGAGGTTTGGGTGTTGGCCAGTTTCCCTTGCTCCACTAGCCAGTATGTGCCCTGCAAATAGTAGCATAAGATCTTAGCATCTTCTCATGAACCACATGTCATTCATAAGAATGCACCACAATGTCACTCTTTGGAATAAGAATGGCAGCAAGTCTTTCTGTCCCTTGGTGCCATATTCACTGTCCTCATTTAGTTTTCCAGCCCTGGTGCTTTAAAGAAATTAGGTCTTCCATCTCTTTTGAAAACTATAAGGGAAATTATTTTAATTTGGTGGGTAAGGATAAAAATATATATACTTTTTTCTAATTTGGCTAATAAAGGTTAAACATACATTTAAAAACAGAATTGATTAAAATTTCAAACGTTAAAAATGACACAGTCAGCGCAGGGAGGGAGCCCGCCAGCTTCCCTTCCGCGACCTCTGTTCCCGCGGACTGCGCTGGAGAGACCGGTACCCAGGCTCTCCCCCCGATATAACATCACTTGGGACACGGCCTGTTGGGGCTTCCGTCTGTGCCCGAGGGCGGGTTGGCGCTGTAGTCGTCTGGGCGCCAGATCGGCGGGCCATCGTGACCACAGGGTGAGCGGCGCCACGGAGACTGCCCTCCGCCATCTTTGCTCCAGTGACCAGGTAGTTGGGACCGCCAGGCTCAGAGACAGACAGGCATAATATCGCTTCGGTTTCAGGCAGCTTGGGTGTAACCTGCTCCCAGGTGCTGGGCTGATCTGCAGTAACCAGCGCGCCAGTTCCGCGGTGGGACCTTCTGCCTGCTGGAGGGACCCCGCGCAGGGAGGGAGCCCGCCAGCTTCCCTTCCGCGACCTCTGTTCCCGCGGACTGCGCTGGAGAGACCGGTACCCAGGCTCTCCCCCCCGATATAACATCACTTGGGACACGGCCTGTTGGGGCTTCCATCTGTGCCCGAGGGCGGGTTGGCGCTGTAGTCGTCTGGGCGCCAGATCGGCGGGCCATCGTGACCACAGGGTGAGCGGCGCCACGGAGACTGCCCTCCGCCATCTTTGCTCCAGTGACCAGGTAGTTGGGACCGCCAGGCTCAGAGACAGACAGGCATAATATCGCTTCAGTTTCAGGCAGCTTGGGTGTAACCTGCTCCCAGGTGCTGGGCTGATCTGCAGTAACCAGCGCGCCAGTTCCGCGGTGGGACCTTCTGCATGGTGGAGGGACCCTGCGCAGGGAGGGAGCCCGCCAGCTTCCCTTCCGCGACCTCTGTTCCCGCGGACTGCGCTGGAGAGACCGGTACCCAGGCTCTCCCCCCAATATAACATCACTTGGGACACGGCCTGTTGGGGCTTCCTTCTGTGCCCGAGGGCGGGTTGGCGCTGTGGTCGTCTGGGTGCCAGATCGGCGGGCCATCGTGACCACAGGGTGAGCGGCGCCACGGAGAGTGCCCTCCGCCATCTTTGCTCCAGTGACCAGGTAGTTGGGACCACCAGGCTCAGAGACAGACAGGCATAATATCGCTTCGGGTTCAGGCAGCTTGTGTGTAACCTGCTCCCAGGTGCTGGGCTGATCTGCAGTGACCAGCGCGCCAGATCTGCTGTGGGACTTCTGCCTGGCAGAGGGACGCCCCCTCCCCCCCCCAGGAGAGATCACACACCCCTGCACAGGGCAGGAGCCTGCCAGCCTCCCTTTGGCGACCTCTGCTCCAGGAATCCACTAGGCTGAGCCTTTAGATGTGCAAGGCCTCCCCAATATAAGATCACTTGGGGCAAAGCACATTAGGGCTCCAAAGTCACTCAGGAGCAGGCAGGCCCCAGAAATCGGTGCCAGGGGAATCCTGGTAATCCAGGGGGGGGCAGAAATAGCTTTGCAGGCTCACAGGAGGTCCAACCAACAGCCAGTGGCAGCAGGACCAACTAACACCAGAGGTATCCAGATGGCAAAAGGCAAACGTAGGAATGTTACTAACAGTAATCAAAGTAATGTAGGACCATCCGAACCCAACTCTCCAACAGCAGCAAGTCCTGGATACCCCACCACACCCGAAAGACAAGATCTGGATTTAAAATCACTTCTCATGATGCTATTAGAGGATCACAAGAAGGACACAAATAAATCTCATAAAGAGTTACAGGAGACCATGAATCAACGGTTAGAAGCCCTTACAAAGGAAACACAAAAATCGCTTAGAGAAATGCGGGAGAACATGGATCAAAAGATGGAGGCGCACAAGGAGACAACACAAAAATCGCTTAACGAGATGAATCAACGGGTAGATGCACTCACAAAGGAATCACAAAATTTGCATAAAGAAATGCAGAAGAATATGGGTCAACAGACGGATGCCCATAAGGAGGCAACACAAAAATTGCTTAAAGAAATGAATCAACGGTTAGATGCCCTTACAAAGGAAACACGAGAACTGCTTAAAGAAATGCAGGAGACGATGGATCAACAGATGGAATCCCATGAGGAGGAAACACAAAAATCGCTCAGAGAAATGCAGGAGAACGTGGGTCATCAGGAAGAAATCCTGAAAGAGGTAATGCAAAATTACCTTAAAGAAATACAGGAAAATACAAACAAACAAGTGAAGGATCTCAGCAAATCCATCCAGGAACTAAAAAAGGAAGTAGAAACAACTAAGAAATCACAAAGGGAGACAACTTTGGAGATAGAAAACCTTGGGAAGAAATCAGGAGTCATAGATGCAAACATCAACAATAGAATACAAGAGATGGAAGAAAGAATCTCAGGTGCTGAAGATTCCATAGAAAGCATCGACTCAACAGTCAAAGAAAATGCAAAATGCAAAAAACGCGTAACCCAAAACATCCAGGAAATCCAGGACACAATGAGAAGACCAAACCTAAGGATTATAGGTATAGATGAGAGTGAAGATTTGCAACTTAAAGGGCCAGTAAACATCTTCAACAAAATTATGGAGGAAAACTTCCCTAACTTAAAGAGAGAGATGCCGATGAACATACAAGAAGCCTACAGAACTCCAAACAGACTGGACCAGAACAGAAATACCTCCCGTCACATAATAATCAAAACACCGAATGTTCTAAACAAAGAAAGAATACTAAATGCAGTAAGAGAAAAGGGCCAAGTAACATACAAAGGAAGACCTATCCGAATCACATCAGACTTCTCACCAGAGACTATGAAAGCCAGAAGATCCTGGGCAGATCTCATGCAGACACTAAGACAGCACAAATGCCAGCCTAGACTACTATACCCAGCAAAACTCTCAATCACCATAGATGGAGAGACCAAGATATTCCATGATAAAACCAAATTTTCACAATATCTTTCCACAAATCCAGCCCTGCAACGGATAATAGGTGGAAACCTCCAATACAGGGAGAGAAACAACACCCTGGAAAAAATGAGATAATAACCTTCTTGAATCAAACCCAAAAGTAGAGAACCACTCAAACATAAAGATAGCGTCAAGAATGGCAGATGGCAATAATCACTATGCCTTAATCTCTCTTAATATCAATGGTCTCAATTCCCCAATTAAAAGACATAGACTAGCAGACTGGATACGTAAACAGGACCCAGCTTTTTGCTGCATGCAGGAAACGCACCTCAGTGTCAAAGACAAACACTACCTCAGAGTAAAAGGCTGGAAAACAATTTTACAAGCAAATGGCCCCAAGAAACGAGGTGGAGTAGCCATCCTAATATCGGATAAAATTGATTTTCAACCCAAAGTCATCAAAAAAGACACAGAAGGACACTACATACTGATCAAGGGAAAAATCCACCATCAAGAACTCTCAATCCTGAATATCTATGCTCCAAATGCAAGGGCACCCTCATTCGTAAAAGAAACTTTACTAAAACTCAAAGCACACATCGCACCGCACACAATAATAGTGGGTGACTTCAACACCCCGCTCTCTGAAATGGATCGTTCAGGAAAGCAGAAACTAAACAGGGACACAGTGAATCTAATTGAAGCCTTGGACCAAATGGAACTAACTGATATATATAGAACATTTCATCCTAGAGCTAAAGAATACACCTTCTTCTCAGCTCCTCATGGTACCTTCTCCAAAATTGACCATATAATTGGTCACAAATCAGACCTCAACAGATACAAGAAGATAGAAATAATCCCATGCCTCCTATCAGATCACTATGGAATAAGGGTGGTCTTCATTGGCAACAAAAACAAAAGAAAACCCACGTACACATGGAGGCTGAACAATGCTCTACTCAATGATAACTTGGTCAAGGTGGAAATAAAGAAAGAAATCAAAGACTTTTTGAAAGTTAATGAAAATGAAGGCACAACATACCCTAACTTATGGGACACAATGAAAGCAGTGCTAAGAGGAAAATTCATAGCCCTGAGTGCCGCCAAAAAGAAACGGGAGACAGCATACACTAACAGCTTAATGGCACACCTGAAAGCCCTGGAACAAAAAGAAGCAAATACACCAAAGAGGAGTAGAAGGCAGGAAATCATCAAACTCAGGGCTGAAATCAATCAAGTAGAAACAAATAAAACCATACAAAGAATCAACAAAACGAGGAGTTGGTTCTTTGAGAAAATCAACAAGATAGATAAGCCCTTAGTCAGACTAACCAGAGGGCACAGAGATAGTATCCAAATTAATAAAATCAGAAACGAAAAGGGAGAGATAACAACAGAAACTGAGGAAATTCAAAAAATCATCAGATCCTACTACAAAAACCTGTATTCAACACAACTAGAAAATCTTGAGGAAATGGACAATTTCCTTGACAGATACCAAGTACCAAAATTAAATCAGGATCAAATAGACCATCTAAACCGTCCTATAACCCCTGAAGAAATAGAAGTTGTCATTGGAAGTCTTCCAACCAAAAAAAGCACAGGTCCAGATGGTTTTAGTGCAGAATTCTATCAGACCTTCAAAGAAGACCTAACACCAATACTCTTCAAACTGTTCCACAAAATAGAAACAGAAGGAACACTACCCAACTCGTTCTATGAAGCCACAATTACACTAATACCAAAAGCACACAAAGATCCGACAAAGAAAGAGAATCTCAGGCCAATCTCTCTTATGAATATCGATGCAAAAATACTCAATAAAATTCTTGCCAACCGAATCCAAGAACACATCAAAACGATCATTCACCACGATCAAGTAGGCTTCATCCCAGGGATGCAGGGATGGTTCAATATAAGGAAATCCATCAATGTAATCCACTACATAAACAATCTCAAAGAAAAAAACCACATGGTCATCTCATTAGATGCTGAGAAAGCATTTGACAAAATTCAGCATCCTTTCATGCTAAAGGTCTTGGAAAGATCAGGAATTCAAGGCCCATATCTAAACATAGTAAAAGCAATTTACAGCAAACCAGTAGCCAGCATCAATCTAAACGGAGAGAAACTTGAAGCAATCCCACTAAAATCAGGGACTAGACAAGGCTGCCCTCTCTCTCCATATCTTTTCAATATAGTACTTGAAGTTCTAGCTAGAGCAATTAGACAAGAAAAAGAGGTCAAAGGGATACAAATTGGAAAGGAAGAAGTCAAACTATCACTATTTGCAGACGATATGATAGTATACATAAGCGACCCAAAGAACTCCACCAGAGAACTCCTACAGCTGATAAACGACTTCAGCAAAGTGGCCGGATATAAAATCAACTCAAGCAAGTCAGAAGCCTTCCTATACTCAAAGGATAAGCAGGCTGAGAAAAAAGTAAGAGAAATAATACCCTTTACGATAGCCACAAACCATATTAAGTATCTTGGCGTGACGCTAACCAAACAAGTGAAAGATCTGTATGACAAGAACTTCAAGTCTCTGAAGAAAGAAATTGAAGAAGACCTCGGAAGATGGAAAAATCTGCCATGCTCATGGATTGGCAGGATTAATATAGTAAAAATGAGCATCTTACCAAAAGTAATACACAGATTCAATGCAATCCCCATCAAAATCCCAACTCAATTCTTCATAGAGTTAGAAAGAGCAATTCAAAAATTCATCTGGAATAACAGAAAACCCAGAATAGCTAAAACTATTCTCAAGAGTAAAAGAACCTCTGGGGGAATCAGTATCCCGGACCTCAAGCTGTACTACAGAGCAATAGTGTTAAAAACTGCATGGTATTGGTACAGTAACAGACATGTAGATCAATGGAACAGAATTGAAGACCCAGAAATGAATCCACACTCCTATGGTCACTTGATCTTTGACAAAGGAGCTAAAACCATCCAGTGGAAAAAAGATAGCCTTTTCAACAAATGGTGCTGGCTCAGCTGGAGGTCAACATGCAGAAGAATGCAAATTGACCCATCCTTATCTCCTTGCACTAAGCTCAATTCTAAGTGGATCAAAGATCTCCACATAAAACCAGACACACTGAAACTAATAGAAGGGAAACTAGGGAAGAACCTTGAACATATGGGCACAGGGGAGAATTTCCTGAACAGAACTCCAATAGCTTATACTCTAAGATCAAGAATAGACAAATGGGACCTCATTAAATTACAAAGTTTTTGCAAGGCAAAAGACACCGTCAAAAAGACAAAGCGGCAACCAACTAACTGGGAAATGATCTTTACCAACCTTACATCCGACAGAGGGCTAATATCCAAGATATACAAAGAACTCAAGAAGTTAAACTCCAGAGAGGCAAGTAACCCTATTAAAAAATGGGGTACAGAGCTCCACAAAGAGTTCTCACCTGAAGAATATCTAATGGCTGAGAAGCACCTAAAGAGATGTTCATCATCCTTAGTCATTAGGGAAATGCAAATCAAAACAACCCTGAGATTCCATCTCACACCAGTCAGGATGGCTAAGATCAAAAACACAGGAGACAGCAGTTGTTGGCGAGGATGTGGAGAAAGAGGAACACTCCTCCACTGCTGGTGGAATTGCAGGCTGGTACAACCACTCTGGAAAGCAGTCTGGCGGCTCCTCAGAAAACTGGGCATGACACTTCCGGAGGATCCGGCTATACCACTCCTGGGCATATACCCAGAGACTTTACCTGCATGCAATAAGGACACATGCTCCACTATATTCATAGCAGCCTTATTTATAATAGCCAGAAGCTGGAAAGAACCCAGATGTCCCTCAACGGAGGAATGGATTCAGAAGATGTGGTATATTTACACAATGGAATACTACTCTGCAATTAAAAACAATGAATTCACGAAATTCCTAGGCAAATGGTCAGAACTTGAAAATATCATCCTTAGTGAGGTAACCCAATCACAAAAGATCACACATGGTATGAAGTCACTGATAAGGGGATATTGACCCAGAATCTCAGAATACCCTAGACACAATCAGCATATCAATAGATTTCTAAAAAGATGGAAGGAGAGACCCCTGGTCCTGGAAAGACTGGATGTAGGGGAACGCCAGGACAGAGCAATGAGAGGGGGTTGAACGGAGAAAAGAGGGAGGGAAGGGGGCTTATGGGACTTTCGGGGAGGGAGGAAACGGGAAAGGGGAAGTGATTTGGAATGTAAATTAAAAAAATAAAATAAAATTAAATTAAAAAAAAAAAAAAAAAAAAAAATGACACAGTCAAAATAAACACATGCTTTAAGTTTGCGGAGAATTTTATTTCTTTGGGAATTTTATTGACCAACATAAAGATGCATACATTGTCATGTGACATACCACATATACTTCACCATGTACATACAACAACCTGAGTCTAGAGCCTGCTCAAAGTGCCTGCCACCATGACTTTGCAGCAAGGTCAGATTGCTTGCCATGTTCTCACTCTCTTTCTGTGCTTGTTACAGACTAGTAATGATTTGTAGAAGGGCACAAGTGTGCACCTAGCATTGTGTAGAATTATTTTTAGGAAAACTCTTATATTGTGGATTCAAGATTCCAACCCAGGGATAGTTGCCTTTTCTTTTCTTAGAAGTTATACCTTGGGTTTCCTCTGGTTTCTTACTTATCCATTTCACCCCTTGAAGAGATGGAATCAGCTCCTTCATGCTCAGCCACTTCTTTCCCTCTTCTGAAGGGTCAGCAACCAAGTTTCCTTACATGAACATGTTGGAATTAAATTGTTTCTTGGGCCACTAATACTATTGTCCTCATTTCCCCTGTATGAAGCCAGGGCTCATCCTTACGTCTATCTTAAATGGGCTCCTAGTCCTTCTCCATAGCCTAAAGGAAGCAAAGGAATCAGAAGGGTGACAAGCCAGTCACACTTATGTTTCAATATAAGATCCTTTGCTGTCAAAACAGGAAAATGATTAAACATCCTCTCTTTGTTCAATGCCCATTCACAATGATCTGACCCATTATCTTAATGTCCTTTCCCTCCTCCCTATGTGAGTACGACAAGTTATGGTTATTTTGCAAAGATTTTAAAAACATTTTCAGAAAAATAACAATAATTGAATCTCATAT
Source organism: Tokudaia tokunoshimensis (assembly GCA_036184795.1). NCBI lineage: Eukaryota > Metazoa > Chordata > Mammalia > Rodentia > Muridae > Tokudaia > Tokudaia tokunoshimensis. Next base: position 67,284,961 of record BTHU01000005.1, on the reverse strand, counting down.
TTGGCAATAAGTAATTTTTCATCTTGTAATAGCTAAAATATTTATTTTATATGATAAAATAAAAATATGCATTTATGAGAAATCATGATATGTTGTTTACTGAGATGGAGTCCTTTAAATTACTCCATGAGGTCACCTTATTTCAAAGCACTGGTCTCAGGGCTTACAAGTTGTAGTTAGATAGCTAATTAGACTGAATAATTGTGTGTCACATCCCTCCTCTCTTAATCAGATAAATGACTATTCTTGACAAAGTAGAAGACACTAAAAAATAAAAAAGAAATTAATTTATCTTCAACCTACCACCTAGAGAAAAACACGTGTTCTGTAACCTGCCAAAACTTGTGTGTAAATTTATGACTTACCTGTAAAAAATTCTATCTTCCATGTGTGTGTACATAGATCTGAGACTTTCACTTTCTGCTGCCAAAATTTTAGAGATGAGCCTGGGAAGAATGGCACAATGTATCCTTGTGTATTCTCTCTTCCTTCCTCCTTTCCATCCTTCCTTCTTTCCTTCCTTTCTTCCTTTCCTTCCTTCTTTCCTTTTTCCTTCCTTTCTTTCTTCCTTCCTTCCTTCCTTTCTTTCTACTCATACTATTAATGACAATTTATGTTGTTCCTAATTTGTTACTACTTTAAGCATGTGATGAAACTAACGTGCATACTGTTATACTATTTGGTGCTAATCATAAAATACATCAGTGTGAATGGTGGCTACACTCAGACTATTAGGGCCCTAAGTCATGGAGTTAGCTGCTAAGATTCACTTTATTTTATGCTTTAAACATTTTATTTTGTGAGAAAAGAAAACAACATCAATATCCATAGATGATGACAACTGTCCCCTGCTGTCATTGGACTCATTCCTAGCGAACTACTTCTGTCACCTGGGCTTCACCTTCCCAAAGCTACACAACCTCCCAAATCTGCTCTATAGATTGGGGACCAAATGTTCAAGCATGTGAGCTTGCGGGACACATTTTGCACTCAGGCATATATCCCTCTGTTGTTTTCAGAGGAAATCCAAATACTTCTTCATGGGAAAGAAGGGCTCTGTACCAGCAGCATTGAAACAGAAGTGCTTGGCATGGAAGTGCTCAGTATGGGGAGATGGCTGCATGTTGGAGCAAGTACTGTATCACTGGGAGATGGGCTCTTTCAAGAATTATAAGAACGAATCTTAAATACTAGCCAAACACATTCTGTCATCAGTTGTTTAATGATGAGGCTGAAGAAGAAGGAGAACTCACCATCTTCCATGAGTAAGACTGTGGGGAGGTCAGGATCAATCTGTAGCATCAGTGTTCTTTAAAAGGGTCAGTTTGTCTTAATAAATGGAAAAATAGCTTTAGGACACAAGGCTATATTCATTTCAGCAGTCACGCCTGAGCAAATATATACACACACGTATCTTTAATCAAGAACCTTCATGGTGATCATCCCCCTGGGCAGATCTGCTATCAAGTGGGTCAACAAAGGTCCTGTTAAAGCAGAAGGATGTAGGGAGTCTATTCTCCACCCCTTGTGTCTTCCTTTCCCTCCTTCCTGCTTGCAGGGAGTAGAAGTGTTTCCTTGGAGATAGCTTTTAAGTGCCATCAGAAACTGTTCCAGCTCTATGCCAGAAACGAGACCTAAACAAGGAATACTTTTACTTCTGCACAAATATCAGAAATAGTACCACTAAATGATAGTTTTAAATACATAGCTTTTGTCTTGAGAGAGAGGGGGTATAGTAGGGAGAGACAGAGAGAGAAAGGGAGAAAGAGAGAATGCTCAGAGATTATATGGTCTAAAAGAGGCCAAAATCAAGATGAGTTTAAATTTTGTTTTCCTCTTTATAATTGTATGAATCTAGATGCATTTCTTTTTAAAAAAAAATTATTTATTTAAATTTATTTACATTTCAGCTGTTATCCCCTTACCCGGTTTCCCCCATCCCAGAAACCCCCTATCCCATCCTCCCTCTACCTGCTTCTATGAGGGTGTTCAAACACCCACCCACCTACTCCTGCCTCCCCGGCCTCTATTCCCCTACACTGGGGCATCTATTGAACCTTCATAGGACCAAGGACCTCTCCTTCGTTTGATGCCTGACACTGCTGCCCTCTTCTACATATGCAGCCAGAGCCATGTGTACTCCTTGGTTGGTGGCTTAGACCCTGGGAGATCTGGGGGCAGGAGTCTGGTTGGTTGATATTGTTGTTCTTCCTATGGGGTTGCAAACCCCATCAGCTCCTTCAGTCCTTTCTCTAACTCCTCCATTGGGGACTCTGCACTCAGTCTACTGGTTGGCTAAGAACATCCGACTCTGTATTTGTAAGGCTGGCAGGACCTCTCAGGAGACAACTACATCAGGCTCCTTTCAGCAAGCCTTTCTTGGCATCCACAATAGTGTTGGAGTTTGGTGACTGTATCTGGGATGACTCTCCAGGTGGGACAGTCTCTGGATGGCTTTTCCTTCAGTCTCTGCTCTGCACTTTGTCTCCATATTTGCTCCTGTGAGTATTTTGTCCCCCTTTCTAAGAAGAACCGAAGTACCCACACTTTGGTCTTCTTCTTGAGCTTCATGTGGTCTGTGAATTGTATCTTGGGTATTCGGAGCTTTTGGGCTAATATCCACTTATTAGTGAGTACATACCATGTATATTCTTCTGTGATTGGGTTACCTCACTCAGGATGATATTTTTTAGGCCCATCCATTTGCCTAAGAATTTCATGAATTCATTGCTTTTAATAGCTGAATAGTACTCCATTGTGTAAATATACCACATTTTCTGTATCCATTCCTCTGTTGAGGGACATCTGGGTTCTTTCTAGCTTCTGGCTATTATAAGTATAAAATAAGGCTGCTGTGAACATAGTGGAGCATGTGTCCTTGTTATATGTTGGAGAATCTTTTGGGTACATGCCCAGGAGTGGTATAGCTGGGTCCTCAGGTAATACTATGTGCAATTTTCTGAGGAACCTCCAGACTGATTTCCAGAGTGGTTGTACGAGCTTGTATGCAATCCTGGATACATTTCTTAACCAGACCATACAGTAGTTATTTGTCCAGCAAACAATTGAGAGACTGGCCCTGCCCACTGCTTAGGATGGTTGATGATGGACTTCGATGGCAGGCAGGAGGGTCAGCTGTGAAAATTTAAGTGCCATGCACAGGTTGTTCTGTTATAGATGCTGTGATCGTTAGCTTCACAATACCTTCCATAAGGTTGTAGTTGGTTTCCACTTGTCTTGTTGTTCCAGCCGTATAGAGCTGCAGTTCTGGGGACTCTTGTGCATTCAAGGTGGCAAGCTATGTGAACCTGTTGAAAAATGATGCCTGATAACCAAAAAGAGGAATGTGAGAAATCTGTGGGCTGCTCACCTCCAGCCTGGAGTTTTCACTCCCACTAAATGGCCAGATTCTCTCAAGGTTGTGGCTCTGGTATTCATTCCAGCAAGATTTCTGTGCTTGTAGAAGAGGAGAAGAAGAAAGGGGCTTTTCAGCGGTCTCACTACCTTTAAAACAGCCTGCCATGACTCAAGTCTCAAAACAATGGCAAGGAGCAGGTGATTGGTCTGCAGTTGGCAGAGATGACACTGGTTTCAGGTGCGGGGGAGGATTAAAAGGGACAGTGCTCTCGCTATACAGGCCAGGAGGCATAGGCCTGGCCACCCTAATCTAGATTTGACACGCAGGGAAGAAGTAGGGTAGACTCTTTGGTCTTATATACCTTCTGACCTTCATATTAACCTTAGAACATACCATGCAACCCTTGGTCACCAGCAGCTGGTGTAGAATTCATTCACCAACACTATCTCCACACTCTACAGAATAATAATGTAACCTCAGGCAGCATAGGTACCCCTAGACCCAGGAAAAGGACAGGTCCCCAAAGCAAAAAAAGGCCAGCCTGGTAGATTCCTAGGTTTGAGGCTCTGGAAGTTCCTTGTGAAAATACTGGGGAGTATTGGAGAGAAGGAAGTGCATCTGGAGTGAGGAATGGAGGAGTTGGGAGTGGAGATGAGAAGACCTGAGAGCCTCCCACAGATGCCAAGCAGTCTTCCTGGAGGCACACAGGGCTCAGGGGTCCATTTACCAAGGAAAAACCTGACCATGCAGGCTCCTTTAGAAGTCTTGCTCCTTGCCTTTCCTAGAATGACTGATGGGAGAGAAACAGACTAGACATGGGACTAGCAGCCTTTACTATGGCTGCACATAGAATTGCCTGAAGGAATGTCCTCATGCCTCTGTTCTATCCACAGAGAATGAGAAAGAGTTGGCCTAGGCTGTAGCCTGGGCTTGGAGTGTTCCAAAGTTTCCCAGGAGAGTGTTCTATGCAGCCCTGCTGAGACACACACATTAGAAGTTAGGAAAGCAGGCTCCCAATGACTGGTGGGCAGGTTCAGCACAAGACTATGCTACCTGACATGCTTCTTGGGAAACAAACTAAAACAACAACAACAAAAACAAAACAAAAACAAAAAGCAGGCGTTTTCTTCTAGAAGTGGTTAAATGTTGAGCTCTCAAGTGATGTGGAGGGCAGGAGCCTTTGGGGAGGTCTGGGAATGTGGGGAAAGAACAGTGGGGTGGGAGGGGAGATGATATAATGTCCTTAGCATGTACTCTTGTTATTTCTGACTCAGCATCCTGGATAACCCATTAACTGACACCCCCCCCATCACTTTGTCTAAATTTGGCTTTAATTTTCTTCCTCGTGTTGATTGAGATTGGACCAAAGGACTTTAACTAAAGAGTATCATAAATTTTATATTTAGATTGCTCCAACTATGGCTAATCTGTGAACAACTAAAGCAACAACAACCAGAAAAGCAGCATTTATTTTGAACTCCAATACGACTTTATTCAGTTTCTTTCTCTTGAGAGCACAATGCTGTACCACACATTCTGAGTTCCCCTTCTTTCTGTTTAGCCTCTGCCTGGGAACACTGAGAACATTCCCGCACGTGCATGTCCAAACACCCAGAGTTAACCCTCGGTATACAGAAGGGCCTGCAACGACTTTGCTGGGAGCTGAAGAATTCTATCAGTTCCTAGTGTTTGCATAGATGCTGTCACTTAGGAGTTAAATGTAGCATACGTTTTTTTAAAAAGCATAATTTGTTGAAAGAGGACCGAAGTAGAATATGTGAATTTGAGAAGGTGGAAGAGAGAGACTGTGCAGGGCCCTGAGAACCCCGATTTTAGCTGGAATCAGGGGAAAGGCCCTACTGGGATTTCAGTGACTCCTGTCAGCTTCTAACCATTCCTGTTGAAATCCCTGATGGTGCCTTTGACAGCATGTTATTACCCCACAGTAAAATCTGCTCCCTTCCCCGGGATTCTGAAGTGTGGAGCAGTTAACTGTGGGTGGAGGGATATTTCCAAGCAGTTCTGATGATGTGAGTGTCTCAGGGGCTAGGTTGGGATCACACTCGCTAATTTCTGTTTCCATTTTCACTGGAGTTACACTAACAGGAGAGTATGCCTCCAGGTTTCCAGTTGTATAGCTTATTGTGTATATATCCTATAAAACCGAAAACCATATGGAGAATTCTGCTTTCCTGGCTTTTTTTGTACATGTATACCAGGAAGTAGTAAAATGTTTTGAGATGCTATTAAGTCCTTAAGTTACAAAATCAAGATTCCACCTTAAAAATTTTCCATACTGTACATTGTTGCATAGCCCGGGGTGCTGACTGCTTGCCAAATATCTATCAGAGAGTGATTTATGATATATGATACGGTCCCCAGCCCAACTGGAGGCTGTGTAGTTGAAACATGAGAAAGGAGAGGCCTTGTTCCTTCAAAACCACGATGGTTGGTTTGTTTGGCTTTTCTGAAAGAACATACAGTACAAAACGTGCCACATTTTTACTGCACCAAAACTTATACAAGAAACAAAACACAATTCAGCTAAAATCCCTCAATTTCTCTTTGTCATTTATGAGAGCCATAGCTTTCTCACGGAACAGCTTTTCTCTCTCTCTCTCTCTCTCTCTCTCTCTCTCTCTCTCTCTCTCTCTCTCTCTCTTTCTTTCTTTCTTTCCCCCTCTCTACTTCCCTCCCAATGACTGCTCATCTCGGAGCTCTGAAAGAGATTCAACAGCTCTGTTCTGGCAATTAAAATGTTTTAAAATGAAATCTCTACTCCAGGATTTAAATATTTCATGTGCTTTCCATTCTGCTATGACTAAGAATGTATTGTGATTTCTGGTGTCTTCTGTTCTACAAATGTTTCCTTTGCAGCTGGGAAGTAGTACATCTTCCATATGGCTTCAGGATACTTTGCAGTTTGCTTTGATAAAGCAATATGGACCCAAGCAAGGGGAGGAGGGCAGCCATTTTCCCTTCACACCTAAGCCCTCTTCTAGCTTGTACCTTTACATTTGTGGTAGCAGCAGGAAAAGGGACAAGGTGACTCTTGACTTTCAAAAACACCATTGTCTTGTTATAGGTTGCCTTAACAGTTTAGCTGTGAATGTGCAGGTTACTGTTTCCGATATGAATGTTTATTGCTTACCTCCCCCAACCCAATTCAAGAATTCATGATGTATTGCAGAGTACATTCAAATAATTGTAATAGCTTGGTTTGTTTTCCGGGTTAGCTTGTATCGTTGTTAGTTTTCCATGTTACATCATACTCTTTGAAATATGATTCCTAATGGTTCTGAAATGTATGATGATATCACAGTTTACTTATTTTTTTTCACTATGCTATACTAAGACACTAAACATAGGCATATTTCCATATTAATGGGTCTCTTATCATATGGCAATCTGAGTAGTCCTGTCTATGGACCTTTGGAGGTATTTCTATTTACATCATAAGATAAACCAGGACTGAAAATGCTGGGCCCCAAATTATCATACTATTTGAATTATTTTGCTCCAGAGTTTTGTACTGGTTTAGAAAGTCTTCCCTGAGTTTTACTACCACCACTATATGTTGCCTATGTGTGATTTTATCCTTGTATCCTCCAGTGCCCTAGTAGGTTAATCTTCCCCTAGTAATTTAATGCATGAAAGATGATAAAAACTAGTTCTAATTAGTATTATTTTGATGTTAAAGTGGCATAATTTCCTCTTCTACATATTCTACTAATTCAGAGTTTCCTATTGCTCAGTTTAATGAACTTTCTGAAACTCTGTATTCTGTAAAACAGATTCATACAGGAAACAGCTGAAACAAGTTCTTGAAATAAGCCAGACATGGGTTTTCTTGAGGAGCAATTGAGCAATACATGGAGATCAAGCCAGAAGTTAAATGAGAGGCTCCAACTTCTTACCTACCTGGTACCATCAGCCGGTCCTCCACAAGACAATGTAAGCCTGCAGATGGTATGTATTAATGCTCCAGAGGTAAAGCAGCTCTTGTAGTTTTTGTTCTTATTTCTGCTCAGGAGTATGTATGCCATTTGATGAATGGGTCTTGAAATTAGGGTCATTTATGTAGCGCATTTATTTGATTATTTATTTGAGGAAGTATCTTACTACATAGCACAGGCTGGCCACCAACTTTCTCTTTACCTTCCAAATGTTTCCATGATTGCTGCTTGACTCCACATCTAGAGCCAACATGCATTTGGATCATCTTTATCTATCTTAGCTGTAAACAGTTTCAACTGAAATTGTGTGTGACTTGCTTTCACATAGGAGAACTACAGCTAGCAGCGTCAAACACTCATTTAAGAGGTTGAAAGTGGCCAACAGATTCTCTTCAAAGCCTGTTTTAACATTATTTTTCTAGTTCTCCTGCCTTTGGCATTCTCTTACATTCCCACTTATTGAATACCTCTGATGTGACAGGTATGTTTCCCACTTGGTCTCTTTTATACTTCATGACAATATAATGAAATTTGGGATCCATTTTCACAGGGAAAATTAACATCATAGAGATTATTAGGTCAGGTACTCAGAACTATAGTCTACAGCTATTAACTGATAAATACATAGAGGTGCAAAAAATCCCAGTTTAGAAATTGCTTAGATACTATGGGATAAAGGCATCAAGGACTCTCAAGTAAACTACTAGAAAACTATTGAGAGACTCAGACAATTGAAGACTCTCTTGATTGTTTATATGCAGGAAAATGCTTACATACTTCCTAAGGAACACATATCACAATGTTAAAGCCATTTTTCAACCTTTCTTGCTTTAGGAGTGATCACCAGTGAACCTCAAACATTTCTTAGATAACACACAAATTTGGAAATGATTTCAGGAACTTATCTTGTGACTCCACATTGTTGACCAATCCTTAGCTTTGGCTGAACACTTTGGATTTCTACCTATATATCTTACAAATGCTTTTACTTCATGATTTAATAGCTAAGTATCTATCCTCAGAATAGTCCAGTTCAGGCTGTATATAAAGATAGGAGTTGATCACTAATGGAAATGCACTAGGAGATACACTAATGGTGTTTTAAGGACATGCTTTTAGTATCCACTCTTGGAAACCTCTATTTTAATTCTCTGGGGCTCAGGGTTTAAAAGACCAGACTTCCTAACCTTTGCAGTCCTGAAGCTCAGATAACCTGTTGCTATTTTTGAATATAAGTAGACCTTATTTGGCATTAAACGAACTGCCCAAGGGCTTATCCCTTTTCTTACTCTGGTGGTGTTTGGATTGTCAGCGGAAGTCTTGAGCTTTGAATCTTGGCAAGGCATTGCCTTCAGACAAACATCCTGTAGACAAAATTGTCCCACAGGCACTCAGTGTTCCAGGATGATTGACAGGAAGCAGTTTGGGCTGAGAGGAGGGAGGATAGATGCTGAGCTTGGAGGAGGCTTCCAGGTCCTGCAAACAATAGCCAGGCTCCCAAGGAAACTCACACATTCTTTTACCCACACACTACAGTAGAAGCTTGGTATATGCGTGATGGCCATAGGAGTTAGAGGGTATAGACTGATCTAGAGGCAAAATGTACCCCTGGTTTCAGCCTACCAAGGACAAAACAGCAAAGCTTTGTGGTGATATATGTAGCTGTGAGATAGGCACAAGTAGATATGCAGAGATTTGAGGTGGCAGCGGGATCAGTAATTTAAACTAAAGTATCCACCCAAAGAAATCGTGACCAGTATAAAATGATACTGGTCATTTTAGGCAGAGGACTTGAAGCAAGTGGTTAGAGGAGAAGCTTGAAAAGACAAAAGAAAGAAGCTAAAACCATTCAGGACTTTGCAGAGTTTCACATTTGGCCATTTGTTGGTGTTTGAGCCAAGCCTTCATATTATTTATTTTAGAAGTTGAAACTAAGGTTTAAAAAGGTTAAATAAAGTTGTCTGGTGTCACAAAATCAGACACAAGTGGCATAACTGGGATGTGAGTGCCATTCCTTTAGACCTTCAAAATTCATGTGTTTTCCTTCCTATATTTGTCTAGGTCCTCCTCTCTTCTCTTGGTTTCAGTCCTGTGAGGGAGAGAACTCATCTCTCCACAGCAGTCTCCTGGAGTTTCCAGAGGTTTTCGGCATTCCATCCCTGAAGTTTTTTACCATTGGTGGAGTCATTAGGCCTTCCATCTCGGGGCTTTCTTCATTCACTGCCCTACTTCCTTTGCTACAATGCCTTTCTTTAACCTGATACTCTTCAAGATACAGTTCAAATGCTTCCTGAGACACCACCTATGTCTTATTTTGTTCTATCTCCCTAAGCAGGGTTGACACCTTTCAAACATTACAATCTTACTGCTCAAGTGACATCAATAACAAATCACTTTAAACATCAGATCTGTCTATTGTTGACATGATGACACCCTGTTTAAAAACTATTAGGAACTGTCAGGTGTCAATTCTGTGCAGATACATTTCTCAAGTTCTAGTAGATTCCTTCTAAGATTCCTGGAATTAATACAGGCTGAGTAGATATTGGTAGGACCCAATTATAGGACTACTATCTAGAAATCCATTTCCCACCCTTTCTCTCCTCACTCATGTTGTTCCTTTCCTCTTCTCTCCCCTCCACCTCTTTTCACTTCTGTTCTCTTTCATCCCTCCTTACATAATGTGTGTGCACAAAAGTGGCACACACATCATTCCCATTTGTTAAATCTCTCCCATTAACATTGTTTCAAGACAACTCTCTTTATTTCTTCTATTCTTAAGTTGATAGAACTGTTTGGGAAGGACTAGGAGGTATGGTCTTGTTGGAGGAGGTATGCTATTAGCATCTAGCTTTAACGTTCTCAAAGCCTTGAACCATTTCAAGTTAAATGTCTTCTGTTTTCTGCTTGCCATTTGAGATATCAACTCTTAGCTGCTGCTCCCAACACCTGCTACCTGCCACTTCTACTTTGCTGTCATGGACTTTTCTCCTCTGAAACCATAATACCAAAGTAAATTCTTCTATACATTGCTTTTGTCATGGTCATGGAGCAATAGCACAGTTACCAAGATGTATGCATCTGCATATTCACACCAACAATAAATCTTTATAAGGAATAGAGTATCTGTCAAGAAACATTCTTCCCTCTCTTTCTTCCTTTCTTCCCTGATGTGTTGATTTTCAGCAACCATAAGAGCTCAATTGTGGAATAAAATCTGTAGGCTTATATATCTCCTTTCTAAATAGATATTTGAGATGATCGTATCACTTCTAGATTTGTACTTGTTTATATTTTCAGTTTTTTAAAGAACAATGTTGAAATTCCATTTATTGACACATAAGACTTAACATGCGTGATTCTGAAATGTCCTCCTAGCCTTGTCTGCTGTGAATACCTGCCCCAGGCAACATAGCCTCCCACTGATTCTTGGAAACCCCTGCATCCTTTGTTCCTGTTTTTATATCTACCAAGTGAACACCTACCTCCCACATTCTATTACTCATACACCTCTGTCTGCAACCCAAGGAGGTCTTATAAGTGCTGTGACCTTCACTGTGAATGATGGTGTCTCTATTCTAGAAAGTCAAAGCTTCTTTGTCAACAAATCCTACTGTGACAAAGTCCTACAAGTCCACTTGTCTCCTTGCACTGCCATTGTTCCTGAGCATATGCCACTATGTCATTCTGCCACTTCAAAGTCTTAATGGCTTCTTGAATTCCTCAGAATGCTGTGATCTTAACATTTATATTTTGGGCATTTGTCTTTAATACATCATTTGTTTACTTCTCGAAATCATTTTCGGTTCTTGCTATCAGATGAATGATCAAGGGAGTGAGAGGTGATATTTATATTAAGGTACCACATATCTAGCATAGAGCTAAAATCTTTATGATATAATCTTATTTAATCCTTCCCCAGAGCTAGTAGGTTATTTTTACACTTTGAATCCTTGAGGTGTTTGTCTAGCACCATATGCAGCATGCACCAAAATTTGGTAATCTTTTTTCTTTCTAAAGAGATGTAGTCATTAAAAGATTCATGAACCTATAAGGGACATTTCTCATTCATGCCACAACAAGAGGAAAGAAAGACCACACATACCCAGAGAGGAGGGGGCAGATGATAGAACCCATGGGAAGATAGGAAGACCCCATATAAGGTACAAAAGACTGAAATATTCTAGTGTACCTGAAGGCCTGGAGTGTGTGGTTTGTGTATGATGCTTGTATGAACGTGTAGGAGGGTGAGGGTTACTAGGTAAGAGATGAAAAGCTTTCTCTGTGTAATTGCCTTTATTTTATAGTGAGTATATTTAAGAGTTGTTGGCTTGTGAATTTTTTGGTTGCAATGTGCAGAGCTGACAGGAAAGGAGCAGAGGAAGGAATATAGAAGGGCAAGCCAGGTAGTCATCTTAATGACCTCCACAAACATAGTTGGACAGTTGCTGGGATGGTAGTGGGAGGATTATGGAGATATGAGCATGTTTTTTAAGCTGTTAGGTATCCCAACTGAAAGAACATACTGGCTAATCACCTTTGAGGAAGAGGAAAGTGGCACAAATTGGTGCTAACCCTTTACCTGCTAAGTTTGTTCATGTTAGAACCATTGTTTGCATAGGGAACTTTGAAAGGTGAATAGATATGAGCTGGCGATGAAGATAAATTGCAAAATAGCTTTTAGACTTATAAAATGAGTGGCTGATTTTGAGATCTCTGTATGAACCATCAGTGATTAGCCACTCGGAATGTAGAAACTGGTTAGAACTGGGGTGAAGGTGGTAATGAAAGCCATGATGGGTAAGAACTGATCATGGGAAGTAATGACAGATCAGGGATGGCTGGTGGACTGAGCATGGACTGAGATGAGACTTCATCCTGGTTTTAAAGGACTCCATATGGACTGGTCAGAGCTTTGTTTTGTCAGATTCCAAAGCCTGTACTATTTCATTGACATTATTCTTTGGAGAAGCAAAGGCTAGAGAGTGGGAGTCAGTGCTGCCATTCTTGCCTGTTAAGGTTTTCAAGCACTGTTTTCTAAACCATGTGGTTTCCTGCCACTGCTTTGGCACGTCTGTTGTTGAGATTGAGAACTGATGGTAGATACCATTTGGCAATCGTGCTCATTACCAGACTGTTTGTGTGAACTAAAGTTTTTACTCTACAACCAGGAACACAGAGGCCCAGGCAGGCCTAGAGAGCATTGAATGTGAGCATCACAGGCCCAGAAGTGAAAGAATGTATACCATCTCCATTCTTCTCTGAACCATGTTGTTTTGACCTATTTGTGTTTTGATTTCCTTGAGTCCCTGGAAAACTTAGCTAGATCAGGAGTTGTCACTGTTCCATCTGTCTCTGTTGGACCCCAGCTCCTCCTTATTCCATTCAGCATCCTGGCCACAGCACTGTGATCAGTACCAGGAATAACAGGACCTGTCAACACACTTAAAACCTAAAAATAGTGAAGAAGAGAACCAAATCACTTGCTTCCATTCCAACAGCATGCCACCAATAAGAACACAAATAAACCACAAGGTAACTGGGTTTATAGACACCAAGAAGACACTTTTTCAAAGCAAGTGTCGACCTATTAAAACGTTCAGAAATTGGTGGTTTTAGAATAATATTTAAAGAATATGTGACTTTAAGCAATGAATAATTTGAATAAGTGGCATTTTCATTTGGCGAAAGATCCACCAGGGTTGAGGGCACATGCTGCCCGTGAGGTCTCATTGCAGCACTTCCTACAGAATTTAGTAGTCTCACTGATTTCTCCAGACTATCCATCAGCAGATCTGCCTCTGTATACAAGTGGCTTGCCATGAGTTCTTCCTGCCATGACTTCTCCTTGGGATGTGATACCATAGCTGTACATGTGGGTCTTCTCTCTTTTCTTCATTTCAGAATATCCTATTGTAAATGTCCTCTAAGTTATTGAACTAAATTAGCCAATGGATATTGAGGCTGTTTCCAGCCTTTGGCTACTAAACAGTATCAAAGAGAATGTCCTTGCCCAAACTTTCTGATGCATGTGTGAAAATACCTACAGGAGAAATTTCTAGAAGTGTGATTTTGGGTCAAAGGGTCCATGTGTACTTACAGTGAATGGAATAACCCATTAAAGATGCCAACCTAGCTGGTATTCTCATGAAAAAAAAAATATGAGAGCACTTTCTTTCCCCAACTACTTCCCAAATTATCATTTTGTTATTTTACTCAAGTGTGACGAGCTTTTATAGTTGTTAAGACTGGGGAACTTGTCCCAAAGCCTTGCTTGTTCAAGAATCATGAAGCTTCTAGATTATTCTCCTGAGGCTACTCAAAAAGAGAAGAACTTCTCAATGCTTTCTTTGACAAGTGGCTTATGACTGATGTTACATTTATATGGAATAAATCATTACAGTCCATTTTCAGTCTGAGGTTCACTTAGAGCTCATCAGAGCATCACAGAAAAGCAGGAGGAACTGAGGCCAGTCTCCTCTAGCTAGTAGCTGGCTCTTGCATGTCTAGGTGCTCTCAGTTTATCTTGGAGTCAAACAATTACAGGTGGTCTGCAATGTGATAGAACTTTTGTATCAGAAAGGAGGATTTAGGTTCCAGGATGCTGGGAAATTCGGGGTGGGGACTCAGCAAGACAACAAGGAAAGACTGTACTTCCCTGGACAGCTCAGCCTATGAGGAATGGAGTACACAGGGAAATACAACTGGAAATATAAAAACTAAATACATTGTGTCAGATACAGTACCAGACATTTTTGCCTTTTTGCTAGGCTGATGTCCAACTTTGCATGGTTAGAATCTAAGCTACTTCATTTTCTTTTCTACTCTGACTCTTCAGCACTTTTATTGTGAAGTGAATATGATTGTTTCTCACACAGTGGTGGGAGCAAACATTTATTGTTTGTTACATTATCAAATGAAGTTTCTTCATTCACCTAATTCTTACTTGAACATCTTTTCTATTCTACGTGCTTGAGATTTATCAGAGACAAATGCAGGATCTGACCTACCTCTAGGCTCACATTCCATCCAGGGAATAATGTAGAAATGTGTCAAATAAGTAACTGAAGGGGTGGCTAATGGGCGTGGGTACAGGACAAGGCAACAGAGGTTACAAGTGCAAGGAATTGTGGGATCCCAGAATGGCTGGGGTTTCATTAAGAAGAAGGCAGTTGATTGAAAATGCAATTACATGGGGGAGGTTAGCCCTGTGATGTCTGGAAGGAGAGTCTTTTAAACAGAGGCTATGAGCATTAAAAAATCCCAAGGTACCAGTAAGGTCTCAGTAGAAAGAGAGAAAGAGGATACAATTACAGCCTTGCAAGTTTGTCACTCACTGGGAGAGAACTGGAGAGGCATCCTGAGGTTTGAGAAGAACTAGGAGCCTGATCTAATGTGTGTTTTAAAAAGTGTGACTCTGAATGCTCTATTGAATAACAAATGCAGTTATTCCCTGAGACATGGGAGTATGGAAATAAAGAGGAATTAAGGATACCTAGAAGATCTTTGATGTAAGTTGCCTTAAACTGTCATGATAAAACTTAGGAATGTGGCAGAATTTGGAGGGTAGACTAGAAGTCTACTTTTGATCATGTGATATTAAAATAACTATGAGATGTTTAAGTGGCATGTCAAATAGCTAGATAAATGAGAGAGGGGGAGAATAGAGGATAGTAAGGAGTGAGTCGGGAGAAGGGATATAAACATATTTATTCAAGTGCCAAAACAAACTCAGACTAGGGGCCATGACTTCATCCAGAGCCTCTCCTCTGCCTACAGTGTTACCTCCCACCAATTCTTTGCCCTGCCACCAATTCTTTTCGTCTCATGGGTTGTTCCAAAGCCCTTGTTACAAAGAGTTGGGACCTACTGGTTACACCCGGGGCACAATAGATATTAGTGTAGAACATGGGTATAACAACTTAGCTTCTGTGGTTCTATTATTTGCTGTGACCATTGATGAACACACATCCTTTTAACCAACAGGTTCAAGAAAGTCTTGTTCTATAGCCATCATAGTCAGACCACTACAGATAAGAAACACTGAGAGGAAGGACCTGTGTTCATTTAAAAATGTATTTCAGAGTGAGCACTAGAGTTGCAGCATTATCTAAAATGGCTTAAGAGCTCATATCTTATATCATTATTTTAGTGCTTGAACTTCTTTAAAATTTATTTTTTCATTAATTTTTATGAGGTATGTTTCAAAGGCTATTGATAAACTCTAGTGTTTAAGGATTTGGCTTCAAGAGCCAGGACATTTCTTCAGCCTTCTTTCTTATTTTAATGTGCTACATGAGTCCCAGTTTTCTCAGATATCATAATAGATTTTCTTCACAGCAATAGATTTTCCTTATAGAGTTGGTACTATATCAGAAGAGACAGAAACTGTGAATTTATGATACTGTTCTGTGCATGGAGCAGCCATCAATACATATGTTTCTAAGGGCAGATGCAATGGCTCCAAGAGTAAAGGTACTTTGCTTCCAAGCCTGATGACCTAAGTTCAGTCCCCAGGACCTACAAGGTGGAAGGGGAGAACTGATCCCACAAGCTGTCTTCTGACCTATACATGTATGCCTCTTGTGTCAGAGTGTAAGCACCCAGAGGTAGTCCTCTGACCACTACATGCCAGTCTACATACCCACACGTATAAACTATCAAATGAATAAAGATATAATTTAAAAATTGAAAAAATACTTGTATATATGGTCTTATTATTCATAATAGCCTATTGTAATATATAAAGTTTATATAACAATTACATCTGTCAAAATGCTGTATTTAAAATGAAAAACTATAAAAAAATTAAAAACTGTAGATCATGTAGAAGTGTCACTTACATGTATTTTTAGCAATGGTGAGTTTTTGTTTGTTTGTTTGTTGTTTGAAACTGGGCATTGTCATGGAGGTTAAGTATATAATCTCCTGCCTCAGCCTCCTGAGAGCTAGGATTGTGGATGTATACCACCTAACCCACAGAGCAGTGATATTTTATGATTTTATGATTTCTAGCCATTTCGATTCACAAAATATATAAGTAATGTTAACACTTTGAAACATGATAGTATTCTTTTTTTTTTTTTTTTTTTTGAGACAGGATAAGTTCGAGGCCAGCCTGGTCTACAGAGATAGTATTCTTAAATTTAAACACATACAATATTTTAAAAATTGAATTGTTGAAAAGTATGGATGTGTTGAATGAGCCTAAACAAGTCAGCTGAGAGATCAATGACAGGGCTCATCCTTTTCTCTAGCATCCATTTATATTTCTATTTTATTCCTGGGTTCAATGTATCCAGAAAATCTTGATTCACTCACAGAATTAGGTACAGATTGTAATTCTTTTTCAAACATTTCTTGAGATGTGCTTCAGATTAACCGAGTTAGAAACCTGAAAGACTAGTAGTCAAGTATGTTTTAAAGTTGGACTATATTGGAGAGAGGAATTATACACATTTATATTTTAAAAGATACATTTTCTCCAAAAAGATACCACAGTTATGCATGTTATCACATAGGCGAAGCATTCTGTTCAATCAGAAATTGAGATATAAAACCTCACTTTTTTCTAACTGAATTGATTTTTGTATTTCAAGTCACCTGTTACCCCAGAAGGCCTGAAATTACCTTCAGATAATTCAAAGACTTTCCTTGTTTTCATGAGATAGTACCAGTGACTCTTGGTGCTTAATAGACAGACATGTCAGAGAAAGGGACATCTAGTCTACAGTTGTCAGGCACTGTGTCCGTCTGAGATGCTCCTATCTCTGGCTGGCGCTTTCTTCACTTGGATCACTATGTCTAATGGCCATGAGACCTCTTTAGGCTCAAATGTCTCTTCTTTTTAACTCCTAACTTCCCTTGTCATCTTTCTTCTTATATTACTAGGCCCTTTTATGAGCCCTGGGGAAAGCATTGATTGAATTTACTACTTCAATATCATGATAAATTGGAGGCAGGGTTACAGACATTGTGTTAGGTTGTATGTGACCTGCTTCCTGCTTCAGCCATTGCTAGTTGTTATAGAGACATTTGGTATCCTTGACAATTTGGTCTCCATCAGATAAAGAAAAGCATCCTTTGCTCTTGTAAACTCTAAGCATACCTAGGAAGTCCCAGCGACAAGCCCCATCTGAGGCTTAGATTGGGATTTGACCCAGATGTTTGGTTTGAGTTTTCATCACCCATACCAACTTGAAACTCAGCTTCACCTTTAACCATTGATTTTTCTGTACTCTCAGGACTCATTCTTCATGGACCACATTCTAGTCATCAGGCAATAATCCCAGTATGTATGTTCCAAGTACATAAGCATCCGTATGAGTGCGCAGGCAGTGGAATTTACAACATAAAAGTGAAAAGAGTTAAACTTAAAACCTGTGAACAGAATTTAAAAAGCTTTTTTTTCCCTCCAGCATGCTCATGCTATACCTTCTCAGTTTATACAGGGTTAAAGGGCTATTTGTAAAGTGACTTTCAAAGCAGTATTCCTATCTCATCCACAGGTAGTTCCTTCTCTTCTGACACTTCGAGCCAACTGGTGTTGCCACCACTCTCCCAATTGCTCAGTCCAGTCCCTGCCTTCTATTCGTTGCTGTAGCAGAGGTAGCCCTGTCTTCAGGACACGCCCATCAGGCACTCTGCTTCTTCATCACTTCCGGTCTTCTGTGCCATCCCGTCTCCTCCTGGCCTTCCCTAGTTTTAGTTAATTCCCGTGATGCCTGCCCCGACATCCCATTATGCAGAGACTGAGAACAGTTCTTTAAATGCATAAATCAAACCTGCTTTTCCCTGGGTACTGGAAATCTGAATGGGGCACTCATGTTTGTGTAGTATGCACTTTCCAGATGGGGCCACTCCCCGGCTCAGATACAGAGTTGGCTCCGGGTTTACTTTTGCCTGCCATTCTCCAAAGCCCTGTCTCCCTTTGTTAGGTAAGGCCTTCCCTGACCATGCTATATAAAATTGCAACATAATCACCGCACCCTCCATATTTTCTAGATTTATTTCTTGCCTTACTTTGTCTCTACAATACTTATCATGCTTGATTTCGATGACATGTTTAGTATGGATTGGCTCGTTGTGTTTTTTAACTAAAATTTGGGCTCTGGTTAGAGTTTGATTTTTAGAATTTGTGTATGAAGTAAAGCAGGATAGAGAGATAGTCCAACTATAATGAGAACATTAAGTTTTGACTATTTCAATAAAGCCGTTAAAAAGTTCTTAAGGAAGTGATAGTTGAATCTGGTTGTGGAGAAGATGCCAGCTATACAGAGGACACTGAATTCCGTGTGTGCATGCTTTAAGAATAAATTTTTAAAATTTTGAGCGTTAATACTGAAAAGACTTTTAAATTGTTTTAAAATGTAAATGATAAATAATTAAGTTAATAATTGACACCTTAAAGACATTTAAAAATATTTAAAAATGAATTTGAACTATATATTTGCAGAGGAGTAGTAGACATTGCCAATCTCAGTGTTCTTTTTTGTTGTTATTCTTTGCTTTTTAATATAATTTTTTATTTATGTGTACGTACTATGTGTGTCTTAGAGAGCGCATGTGTGTGCAAATGTCCGCAGAAGCTAGAAAGGAGCATTGGATCCCTGGGAGTTGGAGTTACAGGCATTTATGCATCATCTGTTGTGGGTGCTGGGATCCAACACCCTCCATTGACTGGGATAATAAGTAATCTTAACAAGTGAGGCCTTGTCGGGGCCCCACATCTCAGTTTTAGTGCTCAGAAGACTATTAATGTAAAAAGTGCTATTTGATTCAACTTTCACAATCAAGCATTTTGGATATGTGAAAAGGAGAGAGAGAGAGAGAGAGAGAGAGAGAGAGAGAGAGAGAGAGAGAGAGAGAGAGAGAGAGAGAGAGAGGAAGAAGAAGAAGAAAAAAGAAGGAGGAGGAAGAGGAAGAGAAAGAGGAAGATGAGGAGGAGGAGGAGGAGAAGGAGGAGGAGGAGGAGGAGGAGGAGGAGGAGGAGGAGAAGGAGAAGAAGGAGAAGGAGAAGAAGAAGAAGAAGAAGAAGAAGAAGAAGAAGAAGAAGAAGAAGAAGAAGAAGAAGAAGAAGAAGAAATTGACCTACCCATGTTCTCTTATATAAAAAGGTATATAGATGATATTTCTGTTCTTCACTGTTAGATCTATTTTTCAGAAAAGTGTGTGTGTGTGTATATATATATATATATATATAATATTTTTTCCTTTTTTTAACTGGGATAAATGAGCAGATGGAAATTAGCAAACACAGTCAACCTATCTGCTGGTAGTGTGCTCATTGAAGAGACTCCTTCCTTCCCAGGGTCATACCAGTCTGACACAAAGAAGGGATTTCGTGTAATAGACATGTTGTCATGATGTACTTTTTAAAATAATAGTGTCACTGACATGAACCTGCTAAAATAAATGAACCTTTCTATCTCGCCTGACTCACATCTTGGAAACAGTAACTCCACATTCCAGAGACGGCAAGAATAGTGGTGCTAGAAGTGGGGGAGGTTTCTCAGCAAGCAGACAGAGATGCAATGGCCTTGGCAAGTTTTGAGCTAAGCAGTACAAAGGCTTCTGCATCTAGCTTTTTGCCCAGTCTGAAATGTGATTCAAGCTCTACCATGTGGGTGTTACTTATTCTCTCCAAATTCAAGTGTTGAAACACATGGCATAGTAGGGACGAATTAGAGCACTCTGTTGGGAGTACTTAGTAAGACTGATTCTAAATGGCACTAAAAAGCACCTTGTGCATAGCCACTCCTCATCAATGGTGGGTGTTACAATGGGTAAGTTATTTAAAGCAAAACATCTGGCCCTCTGCAATATCTAAAGAGGGAAATGGAGGCAAAGCAATCTCCATGTTATTTTATATATGTATATGCATATGTATATATGACAATTCTTCTAAATTAGCCAATTCCTTTGTTTCCCCCTCAGAACATGATTTCTGAAAGTGAATTTTTTCATGTCATGAACTCTGTAGACTCAGGAGAAGTTTCTTGTGAATATGAGCCCATATGTAGGTGCAGGGACACACTGAGGAGCAGAGATGATTTCAGAGCATCATCTGCTCTTAATTGGTGAACAGAGCTGCATCACAGCCTTGGATTTTAGATAGTACTGACAGCCCTAGTGAAAAAGAGCCTCCAAATCAGTAAATCTTGCAGCTGAAACCTTCTGCTCCACACTCAAACACTCAAGACACACACACACACACACACACACACACACACACACACACACACACACACACACACATTCTATCTTTCTTGGCTTGTGGGCTTATTAAGCATTTCTGTAGTATTTTTCAGCATTGTCTGCTTTTCATTAGTGGCTCCTTATACTAGCTTACGTGAAAGGGGATAGAACAGTTCATTACTTTACAGAGAAGGAAATTGAGGTACAAGTCAGTCTGGTGTGGTTTGGACAAGGGCTCCAAAAAAATTAAGTCCCAGAACTCATAACTAAGTGCAGAGTGTCTCCTGTTGAGTCATGATTGGCTTTATCAAGGGAAGAGTTCTTTGTTGAGGAGCCTATGCATTCTAATCGAATCCCAAAGTGATGTCCTATTCTTTGTTTAGGAGCAAAACGTACTTACTGTACTCATAGCACAACACCTCTGAAGCGCCATAAATCAGATCTGATGGAGTCCCGACTCTATAAAACCGACTGGTGTTCTCTGTCAGCCCAGAAAGTCCGTTTTCTTAACAGGGTACACATGGCCACTTTGGCTCCCTGGATCGCCATTGCTGGCCTCATTGCTCATTCCTTCTGCCCATGCTGCAGTCATGATAAAGATCCTCAGATCTCCAAGTATGCATGTGTGCCTAAAGAATCTTGCCCTGCTTCAGTTACCCTCCTTAAGCGACAGTCCCTTTTCTAGGAAATCCTCCTCGAATTTCTCAAGATCTATTGTGCTATTCTGTGTAAGACTGTAGAACATTGATTCACTTAGTTGCCTTTATTAAAATTGTGTGTTAAATCAATCTTTTCTTCAGACTATTGCCTCCCAGAACCTGGTAATTCTGCCTGCTTCCTTGTAGATCCCAACGGCCCTCCAGCATGGGATCTATAAATAGTAGGGAGACTAAATATTTGTAGGTTGCATGAATGAGTAATATGCCACTCGATGTGACATTTCATTGCAGACTTTTAAAGTTAGCACACTGTGTCAGATACTGTGATAAATGCTGAAGACATAGTTGGTTACTGGAGGCTCTATTAACTGGAGGGCTGGTGAGCACAGAGATGGGGGTACAGTGAGATGTGAGTGCCACCAGCACAGATGTTTGGCCGAAACTATTTCTCTCCTTGGAGTATTGTTAATAGGTGCAGCCAGGGTGTTCTAGTTTGCTTCGTATCCCTCTGATAAACGTGACAAAAAGCAACATAGGGAGGAAAGGATTTATTTGGCTTATGCATCCCAAAGTCTATCACTGAAGAAAGTCAGGACAGGAACTCGAGACAGGAACTGAAGCAAAGTCCATGAAGGAAGATTGCTTACTGCTTTGTTCCCCATGGCTTGCTCAGCCTCCTTTCTTATACCACTCAGGTCAACATTGCCCAGGGTTTTCACTGCCCACAGTGGGCTGGGTCCTCCAACATTGATCATCACTCAAGAACATGTCTCACATACATACCTATAGGCCAATCTGATGGAGGTTTCCTCAGTGAGATTCCCTTTTCCAGATCATCCTAGGTTGTGTCAGGTGTATAAAAAAATTAATCAGCACATAGGGTGACCATATAGTTAATATAGTTTTTTTTTTTATAATACAATGGGAGTAGCCAATAGTGTATATGCTGAGCATATATATACACTGGTATATACCATCCCAGTAGAGTGAGTGATCAATCAGTAGAGTGAGTAGTCAATCCTGGTATATGGATTATCCTAATAAGGTGTTAGTTCTGATCTGATTCCTTAGGTTAAGCATCCCACCCGATGGCTCTGTTTGAGAAATTATGCCTCGGCCTAAACCGAGGCAACTAATGGATCTGCACAGCCATCTATAAGGCTTGATGCAGTGGGGTTTCCTGGGGTAGCTCTAATTATAATGGCAGTTCTATGGCAGTGACACTAGCAGGTGAGAGAGGAAGTTGAGCAGCAGTTCAATCGCTCACTGAAAGTTTGGCACCTGGATCTGCACATGAAGTACGCTACCAAGGTGGGGGGTGGGTAGGGCTGAAAGATTTCCAGATCAACTGAATTGCTCAAGGCTGCCAACTTGGCCTGAGAACTTTGCTCTGTGAGCTAGATATGGATGACATTGACACCAGGCAAAAAATACAATTTAAGCATATGTTTAAGAAGGCAGTGATTAAAATATTACTTTTTCAGAGCCCTTCAGTATTCCCAGATCTGGAACTGTGCCAAACACCTAGCCACACAGAGTGGGACTGACTTGGGAGAGCAGCACAGAGGCTCTCAGTCACTCCTTGTAGGGCTCAGCCTTGGCAAGATTTCTTGAGGTGAAAGAGGAAGATTTACATATTAGTAATAAAGGTGAAAATCCCTCACACTTAGAAGGTGTTGAAATTCTGGTGACTTTGCTTATCTTCTTCTGGCAAGTGCACTGTAGTAAATAGAAGATGGTATGCTCACACTGCTAACCCTCTCCCTTTATTTCCTCTTCTGATTTCTTAAAACAGAGATGTCTATCATCTCTGCTCAGAGGATGGAATGAACAACTTCACAATTAATTCATTTTTTTTAAACTACAACTATTAAAAACAATGAATTCATGAAATTTTTATGCAAATGAATGGAACTAGAAAATATCATCCTGAGTGAGGTAACCCAATCACAAAAGAACACATGGTATGCACTCACTGATAAGTAGATATTAGCCCAGAATATTGGAATACCCAAGACACAATTCACAGACCAAACGAAGCTCAAGCAGAAGATGGCCTTGTTGGTCATCAAAGGGAGGAGAGGCCCTTGGTCCTGAGAAGGCTCAATGCCTCAGTATAGATGAATGCCAGAACAGGGAAAAGGGAATGGGCGGGTTGGTGAGTAGGGGAAGGGGTGATGGGATAGGGTATTTTTGGAGGGGAAACCAGTAAAGGGGATAACATTTGAAATGTAAATAAAGAAAATATCTAATAAAAAAAGAAAAAAAAAAAAGAACAACTTCACAGTAGCAATTGGTGCTATATACTTTCAGGTTGGAATTAAGGGTGCTTCTGTATGACCAAAAGCTTGGTTGCCTTTTATAAGTGGCATACAAGTTGAGCAGTGGTGGTACACACCTTTAATCCCAGCACTTGGGAGGTAGAGGCAGGCATATTTCTGAGTTCAAGGCCAGCCTGGTCTACAGAGTGAGTTCCAGGACAGTCAGGGCTTACAGAGAAACCCTGTCTCTAAAAAACAAACAAACAAACAAATAAATAAATAAATAAATGGCATACTAAACACACATGGAGAAACAAATTCAAACACAAGTCAATGAAGTCATGTTGATCAACCACTGAAATTCGTGCTGGCCTATCTTATCTTTTAACTAGTGTTTTATTATTGTGTGTGTGTGTTTTTTTTAATTTTCTAAGTTTTTTTATTTACATTCCAAATGATTTCCCCTTTCCCATTTCCTCCCTCCCCGAAAGTTCTATAAGCCCCTTTCCCTCCCTCTTTTCCCCATTCAACCCCCTCTCGCTTCTCTGTCCTGGTATTCCCCTACATCCAGTCTTTCCAGGACCAGGGGTCTCTCCTTCCATCTTCTTGGAAATCTATTGATATGTGAATTATGTCTTGGGTATTCTGAGATTCTGGGTTAATATCCCCTTATCAGTGACTGCATACCATGTATGTTCTTTTGTGATTGGGTTACCTCGCTAAGGATGGTATTTTCCAGTTCTGACCATTTGCCTAGGAATTTCGTGAATTCATTGTTTTTAATTGCAGAGTAGTATTCCATTGTGTAAATATACCATATCTTCTGAATCCATTCCTCCGTTGAGGGACATCTGGGTTCTTTCCAGCTTCTGGCTATTATAAATAAGGCTGCTATGAACATAGTGGAGCATGTGTCCTTATTGTGACCTTATTGCATGCAGGTAAAGCCTCTGGGTATATGCTTAGGAGTGGTATAACAGGGTCCTCCGGGAGTGTCATGCCCAGTTTTCTGAGGAACCGCCAGACTGCTTTCCAGAGTGGTTGTACCAGCTTGCAATCCCACCAGCAGTGGAGGAGTGTTCCTCTTTCTCCACATCCTCGCCAACAACTGCTGTCTCCTGTGTTTTTGATCTTTCTTATCTAGTTCATACCAGGTGCACTTTAAACATAATATTCTTTCTATAACATTTTCTATTTAAATTTTTTCATAAGTTATGTTTCAATCAGCCAAAACCGCACAGTGGGGAAAAAAAAAGCATCTTCAACAAATAGTGCTGATATAACTGGAGGTCTGCACGTAGACAAATGCAAATTGATCTATATTTATCTCCTTGTACAAAACTCAAGTCCAAGTGGATCAAGGACCTCCACATAAAACCAGATACACTGAATCTAATAGAAGAGAAAGTTTCCACAGGATTAAGCATGTCCTCTCCCACTGAAGCCATATATGTGCCTGGGGCCATGTATGCTCCTTGGTTTTTGGTTTAGTCTCTAGGATCTCTGAGGGGTCCGGGTCAGTGGGCACTGTTGTTCTTCCTGTGGTGTTGCCATCCCCTTCAGTTCCTTCAGTCCTTCTAACTCTTCCATATTGGCCCCAGACCTCACTCCAATGGTTGGCTGTAAGTATCTGCCTTTGTCTCAGTCAGTTGATGGTAGAGCCTCTTTGAGGACAGCCATGACAGGCTCCAGTCTGCATACACAATATGACCTCCATAATAGTGTCAGAATTTGGTGTGTATGCAGGGGATGAATCACCTGGGTTGGACAGGTCACTGGGCAGCCTTTCTTTCAGTCTTTGCTCCATTTTTGTCCCTGCATTTCCTTTAGACAGGAACAATTCTGGATTAAAAATTTTGAGGATAGGTGCCTCAACCAGGGTCCATGTCTATCTACTGGAGGTGGTCTCTTCCAGTTCTATCTCCCTACTGTTGGGCATTTCAGCTAATGTCATCCCCATTGAGTCCTGGTAGCCTCTCACATCCCTGGTCTCTGGGACATTCTAGAGGTCCCCCCTGGCCCCTAACCCCCACTGCTGTATATTTTGATTCATTCTCCTGGCCCTCTGGGCATCCTTCCTGTCTCTCCCCAAACATAATCCTGCCCCCCCTTTCCCTCCCCCTCCTCTCTCCCATCCAGTTTCGTTCCTCCTTCTGCCTTCCATGATTATTTTGTTCCCCTTCTAAGTGGGTTTCAGTTAGACCTTCCTTCTTGTTAAGCTTCCTACAGTCTGTGAGTTTTATCATGGGTATTCTCAACTTTTTGGCTAATATCCACTTACCAGTGAGTACATACTGCACATGTCTTTTTGGGTCTGGGTTAACTCACTCAGGATGATATTTTCTAGTTCCATCCATTTGCCTGAAAAATTCATGATGTCCTCATTTTTAATAGCTGAATAGTATTCCATTGTGTAAATGAACCACATTTTCTGTATCCATTCTTATGTTGAGAGACATTTGGGTTGTTTATAGCTTCTGGTTATTACAAATAAGGCTGCTATAAACATAGTGTAGCACATGTCCCTATGGTATGGTGGATCATCTTTTGGGTATATTCCCAGGAGTGGTATAGCTGGGTCTTCAGGTAGAGCTATTTCCAATTTTTTGAGGAACCACCAGATGCATTTCCAAAGAGTTTGTACCAGTTTGTAATCCCATCAGCAATGGCGGAGTTAGTGGCCTAACTCACAGTACACTTTAGTATGAATGATATAGCTTTGTTAAGTCCCTTAACCAACCTCTGTGCTTCACTTTCTTATGTTTAAAATAAAAATGGTAAGAAATATCTATCATATGTGGTTTCAGTGGGGACTCTGTGAGACTACATGTAAAACATTTGAAGCATTTGAGAGTAAATACCAAAGTTCAACAAATACAGTATTTTTGATAGAAATCCTTAATTTGGGGTTACCACAGAAGCTAACATAATAACAACCCCAGATAGGGAGCAGAGGTCATAATTGATGCCACCTCTCAGGAATACCTTACAAATCTCATACACATGTATAGTTTGTTACTATCTTGTTTTTTAAAAGCAATTTTTTTCTTTTTCTGTATTTTTATTCTAAGGCAAAAATCAGGCTAAATGTCAGAAGCTGTGGGTATTAAGTTTCCTTGAGAAACTGTCTATTTGGATGGTGAACTGGCACTGAGACCTCTTGCCAGACTCTCAGAACATTCTGTCTTCTCCCAAAGCCTTGTTCTTCTCTTCTCCTTCCAGAACTTAAACCACAAGAGTCCGCATCTTTCTCTGCTTTGTACTGCTGCTGAAGGAGTCTGCTTCTCAGTCCCTTCCAACACATGGGTAAGGAGTTCTTTGTATTACATCCCTTGGGTTTTAAATGCCACAGTGATGTGCTGAATGATGCCAGAGGTGACTTGAGGATGGGATGCTTACTCTTGACAGCTGTTATCTTGGTCCTATTGTTAATCTCCCTGATCCTGCCTTGTATAAAGATGGAGGACTAATAAGCTCACCTTAGCAGCTGCATACTACTATTATAAAAACAAAACACCAGTGAGGCAAGTATTTTCATGTGTTTTTATTTTTGAGGTTGCCTATTTATAGTTAAATGATTCATATAATTTTATCTTACTCCAAAATGAAAAAGGAAAGCACATTTGATTGTTTAATTTTCTTTATAAAATAGCACACCCACATTGAACTGTTTCTTTTCTACTTTTAAAAACTAAGGATTATAATTTGTTTTATGAGGCAGGTTCTGTGCAGTTCAGGTTACCCTCAAATGTGCCATGTAGCTGAGGCTAACCCTACTCCCACCTCATGAACTCTGGGATCACAGGGGAATATCATTTTTCCCTTTTGTAGGATTTATTTTTAGAACAGTTTCAGGTTTAGAGTAAGGACGTTTTTTCTATTTTTAATATTAAACTAAAATACAATAAATTACTCTCATCAACTCCAAAACAACAGTAATAGTTTCTTTGCTTATCTGTGTCTTTCCCAGCATCCCCAGCACCAGAGTTACTGTCTCTAGCAAGTGAA
This sequence comes from Tokudaia tokunoshimensis, assembly GCA_036184795.1. NCBI lineage: Eukaryota > Metazoa > Chordata > Mammalia > Rodentia > Muridae > Tokudaia > Tokudaia tokunoshimensis. The sequence continues at coordinate 67,257,522 of BTHU01000005.1, read as the reverse complement.
CAGTGAAGGCCTGCCTGAGCCCTCCTCCTCTGGTCAGGATCTGGGAAGTGAAGTAACTTACATGGCATGGAATTATCTCTGACCTGTTTAAAACCCAGGCAACATTTTTAATGGATAAAAACAAATGTTGCTTATCACATTTGGTTGAGGAACTGGAGTAGATATTATTTAATAACTGAATTTGTTCAATAACTGTATTTGTTCCCTAGAAAATAAGAGTCATGTTGGGACTGTTAGTCACTGACCTAAATCGTTAGTAAGTGACTGGAGGTTTGGTTTTGTTTTCTCCCGTTTCCTGACTATGCACTGCTTCAATAGAATCTTAGTTCACATTCCAAAAAGATTGTTAGAGGCTGATGTAGGAAACTGGGAATGGTCTCTGTAAAGACTCCTAGTTATGAACCAGGGAGTAGATGGACTACTTTTATTGGCTAGGTCAACTGTTATTATTATTTTGGTGCTGGGGTCAAACCTAAGATCTATACATGTTAATCAAACACATCATTTCCCCAGCCATCAGCTACTTTAATGTCAAGAAAACCCCATGAGCATGTGGGTCTTGGGAGTCCCATTTTCTTGAGAAAACAAAAAACAAAACAAAACAAAACAAAAAACAAAAAAACTAAGGCTTGGAGAAATTGAGTAACATCTGAGCGCAATGTAATACCTTGTCTGAAAAATGAGCATTTCTCCTCCCGTCATGAATCCTGAGAAAATTGAGTGGCATTGCCTTTGCTCACAGTTAAGTGGGCATCCCAACAACACACTCATTAGGCCTAGCTCAGGTCATTTACCACAGGAACTGTCCCCACCCTTATGGGTCATGGCAGCCATTGTGTTCTTAGACTTTGTGCTAAATGCTTCTCACATGATATCATGTTGGAACTTGTTATAGCCTTCAAGGTTGGATGATGTGTTGTATTTTACACTTAAGCATAGGACACAATGAGTTGAATTGCTTCCTCAGACTACTGTAAATCTGTCACATCCAAACTGTGACCTCTAATCTGTACTGTAAAGATGTCAGCCCATGTCTTTCTTAAAGGAATGATCTCTTCTGAAAATTAAAATGTTGGGTACAAGCAAAACCAACCCTCTGGGTGTCCTTTCATTTCTAATTTCTCTATGAGGAGGGCACTGAAGATGTTGCCATCTTTCAGCTAGAAAGACTGTTGCAGGCTTTTTCTTGCTGTCCTTGAGATCTTTCCCACAGTCATGACAGTGTCTCAGAGACTCCTCTCCTTCAAAGCAGTGTCCTTTATTTATGACTGATGCCAGAGAAACAGAATTTCCAAATAAGAAAGTAGAAAGTGCGCTTGAGGGGTGCTGTGCCCAGTCTCTGATTACTCTCACAGATAATTCTGTATAGCTGTCTCACCACACATTAGTTTTGAATCATTTTCCTACCCCAAGGATCTCTGGTAACCACATTTTAGTAACTTCCCCAAGGCAACTTGAGATCTAGAAACCAAGTGCATGGTTCTAAGCCCTTTGTGGACCATTCTGAGGCCTGTAAAACCACAGAGCTAAGGTCAAACCCCAGTCCAATGGGGGCTGGAAAAGTGGAGGGATGGAGAGCTGGTCTCCTTTCTATTGTGCTGGAATTTAAATGGAACAACTGAAGGCGATTTGATTTTAAAATCTCCCCCCTGTCACCTCATTAACACCTCCAATGAAAGACAGCTGTGAGACTGTTAACTCTTTGCTTGCACATTCTTGAAGTGCTATTGGCTGGGATCTCTGGTACTTGTGAGAAGACACCCTGCTGTCACCAATCTGGGTATTCATTGCTTGAGATGAGGGTTTTTCCAAGACCCATATTTATACCCCAATAGTGTGCCATTCCATACAGAGAGACACGTATTTCTGCCAGGTTTTACATATTTTGAGCTGCTACTCCATAAGCCACAGGGCTTTTTTTTTTTTTTAAACTTGGCTGGCTCTGATTCCTTTTGGAAATAAAATGAGAGCGTATGTGAGCATTCATTAATTTATTCAGTCATTCATTTACTCACTCACACATTTAATAAATCACATTGGATGAGTGCCTATTATATGCCAGGCAACATATCCACATCATGGGTGTGACAGAGGATAAGCCATGGTCCCTTCCCTCAAGGAGGTTACTTTTGAATGGAGTTTCATTATAACAATTCCAAAGTAATGATAACAAAGATAATTGTGGGAGGAAAAAAAAGAATTAAGAAAGCAAAAGAGACTAAGAGGATGTTAAGGAAGAAAGAAGAGACGTTGTTTGAGTTCTCTTGAAAACTGAGTAGGTGTTAGCCATATGCAGACGATCTGAGATGGGAAAGTAGCAAGTCCAACGCTGAGATGATGATTTTGGTGTGATGTAAGCACCATCACACAGTTCTATGCACAGCACACAGCGATGTGGTGTGTGGTCTCTCACTGTGGAATTCAAGCAGTAGCCCACAGCATTTAAGGCTGTAGGATCTGAGCTGAAACTGCTTTGGGGAAATGCCTGTAGCCAGAGGTAGGTGATTTTGAAAGTTCATTTCATTTTAAAGCTGCTGGTAAGAGCTTCTGAAGTCTCTGCCTCAACTTCTCTAGTGGTCTTTCCTTCAATCAACTCTTGCTTTCCATACCTCACACAGACACTGCAAACCTGATCTAAAAGCTCCAAGAAGTAGGACAATGGAAGTGAAAACACTGGATACAGCTATGGAAACTGCCACCTGAAAACATTTATTGATCAGGAGTGTCTGGTACCTCCTTCAGTGTTTGGGACTATGCTGGTCCTCATCACTGAAAAACTCAGTGTGCACTGAGGATAAGAAATACACTTAGAAAAGAGCAGGATGAGGATATTCCAGAAGTAGAGGCTGGGGTAACAGTAGACATCAGAAGCAATGTCTTTTTACATTAAATAATGGCAAGTTTGGAATGCCAGGCTGGTTTGGGAGTTATAGTGATAATGAATAGGATACAGTATCTATGGAGAAAAGAGATGGGTGAGGGTGTTACTAAGTCTACAAAATCACAGAAAAGACAGAAAATCAGAAAGCTGAACGTAGCCAGCCTACAGTCCAGTCTCCAGGCTGAGACAGTTTTTGGACCTAAAACCCTGAAAGAAATGACAAATGTCCAACAAAAACTGAAAGCAGAGGAAAAGATTAATCTTGGTTCATGTATGGATCAACTCAATATGTGGGCAGGAGTCAAGGCTAGGACTATAACTTCAGTATAGTTTCCATATGGGGTGACTTCAATAAGGCAAAAGCCAGATGAAATCCTTCCAATGAGTAGAGATTCCAACACTGTGCCCCTAAAACCACTTTATGTATGAATAGAAGTCATTCAGGGGGAAAAAAACCCCACAACGACTCATGGGTAGTTGTGAATGGCTTGTTAGTTGACCATAGGATAGAAGAAACATGAGAAAATGTGACATGAACTGGTCTGAGAAAGGTTACACATACAGTCTTAGCAGAGAGAAGATAAACAATGGATACATTTGTTTCTCCTGTTTAGGCTTTCAGATAATATCTAACAAGGGAAAAGCCATAAAAATCTCAAAGATTTACTAACTGACATCTCACCAGCAATTCTTTTTTTTATTAAATATAATCTTCATTTACATTTCAAGTGGTAAAACCTTTCCTAGTTTCCCCCCTCCCCAGTACCCCCAACCCCTCCTCCCACTCCCTGCCTCCAAGTATATGCCCCTCCACCCGACCCACTCCCACCTCCCCCCCCCCCTCGATTTTCCCTTGTTGGGGCATCTATTGAACCTTCACCTGACCAAGAACCACTCCTCCCACTGATGCACAAGGCATTCCTCTGCCACATTTATGGCTGGAACCATGTGTACCCCTTGGTTGATGGTTTAGTCCCTGGGCGTCCTGGAGCATCTGGGTGGCCAACATCATAGTTCTTCCCATGGGGATGTAAACCCCTTTAGCTCCTCTGTGCCACCCTCCAACTCCTCCCTTGGGGACCCCACTCCCAGATCAATGGTTATCTGCTAGCATCTGCCTCTGTATGTGCAAGGCTCTGGCAGGGTTCCTCCGAAGACAACCATGGCATGCTCCTTTTGGTATGTGCTTCTTGTCATTCATAGTAGTGTTGGGGTTTGGTGACTGTTTATAGGATAAATCCCCTGGTAGAGCAGTCACTGGGTGGCCTTTACTTCAGTCCCTGCTCCACACTTAGCCTCCATTATTACTCCTGTAAGTATATTGTTCCCTTTCTCAGAGGGACTCAAGCACCCCCACTTCAGTCCTCTTTCTTCTTGAGCTTCCTGTGGTCTGTGAATTGTAACTTGTTTATTTTGTGCTTTTGGGCTAATAACCACTTATCAGTGAGTGCATACCATGTGTGTTCTTTTGTGATTGGGTTACCTCACTCAGGATGACACTTTCTAGTTCCATCCATTTGCCTAAGAATTTCATGAATTCATTGTTTTTAATAGCTGAATAGTACTCCATTGTGTATATATAACACAGTTTCTTTATCCATACCTCAGTTGAAGGACATCTAGGTTCTTTCCAGCTTCTGGCTATTATGAATAAGGCAGCTATGAACATAGTGGAGCATGTGTCCTTATTCCATGAGGAGCATCTTCTGGGTATATGCCCAGGAGTTGTATAGCTGGGTCCTCAGGTATGTCTAATTTTCTGAGGAATTGCCAAACTGATTTCCAGAGTGTTTTTACCAGCTTGCAATCCCCCCAACAATGGAGAAGTGTTCCTCTTTCCCCACATCCTCTCCAGCATCTGCTGTCCCCTGATTTTTTTATTTTAGCCATTCTGACTGGTGTGAGGCTGAATCTCTGTGTTGTTTTGATTTGCATTTCCCTGATTACTAAGGATGTTGAACATTTCTTTAGGTGCTTTAGAACCATTCGAGTTTTCTCAGTTGAGAATTCCCTGTTTAGCTCTGTACCCCGTTTTTAATAGGATTATTTGACTCTCTTGAGCCTAACTTCATGAGTTGTTTGTATACATTGGATATTAGCCCTTTATTGGATATAGAATTGGTAAAGATCTTTTCCCAATTTGTTGGTTGCCATTTTGTCCTACTGACCGTGTCCTTTGCCTTACAGAAGTTTGCAGTTTCATGAGGTCCCATTTGTTGATTCTTGTTCTTAGGGCATAAAGCCATTGGTGTTCTGTTCAGGAACTTTTCCCCTGTGCCCATGTGTTCAAGATTCCTCCCCAATTTCTCCTCTATAAGCTTCAGTGTGTCTGGTTTTATGTGGAGGTCCTTGATCCACTTGGAGTTGAGCTTTGTACAAGGAGATAAGAATGGTGGATTTGCTTTTTTCTGCATGCTGACTGCCAGTTGATCCAGCACCATTTGTTAAAAATGCTGTCTTTTTTCCACTGGATGTTTTTAGTTCCTTTGTCAAATATCAAGTGACCGTAGTGTGTGGTTTCTTTTCTGGGTCTTCATTCCTTTTTTTTTTTTTTTTTTGGTTTTTCGAGACAGGGTTTCTCTGTGTAGCCTGGCTGTCCTGGAACTCACTTTGTAGACCAGGCTGGCCTCGAACTCAGAAATCCGCCTGCCTCTGCCTCCCAAGTGCTGGGATTAAAGGCGTGCGCCACCACCGCCCGGCTGGGTCTTCATTCCTATTCCATTGATCTTTCTGCCTGTCACCATACCAATGCCAAATAGTTTTTATCACTATTGCTCTGTAGTAGAGCTTGAGGTCAGGGATGGTGATTCCCCCAGGAGATCTTTTGTTGTGGAAAATAGTTTTTGCTATACTGGGTTTCTTGTTATTCCAGATGAATTTGAGAATTGCTCTTTCTAGATCTATGAAGAATTGATTTGGGATTTTGATGGGGATAGCATTGAATCTGTAGATTGCTTTCAGCAAGATGGCCTTTTTACTATATTGATCCTGCCAATCCATGAATATGGGAGATCTTTCCATCTTCTGAGATCTTCTTTGATTTCTTTCTTCAGTGGCTTGAAGTTTTTGTCATACAGATCTTTCACTTGCTTTGTTAGGGTCACACCAAGGTATGAAATATTATTTGGGACTATTGTGAAGGTTATCATTTTGGATTTTGTCAAAAGCTTTTTCAGCATCTAGTGAAATGACCATGTGGTTTTTTTCTTTGAGTTTGTTTATGTAGTGGATTATGTTGATGGATTTCCGTATATTGAACCATCCCTGCATCCCTGGGATGAAGCCTATCTGATAGTGGTGAATTATAGTTTTGATGCATTCTTGAATTCGGTTGGCCAGAATTTTGTTGAGTATTTTTCATGAGGGAGATTGGTCTGAAGTTCTCCTTCCTTGTTTGGTCTTTGCTTGGCTTAGGTATAAGTGTTATTGTGGCTTCATAGAATGAGTTGGGTAGTATTCCTTGAGTTTCTATTTCATGGAATAATTTGAAGAGTATTGGTATTAACTCTTCTTTGAAGATCTGATAGAATTCCCCATAAACCCATCTGGCCCTGGGTTCTTTCTTGATGGGAGACTATTAACAACTGCTTCTATTTCCTCAGGACTTATGGGACTATTTAGATGCTTTATCTGATCCTGTTTTAACGTTGGCACGTGGTATGTATCAAGAAAGTTGTCCATTTCGTCCAGATTTTCAAACTTTGTTGAGTATAAGTTCTTGTAGTAGGATCTGATGATATTTTGAATTTCCACAGTTTCTGTTGCTGTATCTCCCTTTTCATTAATGATTTTATTAGTTAGGGTAGTACTCCTTTGCCCTCTGGTTAGTCTGACTAAGGGTTTATCTATCTTGTTGATTTTTCTCAAAGAACAAGCTCCTGGTTTGGTTGATTCTTTGTATAGTTCTTTTGTTTCTATTTGGTTGATTTTGGCCCTGAGTTTGATTATTTCCTGCTGCCTACTCCTCTTGGATGTATTTGCTTCTTTTTGTTCTAGAGCTTTCAAGCGCTCTGTCAAGCTGTTGGTGTAAGCTCTCTCCACTTTCTTTTGGGGGACACTCAGACCTATGAGTTTTCCTCTTAGCACTGCTTTCATTGTGTCCCATAAGTTTTGGTATGATGTGTCTTCATTTTCATTGAATTCTAAAGAATCTTTAATTTCTTTCTTTATTTCTTCTTTGACCATGCTATTGTTGAGAAGAGTATTGTTCAAAGTCCACATGTATGTATGTTTTCCATTGTTTTTGTTTGCACTTAAGATGAGCCTTAGGCCCTGGTGCTCTGATAAGGTGCATATAATATAATATAATAATTTCAATATTTCTGTATCTCTTGAGGCCTGTTTTGTGACCAATTATATGGTCAATTTTGCAGAAGGTACCATGAGGTGCTGAAAAGAAGGTATATTCTTTTGCTTTAAGGTGGAATGTTCTATAAATATCTGTTAGATCCATTTGTTCCATAATTTCAGTTAGTTTCACTGTGTCTCTGTTTAGTTTCTGTTTCCATGATTTGTCCATTGTTGAGAGTGGGGTGTTGAAGTCTCCCACTATAATTGTGTGGGGTGAGCTTTAGTAAAATTTCTTTTATGAATGTGGGTGCCCTTGCATTGGCTGCATAGACATTCAGAATTGAGAGTTCATCTTGGTAGACTTTTCCTTTGACCAGAATGAACTGACCCTCCTTATATTTTTTGACAACTTTTGGTTGAAAGTCAATTTTATCTGATATAATAATGGCTACTGCAGCTATTTTCTTGGTATCATTTGCTTGGAAAATTGTTTTCCAGCCTTTGACTCTGAAGTAGTGACTGCCTTTGTTACTTAGGTGGGTTTCTTGTATGCAGCAAAATGTTGGGTCCTGCTTATGTATCCAGTCTGTTAGTCTATGTCTTTTTATTGGGGAATTGAGACCAGTGATGTTAAGAGATATTAAGGAAAAGTGATTGTTGCTTACTGTTATCTTCTTTGTTAAAGGTGAAATTCTGTTTGTGTAGCTATCTTCTATTGGGTTTGTTGAAAGATTCCTTTATTGCTTTTTCTACGGTGTGGTTTCCTGTCTTGTGTTGGTATTTTCCACCCATTATCATTTGTAGAGCTGGATTTGTGGAAAGATATTGTGTAAATTTGCTTTTGTCATGGAATGTTTTGTTTTTTCTGTCTAGGGTAATTGAAAGTTTTGGTAGGTATAGCAGTCTGGACTGACATTTATGTTCTCTTAGGGTCTGTATGACATCTGCCCAGGATCTTCTAGCTTTCATAGTTTCTGGTGAGAATTCTGGTGTAATTCTGATAGGTCTGCCTTTATATGTTTCTTGACCTTTCCCCCTTACTGCTTTTAATATTCTTTCTTTGTTTAGTGCATTTGGTGTTTTGATTATTATGTGAAGGGAGGAATTTCTGCTCTGGTCCAGTCTGTTTGGAGTTCTCTAGGCTTCTTGTATGTTCATGGGCATCTCTTTCTTTAGGTTAGGGAAGTTTTCTTCTATAATTTTGTTGAAGATGTTTACTGGCCCTTTAAGATGTAAATCCTCGCTCTCTTCTATACCTATAATCCTAAGATTGGGTCTTCTCATTGTGTCCTGGATTTCCTGAATGTTTTGGGTTACAAGCTTTTTGCATTTTGCATTTTCTTTGACTGTTGAGTCAATGTTTTCTCTGGAATCTTTAGCATCAGAGATTCTTTCTTCTATCTCTTGTATTCTGTTGTTGATGCTTGCCTCTATGACTCCTCAGTTCTTTCCAAGGTTTTCTATCTCCAGAGATGTCTCATTTTGTGATTTCTTTATAGCTTCTACTTCCATTTTTAGATCTTGGATAGTTTTGTTCAGTTCCTTCATTTGTTTGTTTGTGTTTTCCTGAAATTCTTTAAGGGATTTTTGTGTTTCCTCTTTAAGGGCTTCCACCTGTTGACCCATAGTCTCCTGTGTTTCTTTTAGAGATTTTTTTTTTTTGATTCCTGTTTAAGGGCTTCTGCATGTTGACACATGTTCTCCCATAAGGGATTTTTGTGTTGCCTCTTTAAGGGTTTCTACTTGTTGACCCATGTTTTCCTTTATTTCTTTAAGGGATTTTTATGAGTCCTCTTTAAGGACTTCTACCCGTTGACCCATGTTCTCCTGTATTTCTTTAATTCATGTCCTTCTTGAATTCCTCTAACAGCATCTTGAGATGTGATTTTAAATCCAGCTCTTGCTTTTCCGATGTGATGGAGTATCCTGGATTTGCTGTTGTGGGAGAACTGGGTAATGATGATGCCATGTTGCCTTGGTTTCTGTTGGTAATGATCTTGTGTTTGCCTTTGGCCATCTAGTTATCTGCAGTGTTATCTGGTCTTGCTGTCTCTGACTGTGACTTCTCTGTCCTGCAGGCCTGTGTATCTGTACTCCTGGGATTCCCTTTTTCTCAAATACCCTGCATACAGCGGGTTTTCCAGGAAGTATCAGGAGATGGGGGTCTTCCCTGTGACAGACTTGGCAAGGGTTGAATGTCCTGCAAGCTGTTAGTTCTCCTCTAATTTTATCAAAGAGTTTTACTCCCTGGTGGTGAAGCATTCAACTATAAGAGCCTGTGGGGGCCATTCTTATTCAAACCAGTCCATAGCTTATGGTTCATCATGAGGGGAAGTCTGGGCATGAACACAAGGTAGGCACTTGGAGACAGGAACTGGAACAGAGACCATAAGAAACACTGTTTACTTGCTTATTCTTGATGGCTTTCTTAGCTTCCTTTCTTATATAACCCAGGATTAACCTGCTCAGCAGTAATAGCAACCAGAGTGGTCTAGGTTCTCTCACATCAAGCATTAGAAAGAAAATTCCCTCACAGATTTCCCTACAGGCAATACGAGGGAGGTATTTTATCAAATGAGAATCTTCTCTTTTAGATAACTCTAGCTTAGGTCAACTTGGGGCGCGCGCGCACACACACACACACACAGACAGAGGGAGAGAGAGACAGAGAGAGAGAAAGAGAGGGAGAGACAGAGAGAGAGAGGGGGAGAAGGAGAGGGAGAGGAGGAGGGGGAGCGGGAGAGGGAGGAGGAGGGAGAGGGAGAGGAGGGAGGGAGGGATAAATGATATATACATTAAAAAAAAATAAAAAAAAAAAGCAGCACTCTGCCATCTTTGCTCCAGTGGCCGGGAAGTTGGGACTGCCAGGCTCTGAGACAGACAGGCATAATATCGCTTGTGTCTCGGGCGGCTTGTGTGTACGTGGCTCCCAAGTGCTGGGCAGATCTGCAGTAACCAGCGCACCAGCTCTGCTGTGGGACTTCTGCCTGGCAGAGGGACCCCGCACTGGGTGGGAGCCTACCAGCTTTCCTTCTGCGACCTCTGTTCCCGCAGACTGCACTGAAGAGACAGGTACCCAGGTTCTCCGCAATATAACATCGCTTGGGACACGGCCTGTTGGGGCTTCCGCCTTCTCCCAAGAACGGGACAGCGTTGTGGTCGTCTGGGTGCCAAATCTGCAGGCCATCGCGTCTGCAGGGTGACCAGCGCCATGGAGAGAGTGCAGAGTGCACTCCGCCATCTTTGCTCCAGTGGCCGGGAAGTTGAGACGGCCAGGCTCTGAGACAGACAGGCATAATATCGCTTGGGTCTCGGGCAGCTTATGTGTACGTGGCTCCCAAGTGCTGGGCAGATCTGCAGTAACCAGCGTGCCAGCTCTGCTGTGGGATTTCTGCCTGGCAGAGGGACACCCCCCCCCACTCTAGGAGAGATCACACACCCCTGCACAGGGCAGGAGCCTACCAGCCTCCCTTTTGGCGACCTCTGCTCCAGGAATCCACTACGCTGAGCCTTTGGATGTGCAAGGACTCCCCAATATAACATCACTTGGGGCAAGGCACATCAGGGCTCCAAAGTCACTCAGGAGGAGGGCAGGCCCCAGAAATCTGTGCCAGGGGAATCCTGGTAAACCAGGGGGGGCAGAAATAGCTTTGCAGGCTCACAGGAGGTCCAACCAACAGCCAGTGACAGCAGGACCAACTAACATCAGAGGTAACCAGATGGCAAAAGGCAAACGTAGGAACGTTACTAACAGAAATCAAAGTAATATGGCACCATCCGAACCCAACTCTCCAACAGCAGCAAGTCCCGGATACCCCACCACACCCAAAAGACAAGATCTGGATTTAAAATCACTTCTCATGATGCTATTAGAGGATCACAAGAAGGACACAAATAAATCTAATAAAGAATTACAGGAGACCATGAATCAACGGTTAGAAGCCCTTACAAAGGAAACACAAAAATCGCTTAGAGAAATGCGGGAGAACATGGATCAAAAGATGGAGGCGCACAAGGAGACAACACAAAAATTGCTTAACGAGATGAATCAACGGGTAGATGCACTCACAAAGGAATCACAAAAATTGCATAAAAAAATGCAGAAGAATATGGGTCAACAGACAGATGCCCATAAGGAGGCAACACAAAAATTGCTTAAAGAAATGAATCAACGGTTAGATGCCCTTACAAAGGAAACACGAGAACTGCTTAAAGAAATGCAGGAGACAATGGATCAACAGATGGATTCCCATGAGGAGGAAACACAAAAATCGCTCAGAGAAATGCAGGAGAACATGGGTCAACAGGCAGAAATCCTGAAAGAGGTAATGCAAAAATACCTTAAAGAAATACAGTAAAATAGAAACAAACAAGTGAAGGATCTCAGCAAATCCATCCAGGAACTAAAAAAGGAAGTAGAAACAACTAAGAAATCACAAAGGGAGACAACTTTGGAGATAGAAAACCTTGGGAAGAAATCAGGAGTCATAGATGCAAACATCAACAATAGAATACAAGAGATGGAAGAAAGAATCTCAAGTGCTGAAGATTCCATAGAAAGCATCCACTTAACAGTCAAAGAAAATGCAAAATGCAAAAAACGTGTAACCCAAAACATCCAGGAAATCCAGGACACAATGAGAAGACCAAACCTAAGGATTAGGTATAGATGAGAGTGAAGATTTGCAACTTAAAGGGCCAGTAAACATCTTCAACAAAATTATGGAGGAAAACTTCCCTAACCTAAAGAGAGAGATGCCGATGAACGTACAAGAAGCCTACAGAACTCCAAACAGACTGGACCAGAACAGAAATACCTCTCGTCACATAATAATCAAAACACCGAATGTTCTAAACAAAGAAAGAATACTAAAAGCAGTAAGAGAAAAGGGCCAAGTAACATACAAAGGAAGACCTATCTGAATCACATCAGACTTCTCACCAGAGACTATGAAAGCCAGAAGATCCTGGGCAGATCTCATGCAGACACTAAGAGAGCACAAATGCCAGCCTAGACTACTATACCCAGCCAAACTCTCAATCACCATAGATGGAGAGACCAAGATATTCCATGATAAAACCAAATTTTCACAATATCTTTCCACAAATCCAGCCCTGCAATGGATAATAGGTGGAAACCTCCAATACAGGGAGAGAAACAACACCCTGGAAAAAATGAGATAATAACCTTCTTGAATCAAACCCAAAAGTAGATAACCACTCAAACATAAAGATAGCGTCAAGAATGGCAGATGGCAATAATCACTATGCCTTAATCTCTCTTAATATCAATGGTCTCAATTCCCCAATTAAAAGACATAGACTAGCAGACTGGATACGTAAACAGGACCCAGCATTTTGCTGCATGCAGGAAACGCACCTCAGTGTCAAAGACAAACACTACCTCAGAGTAAAAGGCTGGAAAACAATTTTACAAGCAAACGGCCCCAAGAAACGAGGTGGAGTAGCCATCCTAATATCAGATAAAATTGATTTTCAACCTAAAGTCATCAAAAAAGACACAGAAGGACACTACATACTGATCAAGGGATAAATCCACCATCAAGGACTCTCAATTCTGAATATCTATGCTCCAAATGCAAGGGCACCCTCATTCGTAAAAGAAACTTTGTTGGCACTCCGCCATCTTTGCTCCAGTGACTGGGAAGTTGGGACAGCCAGGTTCTGAGACAGACAGGTATAATATCGCTTGGGCCTCGGGCGGCTTGTGTGTATGCGGCTCCCAAGTGCGGGGCTGATCTGCAGTAACCAGCGCGCCAGCTCTGCTGTGGGACTTCTGCCTGGCAGAGGGACCCCGCACTGGGCGGGAGCCTACCAGCTTTCCTTCCGCGACCTCTGTTCCCACAGACTGCGCTGAAGAGACAGGTACCCCAAGCTCCCTATCCCCAATATAACATCACTTGGGACACGGCCTGTTGGGGCTTCCGTCTGTGCCCGAGAACGGGTCAGCGCTGTGGTCGTCTGGGTGCCAGATCGGCAGGCCATCGCGTCTGCAGGGTGAGCGGCGCCAGGAAGAGTGTGCAGATTGCACTCCGCCATCTTTGCTCCAGTCACTGTGAAGTTGGGACAGCCAGGTTCTGAGACAGACAGGCATAATAACGCTTGGGTCTCGGGCAGCTTGTGTGTATGAGACTCCCAAGTGCGGGGCTGATCTGCAGTAACCAGCGCGCCAGCTCCGCTGTGGGACTTCTGCCTGGCAAAGGGACGCCCCCTCCCCCCCCAGGAGAGATCACTCACCCCTGCACAGGGCAGGAGCCTACCAGCCTCCCTTTGGCAACCTCTGCTCCAGGAATCCACTAGGCTGAGCCTTTGGATGTGCAAGGCCTCCCCAATATAAGATCACTTGGGGCAAGGCACATTAGGGCTCCAAAGTCACTCAGGAGCAGGCAGGCCCCAGAAATCGGTGCCAGGGGAATCCTGGCAATCCAGGGGGGGGCAGAAATAGCTTTGCAGGCTCACAGGAGGTCCAACCAACAGCCAGTGGCAGCAGGACCAACTAACATCAGAGGTATCCAGATGGCGAAAGGCAAACGTAGGAATGTTACTAACAGAAATCAAAGTAATGTGGGACCATCCAAACCCAACTCTCCAACAGCAGCAAATCCTGGATACCCCACCACACCCGAAAGACAAGATCTGGATTTAAAATCACTTCTCATGATGCTATTAGAGGATCACAAGAAGGACACAAATAAATCTCATAAAGAGTTACAGGAGATCATGAATCAACGGTTAGAAGCCCTTACAAAGGAAACACAAAAATCGCTTAGAGAAATGCGGGAGAACATGGATCAAAAGATGGAGGCGCACAAGGAGACAACACAAAAATCGCTTAACGAGATGAATCAACGGGTAGATGCACTCACAAAGGAATCACAAAATTGGCATAAAGAAATGCAGAAGAATATGGGTCAACAGACGGATGCCCATAAGGAGGCAACACAAAAATTGCTTAAAGAAATGAATCAACGGTTAGATGCCCTTACAAAGGAAACACGAGAACTGCTTAAAGAAATGCAGGAGACAATGGATCAACAGATGGATTCCCATGAGGAGGAAACACAAAAATCACTCAGAGAAATGCAGGAGAACGTGGGTCATCAGGAAGAAATCCTGAAAGAGGTAATGCAAAAATACCTTAAAGAAATACAGGAAAATACAAACAAACAAGTGAAGGATCTCAGCAAATCCATCCAGGAACTAAAAAAGGAAGTAGAAACAACTAAGAAATCACAAAGGGAGACAACTTTGGAGATAGAAAACCTTGGGAAGAAATCAGGAGTCATAGATGCAAACATAAACAATAGAATACAAGAGATGGAAGAAAGAATCTCAGGTGCTGAAGATTCCATGGAAAGCATCGACTCAACAGTCAAAGAAAATGCAAAATGCAAAAAACATGTAACCCAAAACATCCAGGAAATCCAGGACACAATGAGAAGATCAAACCTAAGGATTATAGGTATAGATGAGAGTGAAGATTTGCAACTTAAAGGGCCAGTAAACATCTTCAACAAAATTATGGAGGAAAACTTCCCTAACTTAAAGAGAGAGATGCCGATGAACGTACAAGAAGCCTACAGAACTCCAAACAGACTGGACCAGAACAGAAATACCTCCCGTCACATAATAATCAAAACACCGAATGTTCTAAACAAAGAAAGAATAATAAAAGCAGTAAGAGAAAAGGGCCAAGTAACATACAAAGGAAGACCTATCCGAATCACATCAGACTTCTCACCAGAGACTATGAAAGCCAGAAGATCCTGGGCAGATCTCATGCAGACACTAAGAGAGCACAAATGCCAGCCTAGACTACTATACCCAGCAAAACTCTCAATCATCATAGATGGAGAGACCAAGATATTCCATGATAAAACCAAATTTTCACAATATCTTTCCACAAATCCAGCCCTGCAACGGATAATAGGTGGAAACCTCCAATACAGGGAGAGAAACAACACCCTGGAAAAAATGAGATAATAACCTTCTTGAATCAAACCCAAAAGTAGATAACCACTCAAACATAAAGATAGCGTCAAGAATGGCAGATGGCAATAATCACTATGCCTTAATCTCTCTTAATATCAATGGTCTCAATTCCCCAATTAAAAGACATAGACTAGCAGACTGGATACGTAAACAGGACCCAGCATTTTGCTGCATGCAGGAAACGCACCTCAGTGTCAAAGACAAACACTACCTCAGAGTAAAAGGCTGGAAAACAATTTTACAAGCAAATGGCCCCAAGAAACGAGGTGGAGTAGCCATCCTAATATCAGATAAAATTGATTTTCAACCTAAAGTCATCAAAAAAGACACAGAAGGACACTACATACTGATCAAGGGAAAAATCCACCACCAAGGACTCTCAATTCTGAATATCTATGCTCCAAATGCAAGGGCACCCTCATTCGTAAAAGAAGCTTTACTAAAACTGAAAGCACACATCGCACCGCACACAATAGTAGTGGATGACTTCAACACCCCACTCTCTGAAATGGATGGTTCAGGAAATCAGAAACTAAACAGGGACACAGTGAATCTAATTGAAGCCTTGGACCAAATGGAACTAACTGATATATATAGAACATTTCATCCTAGAGCTAAAGAATACACCTTCTTCTCAGCTCCTCATGGTACCTTCTCCAAAATTGACCATATAATTGGTCAAAAATCAGACCTCAACAGATACAAGAAGATAGAAATAATCCCATGCCTCCTATCAGATCACTATGGAATAAGGGTGGTCTTCAATGGCTACAAAAACAAAAGAAAACCCACGTACACATGGAGGCTGAACAATGCTCTACTCAATGATAACTTGGTCAAGGTGGAAATAAAGAAAGAAATCAAAGACTCTTTGAAAGTTAATGAAAATGAAGGCACAACATACCCGAATTTATGGGACACAATGAAAGCAGTGCTAAGAGGAAAATTCATAGCCCTGAGTGCCGCCAAAAAGAAACGGGAGACAGCATACACTAACAGCTTAAACACACCTGAAAGCCCTGGAACAAAAAGAAGCAAATACACCAAAGAGGAGTAGAAGGCAGGAAATCATCAAACTCAGGGCTGAAATCAATCAAGTAGAAACAAATAAAACCATACAAAGAATCAACAAAACGAGGAGTTGGTTCTTTGAGAAAATCAACAAGATAGATAAGCCCTTAGCCAGACTAACCAGAGGGCACAGAGATAGTATCCAAATTAATAAAATCAGAAACGAAAAGGGAGAGATAACAACAGAAACTGAGGAAATTCAAAAAATCATCAGATCCTACTACAAAAACCTGTATTCAACACAACTAGAAAATCTTGAGGAAATGGACAATTTCCTTGACAGATACCAAGTACCAAAATTAAATCAGGATCAA
The DNA here is from genome assembly GCA_036184795.1 of Tokudaia tokunoshimensis. Classification (NCBI taxonomy): domain Eukaryota; kingdom Metazoa; phylum Chordata; class Mammalia; order Rodentia; family Muridae; genus Tokudaia; species Tokudaia tokunoshimensis. The sequence goes on along the minus strand of BTHU01000005.1, from coordinate 67,240,953 downwards.
ATAGACCATCTAAACCATCCTATAACCCCTGAAGAAATAGAAGTTGTCATTGGAAGTCTTCCAACCAAGAAAAGCACAGGTCCAGATGGTTTTACTGCAGAATTCTATCAGACCTTCAAAGAAGACCTAACACCAATACTCTTCAAACTGTTCCACAAAATAGAAACAGAAGGAACACTACCCAACTCGTTCTATGAAGCCACAATTACACTAATACCAAAAGCACACAAAGATCCGACAAAGAAAGAGAATCTCAGGCCAATCTCTCTTATGAATATCGATGCAAAAATACTCAATAAAATTCTTGCCAACCGAATCCAAGAACACATCAAAACGATCATTCACTACGATCAAGTAGGCTTCATCCCAGGGATGCAGGGATGGTTCAATATAAGGAAATCCATCAATGTAATCCACTACATAAACAATCTCAAAGAAAAAAACCACATGGTCATCTCATTAGATGCTGAGAAAGCATTTGACAAAATTCAGCATCCTTTCATGCTAAAGGTCTTGGAAAGATCAGGAATTCAAGGCCCATATCTAAACATAGTAAAAGCAATTTACAGCAAACCGGTAGCCAGCATCAATCTAAATGGAGAGAAACTTGAAGCAATCCCACTAAAATCAGGGACTAGACAAGGCTGCCCTCTCTCTCCATATCTTTTCAATATAGTACTTGAAGTTCTAGCTAGAGCAATTAGACAACAAAAAGAGGTCAAAGGGATACAAATTGGAAAGGAAGAAGTCAAACTATCACTATTTGCAGACGATATGATAGTATACATAAGCGACTCAAAGAACTCCACCAGAGAACTCCTACAGCTGATAAACGACTTCAGCCAAGTGGCCGGATATAAAATCAACTCAAGCAAGTCAGAAGCCTTCCTATACTCAAAGGATAAGCAGGCTGAGAAAGAAGTAAGAGAAATAATACCCTTCACGATAGCCACAAACCATATTAAGTATCTTGGCGTGACTCTAACCAAACAAGTGAAAGATCTGTATGACAAGAACTTCAAGTCTCTGAAGAAAGAAATTGAAGAAGACCTCAGAAGATGGAAAAATCTGCCATGCTCATGGATTGGCAGGATTAATATAGTAAAAATGAGCATCTTACCAAAAGTAATACACAGATTCAATGCAATCCCCATCAAAATCCCAACTCAATTCTTCATAGAGTTAGAAAGAGCAATTCAAAAATTCATCTGGAATAACAGAAAACCCAGAATAGCTAAAACTATTCTCAAGAGTAAAAGAGCCTCTGGGGGAATCAGTATCCCGGACCTCAAGCTGTACTACAGAGCAATAGTGTTAAAAACTGCATGGTATTGGTACAGGAACAGACATGTAGAGCAATGGAACAGAATTGAAGACCCAGAAATGAATCCACACTCCTATGGTCACTTGATCTTTGACAAAGGAGCTAAAACCATCCAGTGGAAAAAAGATAGCCTTTTCAACAAATGGTGCTGGCTCAACTGGAGGTCAACATGCAGAAGAATGCAAATTGACCCATCCTTATCTCCTTGCACTAAGCTCAATTCTAAGTGGATCAAAGATCTCCACATAAAACCAGACACACTGAAACAAATAGAAGGGAAACTAGGGAAGAACCTTGAACATATGGGCACAGGGGAGAATTTCCTGAACAGAACTCCAATAGCTTATGCTGTAAGATCAAGAATAGACAAATGGGACCTCATTAAATTACAAAGTTTTTGCAAGGCAAAAGACACTGTCAAAAAGACAAAGCGGCAACCAACTAACTGGGAAATGATCTTTATCAACCTTACATCCGACAGAGGGCTAATATCCAAGATATACAAAGAACTGAAGAAGTTAAACTCCAGAGAGGCAAGTAACCCTATTAAAAAATGGGGTACAGAGCTACACAAAGAGTTCTCACCTGAAGAATATCTAATGGCTGGGAAGCACCTAAAGAGATGTTCATCATCCTTAGTCATTAGGGAAATGCAAATCAAAACAACCCTGAGATTCCATCTCACACCAGTCAGGATGGCTAAGATCAAAAACACAGGAGACAGCAGTTGTTGGCAAGGTTGTGGAGAAAGAGGAACACTCCTCCACTGCTGGTGGAATTGCAAGCGGGTACAACCACTCTGGAAAGCAGTCTGGCGGTTCCTCAGAAAACTGGGCATGACACTCCCGGAGGATCCGGCTATACCACTCCTGGGCATATACCCAGAGACTTTACCTGCATGCAATAAGGACACATGCTCCACTATGTTCATAGCAGCCTTATTTATAATAGCCAGAAGCTGGAAAGAACCCAGATGTCCCTCAACGGAGGAATGGATTCAGAAGATGTGGTATATCTACACAATGGAATACTACTCTGCAATTAAAAACAATGAATTCACGAAATTCCTAAGCAAATGGTCAGATCTTGAAAATATCATCCTTAGTGAGGTAACCCAATCACAAAAGAACACACATGGTATGCAGTCACTGATAAGGGGATATTGACCCAGAATCTCGGAATACCCTAGACACAATCCGCATATCAATAGATTTCTAAAAAGATGGTAGGAGAGACCCCTGGTCCTGGAAAGACTGGATGTAGGGGAACGCCAGGACAGAGTAACGAGAGGGGGTTGAATGGAGAAAAGAGGGAGGGAAGGGGGCTTATGGGACTTTCGGGGAGGGAGGAAACGGGAAAGGGGAAGTGATTTGGAATGTAAATTAAAAAAAATAAAATAAAAAAAAAGAAAGATACAGGTGTGTAGGAAGGTAGGGAATCTGGAACATCTGGGTGAGAAAAATAATATGATTAAAATACATTGTATAAAATAAAAAAAAAAAAAGAAACTTTGCTAAAGCTCAAAGCACACATCGCACCTCACACAATAATAGTGGGTAACTTCAACACCCCACTCTCTGAACTGGGTCGTTCAGGAAAGCAGAAACTAAACAGGGACACAGTGAATCTAATTGAAGCCTTGGACCAAATGGAACTAACAGATATATATAGAACATTTCATCCTAGAGCTAAAGAATACACCTTCTTCTCAGCACCTCATGGTACCTTCTCCAAAATTGACCATATAATTGGTCACAAATCAGATCTCAACAGATATAAGAAGATCGAACTAATCCCATGCCTCCTATCAGATCACTATGGAATAAGGGTGGTCTTCAATGGCTACAAAAACAAAAGAAAACCCACGTACACATGGAGGCTGAACAATGCTCTACTCAATGATAACTTGGTCAAGGTGGAAATAAAGAAAGAAATCAAAGACTTTTTGAAAGTTAATGAAAATGAAGGCACAACATACCCGAATTTATGGGACACAATGAAAGCAGTGCTAAGAGGAAAATTCATAGCCCTGAGTGCCGCCAAAAAGAAAGGGGAAACAGCATACACTAACAGCTTAATGGCACACCTGAAAGCCCTGGAACAAAAAGAAGCAAATACACCAAAGAGGAGTAGAAGGCAGGAAATCATCAAACTCAGGGCTGAAATCAATCAAGTAGAAACAAATAAAACCATACAAAGAATCAACAAAACGAGGAGTTGGTTCTTTGAGAAAATCAACAAGATAGATAAGCCCTTAGCCAGACTAACCAGAGGGCACAGAGATAGTATCCAAATTAATAAAATCAGAAACGAAAAGGGAGAGATAACAACAGAAACTGAGGAAATTCAAAAAATCATCAGATCCTACTACAAAAACCTGTATTCAACACAACTAGAAAATCTTGAGGAAATGGACAGTTTCCTTGACAGATACCAAATTCCAAAACTAAATCAGGATCAAATAGACCATCTGAACCGTCGTATAAGCCCTGAAGAAATAGAAGTTGTCATTGGAAGTCTTCCAACCAAAAAAAGCACAGGTCCAGATGGTTTTACTGCAGAATTCTATCAGACCTTCAAAGAAGACCTAACACCAATACTCTTCAAACTGTTTCACAAAATGGAAACAGAAGGAACAGTACCCAACTTGTTCTATGAAGCCACAATTACACTAATACCAAAAGCACACAAAGATCCGACAAAGAAAGAGAATCTCAGGCCAATCTCTCTTATAAATATCAATGCAAAAATACTCAATAAAATTCTTGCCAACCGAATCCAAGAACACATCAAAACGATCATTCACTACGATCAAGTAGGCTTCATCCCAGGGATGCAGGGATGGTTCAATATAAGGAAATCCATCAATGTAATCCACTACATAAACAATCTCAAAGAAAAAAATCACATGGTTATCTCATTAGATGCTGAGAAAGCATTTGACAAAATTCAGCATCCTTTCATGCTAAAGGTCTTGGAAAGATCAGGAATTCAAGGCCCATATCTAAACTTAGTAAATGCTATTTACAACAAACCGGTAGCCAGCATCTATCTAAATGGAGAGAAACTTGAAGCAATCCCACTAAAATCAGGGACTAGACAAGGCTGCCCTCTCTCTTCGTATCTTTTCAATATAGTACTTGAAGTTCTAGCTAGAGCAATTAGACAACAAAAAGAGGTCAAAGGGATACAAATTGGAAAGGAAGAAGTCAAACTATCACTATTTGCAGACGATATGATAGTATACTTAAGCGACCCAAAGAACTCCACCAGAGAACTCCTACAGCTGATAAACGACTTCAGCAAAGTGGCCGGATATAAAATCAACTCAAGCAAGTCAGAAGCCTTCCTATACTCAAAGGATAAGCAGGCTGAGAAAGAAGTAAGAGAAATAATACCCTTCACGATAGCCACAAACCATATTAAGTATCTTGGCGTGACTCTAACCAAACAAGTGAAAGATCTGTATGACAAGAACTTCAAGTCTCTGAAGAAAGAAATTGAAGAAGACCTCAGAAGATGGAAAAATCTGTCATGCTCATGGATTGGCAGGATTAACATAGTAAAAATGATCATCTTACCAAAAGTAATATACAGATTCAATGCAATCCCCATCAAAATCCCAACTCAATTCTTCATAGAGTTAGAAAGAGCAATTCAAAAATTTATCTGGAATAACAGAAAACCCAGAATAGCTAAAACTATTCTCAAGAGTAAAAGAACCTCTGGGGGAATCAGTATCCCGGACCTCAAGCTGTACTACAGAGCAATAGTGTTAAAAACCGCATGGTATTGGTACAGTGACAGGCATGTAGATCAATGGAACAGAATTGAAGACCCAGAAATGAATCCACACTCCTATGGTCACTTGATCTTTGACAAAGGAGCTAAAACCATCCAGTGGAAAAAAGATAGCCTTTTCAACAAATGGTGCTGGCTCAACTGGAGGTCAACATGCAGAAGAATGCAAATTGACCCATTGTTATCTCCTTGCACTAAGCTCAATTCCAAGTGGATCAAGGATCTCCACATAAAACCAGACACACTGAAACTAATAGAAAGGAAACTAGGGAAGAACCTTGAACATATGGGCACAGGGGAGAATTTCCTGAACAGAACTCCAATAGCTTATGCTCTAAGATCAAGAATAGACAAATAGGACCTCATTAAATTATAAAGTTTTTGCAAGGCAAAAGACACTGTCAAAAAGACAAAGCGGCAACCAACTAACTGAGAAATGATCTTTACCAACCTTACATCTGACAGAGGGCTAATATCCAACATATACAAAGAACTGAAGAAGTTAAACTCCAGAGAGGCAAGCAACCCTATTAAAAAATGGGGTACAGAGCTAAACAAAGAGTTCTCACCTGAAGAATATCTAATTGCTGAGAAGCACCTAAAGAGATGTTCATCATCCTTAGTCATTAGGGAAATGCAAATCAAAACAACCCTGAGATTCCATCTCACACCAGTCAGGATGGCTAAGATCAAAAACACAGGAGACAGCAGTTGTTGGCAAGGTTGTGGAGAAAGAGGAACACTCCTCCACTGCTGGTGGAATTGCAAGCGGGTACAACCACTCTGGAAAGCAGTCTGGTGGTTCCTCAGAAAACTGGGTATGACTCTCCCGGAGGATCCGGCTATACTACTCCTGGGCATATACCCAGAGGCTTTACCTGCATGCAATAAGGACACATGCTCCACTATGTTCATAGCAGCCTTATTTATAATAGCCAGAAGCTGGAAAGAACCCAGATGTCCCTCAACGGAGGAATGGATTCAGAAGATGTGATATATTTACACAATGGAATACTACTCTGCAATTAAAAACAATGAATTCACGAAATTCCTAGGCAAATGGTCAGATCTTGAAAATATCATCCTTAGTGAGGTAACCCAATCACAAAAGAACACACATGGTATGCAGTCACTGATAAGGGGATATTGACCCAGAATCTCGGAATACCCTAGACACAATTCGCCTATCAATAGATTTCTAAGAAGATGGAAGGAGAGACCCCTGGTCCTGGAAAGACTGGATGTAGGGGAACGCCAGGACAGAGAAGCGAGAGGGGGTTGAATGGAGAAAAGAGGGAGGGAAGGGGGCTTATGGGACTTTCGGGGAGGGAGGAAACAGGAAAGGGGAAATGATTTGGAATGTAAATTAAAAAAAACTTAGAAAATAAAAAAAAAAAAAAAAGAAAATGCTGTGCCTTAGGCACTAGGTATTGTAGTCCTGTATTTTGATTGGGCAGCAGAGTAGAGGTGGCCCTAGTAGTATGGGTGCAGGAGATGGGTGGGCTAGCCAACTCAGCTTCCACCTAGGCCAAGATCTAATTCTCTGAGTTGGCCCATTTCAGTGTCCACCCCATTCATGCATTCCTGGAGCACATGAAGGGTCCGCTTTGCAGAGCCAAAGCTGCAGGATCTCCATGACACAGGACAACAAAATGTCTAGAGAAGTCCCAGTGAGGATCTAATACATACAGTGTAGCAAAGCCAGGGGTTTCAAAACAGATCAATGACTCATTGCAATGGAAATTTCAAGTAAAGCTGTTTGTTTAAATAGGTACACTGTGTTATACACAATAACACACTTCTGCTTCCATGGCAAGATTTTTTCTATTATTATTTTTCGTTTCCTTCCTTCAGTGGGAGAGGTTGCTAGAGCAGAGGGTAGATATGAAGGAACAGGGAAATGAGCGAGATTGGTGTGCATGATATGGAATTCATGAAGAATCAATAAAAAGTTTAAGAATATAAATTAAGAATTTCTCAATATAGTGAATCCTCCTAGGACTGACTTCTCTGCTATTCTACAAGTCAGTATTTATTCAAAGGTACATTACTTAGTCAGCTAATATTTCTTCATTATTTTTAGTTAGGTACATTTATTTCTATCATTTGTACAGTGTGCTCCAATATGATTACATGGCTGTTTTTCTGTTCTCTATTTATCAAAACTCAGTTTGTGGCTTGCAATGTGGTATGAGCAGAATGTGTTTCCAAAGTGTTCTATGTGATATTGTGTAGATATCTTCAGTCTAGTTGATATTTGGGCTACTTTTTGCTGAGGATTCTTTGCCATCTATACATGAGGACCTGTCCAGATAGGAGAATGTAGATTGAATTGTCCTGTTTTTACTATGTCCAAACTATGTGATGCTTTATGCTTTTAATGAAATATAATTTGATGCATCAATAGTTACAACACTTATGTCCTTGACTAATACAAAGTCATTCCAGTTCTTCTAACTCAGTTTGAAGTCTATGTCAGCAGTCATGAAGTTTACTCTATGATGTTTGTGCAGGCTCCATTTGCTTGATAGTTTTAAACTTTGTCTCTGTTTCTTGATCTCTTTTATATATATGTTTGTTGAAGAAAAATCTAGTATATTACTGTGTCATTTAACTTGTGTATTAAAGCCATTTATATTCAATATAATAGCTGAAAAGTGTTGGCTGTAGTTTAAGATTATGTCTTTATCTGGATTAGCCTCTTAATATTTAGAATAGCACCTACAACTGTGTGAAATATTTAGAGTTAACAGGCATATTATAAAAAAGTATAATATAAAAATCTAGATTAAAATATCAAGGGCAAAAAAAAAAAACCATCCTGCCTGGTCCTGCCTGGGATAATGAAACCTAATAGTCAAGTAGGAGCAGGGTTTCTGTACATGAGGAATGCAGGGAACCAATATGTTTGGCGGATATTGCTGAATCATCCTCTGTTATTCTCATACCAAGAGTCAGTGATAGAGCAAAAGCCAGGAAGCGCTGGGATCCAGGGCCTTAGGACCCAGGAGTTGAAGTTCCAAGGCAGTCCACTAAGCTATCTGGGCAAGCAAAGGTGCTGGCTGAGAGTCAGAACTAGAATTTTCTCTTCAGTTTCAACATGTAATTCAACTTAAACAGGAGTTTAGGCCTGGTAAGAATTAAAGTCCAAAGAGTATGGAATTTGAGGAAATCTTTTGATCCCAACTTTTATCTAAATGAAGTCATTGCTTAACCATCAGCCCACACAGGAAAACTACTCCATAATATCACAAGACAACAGGCACAAATAACCTGAGGAACTCAGTGGTCTTTGGTAGAGCAATAGGGCAAGTTTTCTTCTCATATGCCTGTCTTTAATGCCTGTTCTTCTGAAGGGTGAATGAAGATGGACAGTGGTAGTCTACTGGAGTCTACCTCAGATTCACAAAAATTGAGGAGTCCACAGTGGGACATCTAGTATGGACTTTTCTTAGAATGTTTCCAATGGTGTGCAAGAAAAGAGTCCTGAGCAATGGGTTATTTAGCTAAATCTTTTTGATATTTGGTCTGGACAGTGATCACTTGGCTTCATGCAGGTGCCAGGGGAATGACAGATACATTTTATCCTCTGAGCCTAGGGCAGAGAGGACCAAGAGTAATTCCTGCCTCTTTGATCTGGCAGAAAGGACCAGGAAGACAGGATAAGAGACTGAGACAGAATTCAACAGTACCACCTGGAAACTAAGCACAACTCCAGGGTCCCCACAGGCAACAGGCTGTGTGCCCAGTATCCACTTATGACCCTCATTTTCTACATCTTCAAAAAATAAAATAACACTTGTTCTGAGAGAAGCCTTGAGTAACTGTAATAAACCTTCAATGCCCGCTGAAGAATAGAAATCAGACACTTGTGACTTAAGTCACTAGCAAGGTGTGTATATAAACTGCCAATAGTTTGATGTCAAATCTTTCTGTTTCATGTATTTTAGAAATGTGGATTTACTTATAAAGTTTAATTCCCCACTGATAAATGGTCATGCTAGCACTTAAAACGCTGGTAGGGAGAAAGAATCAGTATCGAGGGAGACATAGGACACCTGGGCCCCTGTTCCTACTGAGACACCATTCAATGGTGCGTCAGCACACAATGCCATGCTTATTCTACACTGGAATCCATCTGTGCTCTCCAGGAGGAAGACAAAAGAGGATTGTTAACACTTAAAGGCACCTTGACGCAGTCATGCTATCAGACCCTTTTATTAATTGCCCCATCTGCAAAGTGAGCGCTCTCTGACACAGGTTGGTGCAGAACTCTTAAAGCCCTTAGTCTGCTTCCTATTGGTTCCACATGTGTTTGTATTTGTTCTCAGTAGGCAAAGATTCCAGAGAGAAAATGAACCGCTGCAGATCGATTGCAGTATCAGTCATGCAGAAGACATGGCGCAGCGTGCCATTTGATTTTGATCTTGGTTTAACCCTTTCGAGGCAGCTGCTCTAGCTTTCTTGGCCTTTGTTTGTCAGTTTTTTTGAAGTCTCAGATGCTAAAGCTAGGGGCAAAGACGGTAGAATTTTCTCATTATAGGAAATAAAGCATTTTCCCTTTAAGTCATACAGCCTGTCCTTAGACCTTTTGTGTCTATGTCAGGCCAGAGCAATAGGAAAGCCAGACAGCATTAATGTGGAGTACGTGTGTGGGGTGTGTGTGTGCGTGTGTGTGTGTGTGTGTGTGTGTGTGTGTGTGCATGCACGTGGATGTGTGCACATGAACACTCAAACTGCTGAGAAGAGATAGGCCTTGTTTATACATCCAATGATAATTTGAAACAAAAGCAGGCTGACAATGTCTGCAGTCTGGACCCACAGTGATGAAAGACAGACCAATCCAACTTGAAGGCTTACTTAGGCCATGATTTGTCTCTGTCCTTTCCTTTTTCACTTTGCTTTAAGGAGATTCAATGAGATCAAGTTAAGGATGTGGTGTCTTGCCGATTCTGATTCTGCATTTCCCCTGGATTATGTTACGGTCAGTGTGATCCTGGAGTACTTTCCTATGTACAGTTTGGAGACAGGAGAGAAACAGGAAAGACACTGCTTTCCTTCCAGAGTTCCCATATCTTAGTCTCTGGAGATTGCACAGATGTGTGTGTGTGTGTGTGTGTGTGTGTGTGTGTGTGTGTGTGTGTGTGTGAGAGAGAGAGAGAGAGAGAGAGAGAGAGAGAGAGAGAGAGAGAGAGAGAGAATGAATTGAGGGAAAAGAAACAGAGACAGACAGAAAGTTGGGTCAGAGATAGAGACAGAGACAGAGACAGAAATAAAGACAGAAACAGAGACAGAGAGACAGAGACAAAGATAGATACTGAAGAAAGAACGAAAGTCCTGGACAGCCATACAGCTGACCTGACCCTTCATCTTTCCCATAAGGCATTTGGAAACCTTGTTCTGTTTCTTGAATTGGAGGAGTTGAACTCTGCCTTATTTCCTTCTAATGTCACATCTGAGCACAAAGAGAACCTATTCTGGAGACACTGGGTCTGGTTTAACTTAATTCACAGGATCCCTAGGCATGATTCAGTCTCTGTAGCTGCGGGTAAATCTCTGGTGGTAGCTAAAGCTACCAGTTAAGCTTAGGAGAAGTCCATCTGGAGTAATATTTGAGGAGAAAGTAATATTTAAGAAAATAATGTGAGTCCAGTTGTCAAAGGAAAAGGGAGTAGAGGTTGCCAGTGCAAACAACAGTCCCAACTGTGCTGAGATAGTCTCAGAGTCCTAGGGTTTGAAAAGAAACAATGGTGACTCGGTCAGTCAGCACCATGAAGGGGTGTGTGTGTGTGTGTGTGTGTGTGTGTGACTTACATATGTGTGTGAACATGTATACATGTATTTATGTATGTGTATGTTGGTAATGACACTGAAAATATGCTGATAATGTTCCCAGTTCAAATCCTGGTTCTCCAAGTCATGAATGATTTGATTTCTGTCAATTACTTACCATTTTGGATTGATACAGAAAAATAGCATGAAGATTTCGGGTTGGGCTAACTCAACATAATTCCTAGGAAGGAAGTAAACACATTGATAATTACCTTATATATCTTTTGCCACAAATAAAAATAGTATTTCATAGCATTTAATTGTTCAAAAGCATCTGATATACCCTTAACCCATCTCTTGAGCATTGTCCAAACTTCTAATTTCCCAAATTACTCATGGTGGTTCAGAAGGAGAAGTCAATTCTCCTCAGCTGACATATTTTTTTCAACTGTCACAGACCCTTGGAGAATTAAGTTTTACAGCGCTGCATCCGGAGTGACTGAATGCACAGGGGATGAGATGATTTGTCTGGTCTGTGAAAACATCTTCTGCCGCATTAATCTTACGCCCTGCCACAGGAATGTGTTAGTCCACAAAATTTTCACCTTCCCAAATGTTTCAACAGCTGGGATGCAAAGTCTCATTCAGAGACAAATGTGTGCACCACATTTACAGTCTGAAATGCAATCTTCAGGCATCCCTTGATTAGAATGAACATTATGGTGCATTGTAATTCCTTCATTTAAGCTGCAGCCAATAAATCTATACCACAAGCTACCCTCCAGCCCAACAACATATCTGGAAAGGTTTCCTTTAGTGTCATTCCCACCAGCTGATGTTTAACTAGTTACTAGAGTCTTTAGGTGTCAGGTAAAGTACCTTAGTATTTACAAGCTGACACACACACACACACACACACACACACACACACACACACACACGGGAGGGGGTAGGGATGATGGGGCTTTGTGGCAAGTAGGAAACACTTTAGAGTCTATGCTCAGAAGAGTGCTTCACTAAGAAGCCATCGTAGCTAAGAAATGTGTGCAGCGCTCAGCAGTTAATAAAGCCTCAAACAACATGAGCCATGGCCAATGCTTGACCTAACAGTTGTCTTAGTAATATAAATTGTATTGTGATTATTTTTTCTATGCTAAGAACACACTAATCTCATGAACATTTGGAACAACTGCTCAGGCCATCTCATTGATCAAAGGAGATTGAATTAATTACTATTGAAAATTAATCTGGAGTAAATTTATTTTGGGTGGATATTTATATACCTTTCCTCTAAGTCCTATGTCTTTCTAGCAAAATGTGGATCTCCCCATCCCCTCACCGGTGTTCCTACCAGCTATGATTTTTCTATACTTAGAGCAGATGTATTGCTGTCTAACCCATCATAACATCAATCTATGGATTGGGGTTATCGTGCTCCTTTGGTGTCGTCTTGCCATAACAGAAGCTTGATGCAATTGGGAGCCTTGTCTATCTTGTTGACTAATGTATCCCTGACAGCCTATTACAAATCAGCATTTCCCCCTGACTAAGTTGTAATGACTCACAGTGGTTTTGGGTTGGACACACTCTATTCCAGGCAAGAGCACTTGGAACATTGTTCCACCACTCTTTACCCTTACCCCATGTCTACTGTGCTTCTTTTTATAATGGCATTTAAGAACTTATGATTGTGCTAACTTTGTGTGTTCAGGCTATGGAATAAGAACACACGCATTTCTAAGTTTCAAATCTTCAGATGTGTTGTTACCTGACAGAGGAATCAAATATATAAAAGAGGGAAAAGATATTAAAGGTTAACAGTTTTTTTTTTCAATGCTGAGAACTAAACTCAGGGCCTCATGTTTGCTTATCAAGTGTTCTACCAATGAGCCAAGTGCCCAGATGTTTTGCATAAAACATCCATGTCCCATACCAAGCACATACGAAACCTTGAGTGTTTATTCTCTTTCTTATACCAATTGTCAAGAGACCAGTTAAGTTACATTAATAGTATCTCTATCAGAATAATATTTCATGCTTTCTGATGTAAAAATAATGCAATGGTAGGAAGGTTGGCTATGGGGGCTTTGTGATGTGTCTGCATATTCAGGACCCTGAATATGGTGTGCCTCATGGGTAGCTTTCTCCTCATGACTCAAGATGATACTTGAGTGTGAGACTTCTTATTGGTGCTACAGGTCAAAAGTTGTAGGAAAAGATAAGAGAAGAACGTCCAAGAATCTCAATGGTAACTCTTTCACTCTATGTTAATCCTTTAAACTTTGTCCCTATGCTGTCTGTGGAGCTGAAGCTGGAAAGAACCCAGATGTCCCTCAACGGAGGAATGGATTCAGAAGATGTGGTATATTTACACAATGGAATACTACTCTGCAATTAAAAACAATGAATTCACGAAATTCCTAGGCAAATGGTCAGAACTTGAAAATATCATCCTTAGTGAGGTAACCCAATCACAAAAGATCACACATGGTATGAAGTCACTGATAAGGGGATATTGACCCAGAATCTCAGAATACCCTAGACACAATCAGCATATCAATAGATTTCTAAAAAGATGGAAGGAGAGACCCCTGGTCCTGGAAAGACTGGATGTAGGGGAACGCCAGGACAGAGTAATGAGAGGGGGTTGAACGGAGAAAAGAGGGAGGGAAGGGGGCTTATGGGACTTTCGGGGAGGGAGGAAACGGGAAAGGGGAAGTGATTTGGAATGTAAATTAAAAAAATAAAATAAAATAAAATTAAAAAAAAAAAAAAAAAAAAAAAAAAAAAAAAAAAAAGAAAGAAAATCAAACATAGCAGATCCTGAGACCGTGAATTATTACTTGTCATGGTTTTAATGTTTTAACCTGGTCAAAAGGCAGGAGAGCCCCAGGAAAGCCTCATTCATGTCATACTGTGTCCTTTGACTTTTGGTTGTTGTATCTTTGTGTCTTCTCTTGTGGTTTCAGGCACGCATTTCAAATCAATGAAAAGGAACATTGTGAGGTCTTACAGATCCTGAGCTTGGAGATCATACTTCTTTTGCCACATTTTTGTCAGAAATCCAGTCCTGAATCAAACGTTGGAGAAGCAGAAACAAAGCCATGTTGAGAAGTTACATTCTTTTGCAGCAGTTTGGATGCTTCCTTCAAAACATCAAAAGTCATGTTGAAAGCCTTGCCTAGTGCTACAGAGTTAACAACTGCAGTTGGTCAGGAAGCTGAGGTTAGAGTATTGTGAATCAGAGGCCAGTATAGGAAACACAGTCAAACCCTATCTAAAATGATGAATGAGGAGGAGGAGGAGGAGAAGGAGGAAGAGGAGGAAGAGGAGGAGGAAGAGGAGAAGGAGGACTAGGAGGAGAAGAAAGCCACAGTGGCTGAAATTCAATCTCAGTTATGAACTCTTAGGAGGCGAGACCAGGTAAAGCCTTTTCAAGGTGGTTAGTTCATGGGACTCCACCTTCACAGTGGCTTAATGATCTGCTATAAAAGTTGTCACTTACATGCTTCTTTGTCAGACCTTTTGTGGCTGTGACAAATACCACAGAGAACAACTTAAAGACAGGTACGAGCAGACTAAGTGCATCATTCTAGAGGATTTGGATCCAAGGTTGGTTGGATCGAGTGCTTGAAGCCCTCAGGCAGACATTGTACAATCAAGAGCGTGTGGTATTGGCTGCTTACCTTTTGGTTGCCAGTAAGTAGAAAAGAAGACTGAGGATGGACCAGGGGGTCCCAGTGATCCACTTCTGACTAGGACAAGACTCATTGAGTTTTCACAGCCTCCTAAAATAGGCTACCAGCTGGAGATCAGGCCCATAGGATACCCTTTAAGTTTAAACACGAACCTTCTCACCCCATGAAGTCCTTCACTGCTGAGAGTTGAGTAGAGTCTGTATCAGCAACAAGACCTTTTTACCCTAGAGCCTCCAAGGCCAGTCCTTTTTTTTTTCCCACGTGGAAGACACAGACTACTTTATTGTTTGTCAGGGTGGCTGGGGTTGAAAGGCTAGACCAAGTCCAGTCTTTAGACCATGAGATGAATACACCTTTATCTGTCACAAGTTATCTAGTCTTTTGTTAGTTACAACAACAGAAAATGAACCAAGAGAGCTTCCCAGGACAGGAACTCACTATAGTAGGCACCTGGAATCTGCATGAGGAAAATAGGAAGAGTGGCTACATTTATGGTACATATGATCAGGTTTACAAAGTGCCTAGAGTAAAGTCAGTCATTATTATCCTCTCCCTCTTTGAAGTTCCTCAGGTCCTGTTATTGCATATCACTGACTATATATGAACCTTACAAATCCTACTGATCATTTCATGACCCTCTAGCCTGAGAGGATGGAGTTAGCCAGAGCCAGGCTGACTTCATGACAAGCTGCAAACTGGAAGTTTGGGAAACTGGGCCTAAGTTTCTGTTTCCCTGAACTGGGAAAGTCCAAAACAAGTCAATTACAGGCAAAACTACCCTACATGGGCAACCAACCAGGAAGCTGCGCCACTGCCTAGTCTGACCCCAACCTCACCAGCAGCCAATCAGGAGCTGTAGAAGCTGCCTCACCACCTAGCTTGAACCAAGTATAGTTAATCAACTAAAGTCCCTGAAATTCTCCAGAGCCTTAGCCAATCACAAAGGCACCCACACCCTTGGAGATAGAGCCAACCAATCAAGGGAAAGGAAGGTAAAAGTCTCCCACTCCTACCCTAACAGGCTTTACACTGACCCTGCAAAGTCCATACCTCTGACTTCCATCCCGATGTGTGGTAGACTCCTGCATGCAAGTTCTCTGCAAAATAGACGCTCTTGCTATTACATTCTATTTGAGTCTGGGGCATCATTCTTTGTGAATCACAGACCCTTACAAACCCACTTCTAAGGTTCCCACCAGACCTTTGGCCATTTCTGTTACCTCAAATATCTTCCCTTTGCTTCTTAATCTACCAAAAAAAAAAAATCTGGCCCATATTTTAGGTTGCAAGTCTGCTATTCTTATTTTTATTTTACCTTTTATTGATTCTTTGTGAATTTCATACCTTGTACCCCAATTCCACTCATCTCCCCACTACTCAATACTTAAGTCATCTGATGGTCACAATTCCTTGACTGACTAAATGCTAGCGTCCCTGGAGATTTTTATCAAGGAAGGCATGGTGGAGGGCAGCACAGTTCTCCATGTTGTAGGATTTCCTAATACATCTTGCTCATATCTCAGGTAACTGGGAAGCCAAGATCTCATGCTGTAACTCAGCCTGGGATCTCCTTACTACCTAATGACACAATTTCTGCATTGTGTTCCCCCACAAAGTTCTATAACTTCTCCAAACAGCACACCAGCTGGGGACCAACTTTTTAAACACATATGCCCCACCCCCACTCTACATCCACAATAGGTATCATGGTGAAATCAACTCTTACTTTAGTACTGAATATTTATCAGCTTTGTAAATATGAGCTATCACTTGACTTTTCTGAACCTCCTTTTCTGATTCATTAAAGTTGTAAAACTCTGAGCCTGCTTAGTGATGTTGCTAAGAGTATCAGAGAAGAATGCAGATAAGGCTCATTAAGTATAATAAGGTATCACCGAAATCCTTAGCCCATTGTGATATGCTAAGTAAATAGTTTTTGAACAAAAGAAACACAAAATATGAGCAAAGAGCTCTCTTGAGTTTCTTTGTGTTGGGACATAGATATTCTTTTAGTTAAGCCAAGACAGGAAATTTGAGTATTATGGATTAACAATATCAAACTTAGGAGTTCAAGTTGAATGACTTGGTATACCAATTAGAATTACAGTTTGCAGTACAGATCGGTAAGACTTAAGACATATAAGATTCACTGGTACTATAAAATAATAATATTCCCATGAGATATCTTTTAGATGGCACATTTTATAGGATCCTGCCTTTTGTTGTTTCTCAGGCAAGACATTTGTGTGGTTGTATTGCACTAACTAGTGAGCATGAATACAACAGAAAAAAACACTACTTGTTTTGCACACACTGTTACTGAAGGTCTTCCTTCTCAGCTCTGATTCATTAAACAGATTGCATCAGCCTGAAATTGGACTTATAAAAGTGTAACTTGCCCAGGCTTCTCATGAAACTCAACATTCAGACCTTCAGGGGCCTATTTCTATTCAGTTTAATTATGTAATAATAGAAAGCTGTGAGGCACAACTCATTATCTCCAAGAAGATTGTCTTGCTATTGACACTGGTGTATTTTGGGATTTATTCTAAATAGGGTGCTGTATAGCTTGTCAGTGTCACTTGATAACAGCTTTGAAGGCTTGCATTCAGTAAAGTCCCAGTTTTTATCTCTTGTTTTCTCCAAGAAAGCAAAAATCAAGCAAATAAGAAAAAGTTCTTTTTGAGATAGGATCTCTTGTATCCCAGGCTAGCCTGGAACTCTTTCTGTAGCAGTTGATACAGTACTTGGAATTGAACCCAGAACTTTGTGCATACTAGACAAGGACTCTGCCAACATCCTTAGCTTTCTGCTCAAACATTTTAACTTTTTGAAGAAAAATCATATGTTCCTTTCACATAAATCGGTCTGGTTTTTAGTTTCAGCATCCAGAGTATTTAGGCCTCAACTTGACTGAAGCTGCAAATATAGGAGCTGATGTTCATTATGGCATTTGTTCTTGTGTTTCCTTCATGACATGGGTTGTAACTTATCTTGGAAACCTATATTTTCTCACTGATGAAAATTCACACCACAGACTAAGCATATTTGTCTATCTAAATAATGGTTCTTGGATATCTTTCTATTTATTTCAGAAATGAGAAATGCTTATTCGTTGAACACCAATAAAATGACTTCTAATGACATATTGCTGTACCCATCAGTCAATGCCTTGATCAACCATCATCAAAGACACTTCTTCTTACAGTAGATGGTAATTACATCACAGAGAGCCACTCTGGACAACATGAGCTTGAGAGACTTTGGAGCACTTATTCCTACATAGATGTCTTTATCAAACCCCTCCCCTTAAGGCTCAATGTTCTATGCAGAAGAGGAAGCAGAATGACGGTAAGAGCCCAAGGTGGTGGATGACTGCAAGGAGATGGTCTTCCACATCAGGCTAATACACAAATGAACTTACACTGGATAACAGCACATACAGATTTAAACCAGACAAAATCCCAGCAGTAAGAAGGAGAAACAGACACAAAATCCTACACCCAACCAATAAGTTATTTATAATTGATATCTACTAGGAAAGCAAAATCAGTTTTCTTCCATGGAGTGTCACTAGGTATATCAACCACACTTTAAGACAGACCTCATTCCCAGGAGTAGTTAGCTAACCTTAAAATGGACTCCATATTTCGTTTGTTTGTTTGTGTGCTTGCTTGTTTGTTTTTTGTTGTTTTTGTTGCCATTGTTCTCTTACTGATATTCCTCATTAAAAAAATTGTTTGTTTTGTGTTTGGGTTTTGTCTTAGGTTTTTTTGTTGTTATGAAGAGACACCATGATCAAGGCAACTATTATAAAGGACAACATTTAATTGGGGCTGGATTATAATTCCAGAAGCTTAATCTGCTGTTGTCATGACAGCTTCCAGGAAGATATGGTACTAGAAGAGCTGAGAGATCTGAGACTGGAATTCCACACTGGGTATAACTTGAGCATTTAAGACCTCAAAGCTCCACCTCCACAGTGATACACTTCTTCTAACAAGGCCATACTTCCCCCGATAAGGCCACATCTTTTTATTAGGAGCCACTTCCTATGAGCTAAGCATTCACACACATGAGTCTATGGGTGCAAACCCATTGAAACCTCCACATTCCACTTCCTGGTCCTCATAGACTTGTATGCAAAATGCATTTAGTCCAATTTCAAAAGTCTTCATATTCTGTAATAGTCTCAACAATGTTTAAAAGTCCAAAGTTTAAAGTTTTTTCTGAGATTCATATAGTATCTTAACTGTAATCTCCTATAAAATTAAAAGAAAAGGGTCACATTTTCCCAATGCATCATGGCGTAGGATGTACACTACCATTCCAAAATGTCGGGAAGGGAGTACAGTGAGGAAATACTGGACCAAAGCAAGACTGAAAACCAGCTGGGCAAACTCCAAACTCTGTATCGCCTTGTCTTATGTCAAAGCACTCTTCAGATCTTCAACTCTGAAGATCTTCAAGTTTTTGTGAACTGTAACATATGTCTTTTTCTTGGGCTGCTTCCATTCTCTCTTGCAGCTTTCCTTAACAGGTGTCCCACATCTATGGTAACTCTAACCTCTTGGGGTCTCCAAGGAAATTTCAGACTTTATCTTCATATTTTCTGAAACACAACTTCTGCTACTGCTGTTCTTGGTGATTATCCCATGGTACTAGAAGCTCTAAAATGATGGGGTCTTCTGATGCAACTGGGATCCATTTAAATCAATAGCCTCTCAAAGGCTCTCTTCGTTTTGCCAACTTTCAACTGCATTACATGACCTTCATTCCTGGGGCTTCAACTGACACTGAGGCTGCCCCTTCACTAATGGCCTTGTCTGGCCTCTAGTGCCAAGCCTCAGATGCTCTCCGTGACCCCCTCATGCCTTCAAAACCAGTACTACCTGGGTGACTCTTACACATTACCAAATCCATTTGCAACTACAAGGTGCAACCTTGGCTGCCTCACACAGTAGCTTTTCTGGGCCTCCATGCAGAGACATCCCTGACATTATCATGGCCTCTGTGGCTTTCTTTAGTCACAGAGGGAAATTCCATCTTTGACTCTAAAACCAGAACCGCTTGACCAGAGCTGCCACATTTTGCTGCTTGCTGGGGCTGAAACATGGACCCCGTGCTCAATTATATCTTCATCAACTTTCAGTTTTAAATGACTTCGTTCACTGCCTAAACTTTGCTGTTCTGGAACTTGCTCTGTAGACCAGGATGGCCTTGAATCAGAGATGTCAATGACTCTTTCTCCCAAGTGCTGGGATTAAATATGTGTACAATCATTTCTGGACCTAAGCTTTTATAAGCATGGCCACTATGCCTCTGGATCTAGATTAAAAGGAGTGTGCCAATCCATAGCAAAAGCATATGTCATCCTACCTCAAATAAAGATCAAAAGCCTGTGTCTTCCAGTCTCAAGATCTGGCTCAAAAGCATGTTTTCCTTCTGCCTCAAGATCAGGATCAAAGGTGTGCCCTCCATTTCTGGATTGTAGTTTATTCCAGATATAGTAAGTCTGACAACTGAAAAAAGCCATCACAATCGACCCCTTGTTGACTTGACACACAATCATATCTCCTTATGTGCAAATATAAACAATAACCAGGTCCTAATAATGCCTAACATGACATAATTCCATTTAATGTCTTAAATCTTATTATCTCCTTGAACACAGCTCCCCTTCCCTTCCCAGTACCCCTTTAATCCTTGAACCACATTTTTTTTTTTTGGTTTTTCGAGACAGGGTTTCTCTGTGTAGCCCTGGCTATCCTGGAACTCACTCTGTAGACCAGGCTGGCCTCGAACTCAGAAATCCACCTGCCTCTGCCTCCCAAGTGCTGGGATTAAAGGCGTGCGCCACCACCGCCCGGCCACATTTTTTTTTTTGTATTTTTTTCTCTGCTTGTTATACTTGGTCAAAATGATTTTCATAAGAGTGGACCACAGGACAGAGTTTATACTAGGCTGTTTTAAGATTTCCTTTGCAAATGCAATTAATCTAAATCTCTTTACCTTAACGTCAGGCACACTCTTCAGGCAAAGGCAAGAACCAGTCACATTCCTCACCAAAATATCACAAGAATTATCTCTAGGCAACATATTAAAATTCTTCCCCTCTGAAACTGCTTGAGCCAGGACCTCACAGTTCAATTCACCCACAGAACTACTACTATCTTCCATGTTCTTACTAGGATGCCCCATTAAGCCCCACTTAAAGCATTCCACTGCTTTCCTTGTCACTCACCTTTGATGATGATTAAGAAATCTTCCCATGGCTCTCAAGGCATTATTAAGCTGAATTCTGTTTTTAAACAACATTAAGATAGATGGCAAATCTCACCAAAGTTGTGAAAATAATTCATCGAGTTGCTTGTCAACTTTATGATGCAGTTTCCTTGTCGTCTGATATGGCATCTCCCTCTCCCCCATTTCTTCCTTGTGACTTAGTAGACTTCTGAGAATTTCTGGGTTCTTTTTCCCCTTAATTTTTCTTTAGTCATAGGAACTGAATTCAGAGTAAGCTAAACACAGGCTTGCAGAGTGGTTCTCCAGGCCCATGAATGTTCTTTGAATTATATCTTTTCTTATAGACATTTGAAACTCTATACAGATTGATTGAAAGGTACAGTAATAGTCTACCTGCTATCACGTAACACAAACAAGGTGATTTCATGAACAGAGGCAAGGCTCTTGGTCTATAGAGAGGCAGTTCAAGAACTGACATAAAACCATAGCCTCCTCCTTCTTGCTTGTTCTGTTCACTCTTGTCAGTGCAGAAAGCAAAGGGAATTCCCAGCAAGGTGCTGGGGAGGGAAGTGTGGAGGGAATGATCCAAGAGTGGGTGAGAATTAAATATATTTCATCTACATTATGCATATTGTTAATTAGGACTATACATATTTATTTTTCCTTTCAATTTATATAATGGAAGGAAATATCTGAATCTCATTTTGCAAATGAAAAACTAGGTGTGGGAGAGAATAATTAGTCATACACAGTACTAAGAAAGAACCAAGGCCAAAGTGAAGCTTGTCTTTACTTTTTGCAGGCTGTTGTTTTAC
The DNA here is from genome assembly GCA_036184795.1 of Tokudaia tokunoshimensis. Taxonomy (NCBI): domain Eukaryota; kingdom Metazoa; phylum Chordata; class Mammalia; order Rodentia; family Muridae; genus Tokudaia; species Tokudaia tokunoshimensis. Next base: position 67,219,297 of record BTHU01000005.1, on the reverse strand, counting down.
TGACCTCCAGGAATCAAAGCTCCAATTTCATAGGGTCCAATATCCCTACTTTTCTGTTGTTGTAGCTATTGCACAAAATGTGTTATAAATGAGTATACAAAGAATAAGAAAATGTGCTTTGACAATGTCCACGGATAATGAGCTCCAGGAATTGAAAAATTCAATACCAGGGACAGTAACACCTACATATAAGTGACTACAAGTCAGTACCACATGTAAGTGACAAGATCCTGCTGTGTGCTTGCCTTCTTTGCTGTAGGGGAGAGGGATGTTTACATTTATGGGAGTTTGTTCTGGTTTGTACCAAAGAACTTGTTAAGGGTAATAGACAGGTTTGTTATATAAATGTACATTCCAAATTAGAAGAATTGTGAAATTATGAGGCAATCAAATGGCAAAGCTTTTAGTGGACTGCAGCAATCGCTTCCTTTGGCTCTCAGCTGCTCAGCATCAAAGAGGCTCTAAGGACGAAGTGTACCATATTAAGGGAAGAGCTGAGATTCTCAGTGCCAGCAAAACCAAAGGGATGGTTGACCCATACCTCTCACTTCAGAGATAAGGTACTCAGGATGTAGACAGTAAGTAAGTGACTTACCTTTCCAGATAGCTCAGGGTCACTTCTGCACATTCTCATCATGTGCATGTGCATTTTGATTGGAATCAGAGGATAAATGCATGTAGGCTTCAGGCTTCTTAAGTAACAGACAAAGATGCAGGACTGTTCTGCTTGAGGGTGGGCATTGGTGTTTGGTGCACAGGTCCTGGAATCCAGCTTTCTCAGACATCCTATATGACTGTCTTTAGAAGCTCCGGGATCTGGAGAAAATGCCAGCGTTAGATTTCCTTTTGCCGTTACCTCCCATCCACTGATGTCTATTTCTTTACTTTTGGAAACCATCTCTTCTTCCCTAATTCAAAGACTCTTGTTCTTGATCCCATTGAGGTTGGGCCCAGTGCCTATGTGAGGCCAACATAAGAGGAGCATGCTCTCAATAGACACAGAAACCAGGAAGCTGAGAGAAGAGCTAAAAGAGGAGGCTGGGACCTGAGGTCGGATTTGTCTGTGGCAGAATCTAGCTTGACACTCTGCATCCTGAAGCAGAAGTTTGCTCAGCAACGTTGAATGTTGCTGTCTCCGTCTCAGGGAGGATGTGGACTGGGAAATGAATGAAACCTCCTGCTCTTCCAGAGATTACTGCTCTTCCAAAACTGAACCCAAGTTCAGTTCCCAGCACACTGGATGGCTCATGACTTCATCTGGTCTGATGTCATCTTCAGGCCTACATGGGAACCATCACTCATGGGTTTATATTCACACATAGAGACACAGACACACAGACATACAGACACACACATTAATTTAAAGGTAATTTGGCATTAGTTGACATGAGGCCTGAAGTTCTTTTTACTGTTGTCTTTTATAATTCAGTATAGACTCTGGTTTAAACAAATGGTTCACTTAAAATGAAGAGAGATTGTTCTTTCCAAAATCTTCAAATGTCCAGATTCTGGAGGCCATGTCCCATGACTAAGACTTTTTCCATGATTCCTCTTTACTTATAACCCTAACCTATGTGGAGAATCTTTTGTTCTTTCATAATCTCTTGATCCACTATTGTCTCACCTCCCCCAACCACCACATAAATCTGGTTGGTGGTTGCTTGGGCCCTGTTTTATAGGGCTTATTAGAAATAACAGTGAAATACCTCTCCTTGGTGCCAGGTTTTGGTCACAAAGGAGGTCTGCCAATTTGCAGTAGCATTTTTATGATTCATTACCAAAGCTATCTCTATGACCCCATCTGGAGAGGAGGAGTAAGAAGTTCCTCACACGAGACTATCAAATGACAGAGTGGCTCATTTAGTCCATCAGAAAGACACTTGGTCGACATAGAGCAAAGGGCACAATAGTTGATAGCGTCTGTTGAAAGTCTCCTACCCCAATACCTTGACTCTGTTTTATAAACCTGCTTGGAGAATGTTCTTTGGAATTTGGTAAGTCCTGTGGAAGTAAGAGGTCATATCAGGGAAGCTGGGTTTTGGGGTCATCACTCCTTCTACAGCATGATGGATGGACAACAGGAGCACTGATTACATTTAAACTCAGCTGTTTGTTCCCATGAAAGGGTAATTCATGTATAGAATTGTGATTCCTCCTGCAGGAAACAAAACAAACAAACAAACAAACACAAAAACTCAAAAAACAAAACCAAACCCAGCTGCTATTTTTGGAGGAGAGAGTTTAAATGAAAAGCCTATGAAAGTAAAGTACCCTGCCAGGAAGACTATCCGTGAGCGTTCCAAATCCGTCCACTAAAGTAGGAATTTGAAAGCTGCACCACAAATTGCCTTTCCCTTCAACTGGGATGCTTATTATGGGCCTGGCTCCGCACTGCTGGCCTATTACTTACACATGAGTTTCGTTACCCTGTATTTTAATTATATGTATAGAGCAAGTTTTATGTTCCCTTCTCTGACTACTCGTAAACTTCACAGAGATCACCCAAAACCATACTGTTCTTAAAATAGCCTTTGCCTCTGTCCTTGTAGTGATACCAAATGACATTCTCTTGACCCAGCCCTGGCTTGTATTAAGTACACTTGGAGGCTGGCAGACATGTTTGTCCAAACCCCAGCTTAGTTTGAGTTAAGCATACCCCAGTTGCCAGACTCTGTGCCTAGAACACACCATTAGAGACATGTCATGTGACCGGCAACAGGCACAAGTGGAATTTCTGCAGCAGCCTTTGAACTTTACCAGTGTTTGAGTCAGAGCTGTGGGCTCTGGGGGCGGTGTTACTTCTGTTCGCTGTGAGGGGAACACGCATGGGTTTACGTGTTGTTATCTCTAGATGTGTTTCCCTCTCTGCTCTGTGCTATCATTCCCTGGTCTGAGAGTCACAAGGTGTGCCCTTTGTGATTCTGGGAGAAGAGTGACTGCGGCTAACTCGAAAGGCTGGTCCCAGTATTAGATGTCACCAAAAATGAGTAAAGAGAATGTTCTAACCTTGATTGCAGGGTCGGATTGCTACAATTTCACCTTTCCCCATTTCTGCTGGACTATTTCGCTGCCATGGGAAACAGTGTAAATCAGCCACTGGATGGCTCACATCTTTTTCTTTCTCCCTTTAAAAATACAAGCTATCTTCCCTCCTACAGATCATTATGGCTGATAAATCAGAGACTAACCATAATATTTTAGGTGACATGGCTATAAAGTATGAACCATCAGTGTTTTCCTTTCTGAAACTTCACTAATTGTGGCATCATTCACTAACAAAATGTTTTATTTTAATTCACACAAACAGACCAGCTCAGAAAGATTGTTTTAATAAAGGAGTAATATCACATGGCTGTATTTGTTAAAGAAGCAAACGTTATTGACCCAGCTGAGTATCCTTGGTGGGTCAGGGGCTGTGGCTTGGGTTTGCAGGCTTCGGTGTGTTTTTCTAATCTGTGGCTCTCTCTAGGCACGAGCACAATGTGCATGTGTCTGTCACCCTGGAACTCATAATGTGAATCTTGGTATTCATCGTTGTTCTGTGACACAACTAGAAAGAAAGAGATGTATTCCTTCCCCCCATGTGGTGTCACTGAGGCTAGAGTACCTGTGTGACTGGTTTGCGTCCTCCTCTCTTGTGCCTCTAAATCCACGACTTTGACAATTTGTTCGGTTTTTGTATATGAGTTTGTGAAGTTTTCAAATTCCTGGGTCTTCGATGCTAATTCTTACTGATGAAACGTCTTTGGGAAAAAGGAATTTGGAATGAAAACAGATGTTATAAAATTCATGTGTTTGACAATATTTTTTGTCTTTAAAATAACAATAAAATCCATAGCTCAAAGTCAGGGAGGCTCCTATCAGGGGTTCTGATGAAAAACACTTGCAGATCTTTCTGACAGAGTACCATGGCAGCAGAAGTGCTGACGACGCCCTGTGATGAGTTGAGTTATGGTCTCTAGCTGAGTAGCTGATTATCTAGTGTTCCTTCTCTCCAAGATCTGTTGAAAAGTTGCAGTTGAATGAGCATGAGGGTTTCCTGGTATGCATGTGAGGTACGTAGAAATGCCCTCTGTGGGGCTATAGTTTCGTGTGCCACAAAACTTCAGCTCGCGCTGAGCCCTTGGCTGGGTTTCTGGGTCAGGGCCTCAAGTAGTGCCCAGCCTTTTCCTCTGTGGTTGCTGGCTTTCTAATTTTGGTTTCTAATTGTACCAGCCATTTTACCACAAGACCACAGCTGTAAGGTGGCATTTAGAAAAAAGGAAATAAAGCCTGCCGGGTCCCACCCGTTCCTGTTAGAGGGATCAACTGACTGCATTATGTTTATCACAGATTTTTAACATGGAAAGGAATTTATAAGCCATGTATCTGATTTCTCTTGATTTCCTTCTTTACTGCCCATCAACCACAGGCCCCAATTTTACTGAGAGAACCTAATTTGAAGAATGAAAACTACCTGTACAAGTTGAAAGAGATCTTTTTGCTTTTATCATTTTTCTATCTTGCCAAGCAAAAAGGAGTGAACCTTGCTTATTTCATACTGAGAATTATACTTAGAAAATGTAGTTCATGTGACTTCTTAGGACTTGCGATTTCTTCCCCTGCCTCTGTCTCTCTTTTTCTATAAAATTTGTAAACTATCTTCTAGCTCTAAGACCTTTTTGAGACTCAAGGAAACCTTGGTGAGTCTGGGGAGATGCAGGAACAAAGCAGAAGAGATAGTGACTGAAGAACTCTTCGTGTTGGGGATGGGGGGTGGGCGATGTAGAGATATTTGGATAACATATTACCAGAGCTCTTTATAAAGACATAGAACTCAGGGATAGAAGGCTTAATTTCTTTTTCTTTAGAAATGGTAGGGAAAGTTATTTTTAAATTAAGAACTGAGCTACAGAAGAAAAGTGAAATTGGGCTATAAACTTGGCTAATCAAGTTTCAGAAAATGTCTTATGGATGTTAAGCGAAAATTAGGAGCCAGCTAGGATGACTTTCCCTGTGTTTTTGGCAATTTTTACAAAAATTTTCTCTAAAAAATAATACTGACAGTATGAGAAGATGTATGACCCAACTCAGATGTAATAGGCTGGAGCTGCATATTGTGATGCTATCTGAATGATAACAGGCAGTTGAGTTAAGGATGAGATGGCTTATGTTGTCTGTAAACTATATGAGAAAGGCATCTGCATTTTGCACTTTTCCCATAGGCCAGCCTACAGCCAGGGTGTGTGTACAGGGAAATAGATGTTGTCCATTCACACACGTTTTAGTTTCTGTGAGATGAAGTCATGGAGTGGAACAGTATAAAGCTTACTTAACAGGTGATCTCTATGATACTCAGAAGATTCTAGCCAGCTTTTGGGAAAATTAAAATGCACTGTTCTTTTTGTTCATTATTCAAATGTTTGACCTAACATTTGAAGGTCACTATAATGGGAGTGACTGACTTGTATAAAATGCACATCTTTCCTGGCGACTTTGTGTGACTACCATGGTCAGTTGCTTCTCATTCATATGGTACACCCAGAGCTTGACCGACCATATTTCACACTCACAACAACTCTTTAGATTTCCCATTTTGTTGATGAACAGTTGAAGGCTCATATAGTTTATGAGATTTGCTCAAAGCATTAGCTGTTGAATCAAGAGGTCTACAACTCTAAAATGAGATTTCCAAAATTATTTACCAGAAGGGAAAAACTCAGGAGAGATTGGACTTGAGATCAACATTATTAAGGAGTGGAAGGTGTTTCTAAGCAAGTCATTAATTTGTCATTGAGGGCACTATTTTAGAAAAGTATTTATAGTGGGACACCTGAAAACCATTTTTCCTCCTTTGAAATTATTTCTTAAGTGACTTTATGGCAACAAAATTAGGTGAGTATGATTCTGCTGTCCTAGACTAGTATCCCATAATACTTAGACTATTATTAACTATTACAAGAGGCTGCAAAAAATGTCATGGAAATAAAGTAATTAAAAGCCCTACAGTTAATTTCCTTTTTTCTTTTTCTTTTTTCTTTTTTTATTTTCTATATTTTTTATTTACATTCCCAATGATTTCCCCTTTCCCAGTTCCCCCTCCCTGAAAGTCCCATAAGCCCTCTTCCCTCCCCGTTCCCCAGTCAACCCCCTCCCTCTTCTCTGTCCTGGTATTCCCCTACACTGCTACATCCAGTCTTTCCAGGACCAGAGATCTCTCCTAACTTCTTCTTGGAAATCAATTGATATGTGAATTGTGTCTTGGGTATTCCAAGCTTCTGGGTTAGAATGGCTAAGATCAAAAACTCAGGAGACAGCAGTTGTTGGCGAGGATGTGTAGAAAGAGGAACATTCCTCCACTGCTGGTGGGATTGCAAGCTGGTACAACCACTCTGGAAAGCAGTCTGGCGGTTCCTCAGAAAACTGGGCATGACACTCCCAGAGGACCCTGTTATACCACTCCTGGGCATATACCCAGAGGCTTTACCTGCATGCAATAAGGACACATGCTCCACTATGTTCATAGCAGTCTTATTTACAGTAGCCAGATGCTGGAAAGAACCCAGATGTCCCTCAATGGAGGAATGGATACAGAAGATGTGGTATATTTACACAGTGGAATACTACTCTGCAATTAAAAACAATGAATTCATGAAATTCCTAGGCAAATGGTCAGAACTTGAAAATATCATCCTTAGTGAGGTGACCCAATCACAAAAGAACACACATGGTATGCAGTCACTGATATGTTAATTTCTTAATGTGAATAAAATGAACATAATCACCTCTAGAGTACAAACAAACATTAAAAACCCAGCCCAAACTAAACAACAACAACAAAATCAACACTGACAACAAAAACCAAAAATCCAACCTTTTAATCCTAGTTAAGCTTGGTTACAAAAGTCTCCTAGCATTCTTGAGGCAGAAGCAGGAGGCTTGCCACAGGTTCAAGGTCAGCTTGGTCTGCATGGTGAGTTCTTGGTCAGTTAGGGCTTTATATTAAGACTTTGTCTCAAACAAAATCAACCCCCCCCCCACACACAAACCAATAGACAACAACAAAACCATCTCCAAATTAAGTAAAACATAATGAAAAATGCCCTTCAACCTTGTGTGCTTAGTATAACTAAGAGAAGTTTTCAATTTTTTTATAAGTAAGAACAAAAGATGCTAAAATACAGAGCACCCTAACCACGTTTTAAGCTTGAGGTTCTGTGCCCCAAAGCTGGCAAGGAGGGGACTGAGGAAATAATACACTGGAGGCACTGAAATGTGACTGATCTTCAATTCTGTCCTGTGCTGGGACCTTAGCTTTTGTTGAGATAGCTCATTTAGTTGCTGATAAACTCAGGAAACAGGAAGAAAAAAAAAAGAAAAGAAGAAAGAAACCTTGCATACTGTTTATCTGGCTTCACAGCATGACTTAGAACTGTAAGCAGTTGCAGCTAGAAGGAATTTCCCAGCCAACTCCCTCATTTTGGAGAGGAGGCCTGGAGAGGTGAAGTTACTTTTCCAAAGCAGTACTGTTACTGTTAGCTAATGGAAGAGCTGGGAGTAGAAGCCAGAACTAATGAAGTTTAAACTTAGTGTTCATGTGGATTCGCATGGTGGTAGGAATCCAAGAAAGAAGAAGCCCGGGAAGGAATGAGAGCAGTCTGTGAATGAAGGTCGATCTAAACCAGATGCAACTGAACTAACAAATACATAACCAGCTTCAGTATGACAAAATTAGACAGGGCTAAGTCATTAACCTTGCAAGGGGAAATTTATAAGCATTGACTCAATTTGACCTTAAGCCAATCATGTCTTTCCATTTACCAGCATCCCAAGAACACACTCACAGATGCAGGCACATATGCACACACAGTATACCCCTTCAGACTTCTCTCTGTGAGACCATGGACTTAAGACATGTTTAAGTCTTGATAAGATTTCCTAGTAAGCTATGTGTTTTGATAATTAAATATGATATAATTGCTAATTGCATAAAATGTCTGAAATGGTTCATAAATAAGAGACATTCTTACAGCTTTGAACTCTGTTACAGGCTGTTTCTCCTAGCTTGGTAAAACTGTCAGCGTGGAGGGCAGCTTACACTGCTTCCGGATGCGCACAGAATCTCTTCCTTTCTGAGCACTGGGAGGGTTTTGCCTCTTTTCTTTGTCATGTGACTTCCCTTGGACAATGATGTGAAAGAGGAAGTGATGGGTGCTTCTCAGGCTCTAAGTAGTATGCTCAGGAGCATGTTCATCCTATGTTTGCTCTTTTCTAATGCACAGATCAGTGCTTGATACATTATCCTGGAACCTATCATTGAGTTGAGAATGTATAAAGAGGAGCTTCAGTCATCCGAGGATGCACACTTACAAAGAGAATCAATCCTTTGGTGTTTAAGCCATTCAGCTGCTGGTGGTGTTCACTTTTACAGCAAAGTTTAGACAATCTTGATGGAAAGAACACTCTTAATAGGCTCACCGTGTTCAAGAACAACATATTTAATCACTAATGAAAATGTGCCCTTGCATGCCGACAGATTGAGAGAGGCCGAGTTACTTGTATCGATGTTCTAGAGAAAGTTGGGCAGTCAGAATATCTTCTTCCAGTTGGATGTTGCTGTAACATTTAAGACTCCTCAGAAACAGCTCTTTAACTTTATCTTACCTATAAGAAAAATATACTGAAATATATCACCTTCTGTTTTCTCAGATGGGGATACTAATATTTTTAGTTTAAATGGCAGATTATGGTTATGAAGGTGACAAGAAGAATTTGCTCCATCTATGAATAATGGTTTGCCTCTTGCCTGCAAAAAAAGTTCAGAAAAATTTCCATTAACTCTTTCTGGGTTGATCAAGGTTGATGGACCTGATGTACCATAAAGAAGGCAGCTAGGACCTTATCACACACTAGCAACTCTACCATTTGCATGAGTCCGGTGAGACAGAACACAGACAGTGAGTCAAACAATGTTACCTAATCATCCACAGATAGGCAGTGAGGAGTCACAGATACCAGGAAGCATGACATACTGACTTCCCAAAGTTAAGGAAAGTTCAGGATGGGTAGAGTCTCACCCATGTGTGCCCCACCCACATCTTTTTGCATTTCTAGCATATTCTAAAGCTATTCTAAGGACTACATAACATAAGAAGGGTAAGAGCTGGCTCTACCACAAACATCTAAGAGTCAATTCTGCGCGTATCTCCTGAAAGACCATCATAGTGATTGGCACATGGTAAGACGTAATAAATATTGCTTTGGGGTATTTTTAGTGCCACAGATCCTTTCTACCAAGAAAGCTGTGCTTAGCTTAGAAGAATAAGGTCCTGTAAATTCCACAGTAGCCCAGAGTCAATGTCTAAGTGAGGACAGCAAAAAGTCATGCTTATTGAGAGGTAGAAAAATAGCTTTTTGCAGCAGGCAGGAAACTCAAAACAAACAAACAAACAAATAAACAAAGTAACAAGGTAACCAAAAACAGTTGCTTTTGGCCTTCTTGCACATTTTATGTTTTGGGATGAGCCTGAATGACTTGGTCCATATGCCAATCAAGCATTGATTTAGGATGAGCCTGGTTGGCTAGCTGAAAGGCAGATTCTGATTGGTTGGTAGGTCCAATGATTTGTAGAAAGCTAGTAAAACAAAACAAAACAAAAACAAAAACAAACAAACAAGCAAAACACCCGGAAAAATCTGGAAAACAAAGGGAGGCAGATGGTCAGCTGACATCTTGATGTCTTGGGTTGTTTTGTATTTCAGTTTCTGAGCTCATTTATTTAGGTAATTTATTGTAAAACCTTCAGGATCCACCAGAACATAGCAACATCTTGTTTTCCTTGGGCCTCTATTCCCCACTAACTACCTATATAGAGCTTCCCTCCTAACATTTATGAATATGACTATTATTTCTTTTTTAATATGAACCACACCCTTCTTTCCTCACTCATCTTATTCACTACTTACTGTTTAACTTTTATCTCACATCTCTGAAATTCCTTATAATGTGGTCAGATGAGTAGCTCACTATTAGAATGAACAACTTCCTAGTAGGCATTCTTACTGTGTATAGGTGTACCATAGTGTGTAAACTTCATACAAGTATGTGAGTGACCCTGTTGTCCCTGCTTCTTGATGTTTCCTTGTATAATCCCATCTTCTTGAGTGTATGCTGGTTTGTTGAATCAGTTTCAACAAATAGAACATAGTAGAATTGATTGGATGTCACTTACCAAATGTCTATAGCTTCTATCTTCTTCCCTTAGCCAATCATTTATTATGCAATTAGGGCAATTAAACAGTTTATAGACTGGTTCATGAAGTCACCAACTAAGTTTGGCAATAGCCACACATATAAGTTTGGAAGGACATTTATCACAGTTAAACCTTAGCATGACAGCTGTCTTGGTTGACAGCTTGATTGACAGCCACTTGTCAAACTACTGAGATTTTACTTGCTCTGTTTTTTCAAAGACATTGTGTCTTGGGATGCCATTAAGTATAGTGGACCCTACTGTTAACCCAGGAAAGCAACAACAAAAAAAACTATTTTGAGAGAAGACTTTACTGGACAAGGACTAACTTAGGAGAATGAACCCAGTAAGGGACAGAGGCTCACAGGACAATGGTGCTTAGAAGCCATTTTCCTCAAAGGTTTTTAGTTCTAATCGTTCAGTTTACACAAATGTAAATGTTGTAATGTTTTGAAATGTGGAGACAATGAGAGCTGGACTAACCCAGTCCAGGTCTGGCACTTCATAAAATAGAAGATCAAGACCCAGGGAGGATGTCTTAATGTGTTCCACATCAACATAGTCCAGTCACACACAGGACTGGATGCCAAGATTCCCAGCATCCTGCCCAGGGCTCTTTCAGTTATATCACGCTAGCTCTTTCCTTACAGTCGGAAAAAAGGAAAATTGTTTAGGAGTAACTGTTTCAATTCTACAATTAAAAAATATTTTACTTTCAATTACATGTATTTGCATGGGGTAAGTATGTCCACATGAGAGTACATATACCCCTAGGCCCAGAAGAGGGAACTGGATTTCCTAGGGAGTTACAGAGGGCTGTGATCTTCCTGATGTGAATGCTGAGAATTAAAGTTGGGTCCCCTGAAACAGCCCTGGGAGAACACTTCATAAAGATTTTTAGAAACTTACAATTTTCTTTATTTTAATAAGCATCAAGACTTTTTTTTCAAAAGTCTGAATAGAAACTAGGCATTATTCTTTCATACCTATTTAATGAATACCTAGTATGTGCTGGGCAATACATACACAACACACATAGACACACACACACACACACACACACACACACACACTATGTTCTTGCAATTATTGAAAATACTTGCTGGATATACCAAGATTTATGTCATCACCAATAAATATACATTTGTTCTGACAGACAGAAATCTTCAAAGTTTCAATTATTTGATCTCAATAATAATCCAAAGCTTTAGAGAGAGCTGAGATGCACATTTGTTTCTTGTGAGCTTCAGTGACATTGTATGAATTTGCAGTAAGAGTCACGTACTGGAAACAGCATGGCATGGTGTGCTATGGCAAGTCATACAGGGAGAAACAGTTGGTTCTCTGACTAAAAAGATAGAGACAGTTATAGAATAGCCGCTGTCAACTTGTGGGTTGCAACCCCTTCTGGGGGTTGAATGACTCTTTCATAGGGATCTCCTTAGACCATTGGAAAACACAGATATTTACATTATAATCCATAACAGTAGCAAAATTACAGCTGTGAAGCAGCATTGAAAAATAATTTTATGGTTTGAGGTCATCACAACATGAAGAACTGTATTAAGGGGTCTCAGCATGAGGAAGGCGGAGAGCCACTGTTATGAAACAACCTGCCAAATAAACAGTCTTCAGTTCTTTCGTTCCTCACTGATAAGACCCCTGGCTATAAAGCCTTGTGGCAGTCCATTTTTGATCAGTTATAGCCTCTAAGGCTATGAATTACATTGGCATGGTCACTAATCATTTGCTGAAAATTTGCTGCTTAATAACCTGTGATAAGCTCTAAGTATCTACTCTGTGCAGAATTATAGCTTAACTACTTTTAATGTTTGGCTTTGAATTCCACAGAGAGACTCCACAAAATAAATACTATTGCAATGCACATCACACAGAGGAGAAAAATGCTTCACAAGGAGAAGTCAAAGAAGAAATTTAAACCCTCAGAATGTGGCTACTTCTGTAATTTTTTCTACCTCTGTCTCACTGTGGATGTATTTAAAAAAAAAAACTTTTTACTGATTTTTGTGAGATTCCCATCATGTGCCCCAGTCCCACTCATCTCCTATCCTTTCATATCTACCCTCTGCCCTCACAACCTTGCCATGAAAAGAAAAAAATAAATAAATAAAAGAAAGCAAAGCACAGAAAACATCTTGTCCTGAGAGCTGTAGTGTGTCAAAGTGTGTCCTACAGAACAGCCTTGTGTTCACAGATCCATTACTTGGCAAATGTTCATTGAAATGAGTCATTCGTCTGGTTTGAGGCCCTGGCCTCGGCTATACTATTAATATTAGATTCTCACTGAGATACCTCTTGGTTACCATGTTATTGCCCCGTGTTATAGAGATCCTTCAGCTTTGGATTTGCAGGACTGGCCCTTTCACATGCTTTAACAATTCATAGATGAGGTAGATTTGGGGGTGGGTCAACTCAAGGTCCTGAATCTGGGTCTGAATGGGAGCTTAGTTGGTCAGCCTGCTGACCTTTCCTTAACCACACCACCAAGGTGAGCTCTCCAGTATTGCCCACCCAGTCTTCTGTCTGCAGTGGCAAGGACAGCGTCCTGCTGTTGCTTCCATACCAAGGGCCTGCCAACCCATGCCCTTGCCACCAAGGCCAGTTCTACTGTTCTGCCCAGTTGAGGTGTGGAGGTCCACTCTCCTGAGTGCTGCAGCAGGCAAGGGGCTGGGTCAGCTCTCCCACTGGTTTACCTCTGACTTAGCCACTACATCTAGCTCTACTGTGTTGCCCAGGTGAGGTGCATGGCCCACGCTCCTAAATGCTGTAACTGGTGAGAGATGAGGCCAGCTCTGCAAAGCCCTTGGTCCCAGATGACTGCCCAGGCAAGAAATGTCTGCATGGTCTTTAGTGGAAATATGAACTATGGACAGCTACACAGATCCCTGCTGCTCATGCCCATGGAGCCATACATAGCTCTCAGGGCAACATGAGCCTTGGGTGGCCGATCAGGCTACTCACAACAGGCTATTCCTCCCCACCCTTATGTCTGAGAGTTCCAACTCTTTTCATAGTGCTCAAGATGTTCTGCTTCTCTTTCTCTCCCATCTGTTCACCACCTACTTGCACATTGTAGTGGCTCCTGCTGAGGGGGGCCATTGGCTTATGAGTCACTGTGTGTCCTCCCTCTACTTGCCTGCTTGAACCTTGTATAGTGGCTGTGGGTGGGCATACGTGTCTGTAACTCATTATGGTGTGGCAGTGGGCTGGTCCCTGGGTGTCCTCCACTGACCCACTCCACTGTCATGGCGACACACAGGTCTCTGTGGCCTCTGCCTGCCTGTGCAGCATGGGGTGAGAGATACATCATAAGTGAATTTTTTATTCAATACCTTAAAGGGGCAAAAAAAAAAAAAGTCTCCTGAAATGAAAGTCTCTGGTCCTGTCATCAAGGTAGTAAGAATCACATGATGCGGTCAGCAGTCAGTAATGAGATCTGATGCCCTCTTTTGGTGTGTGTGAAGACAGCTACAGTGTACGTACATATAACACATAAATAAATCTTAAAAAAAAAAAAAAAGAAAACCCTATCTATTGCTTCCTGGCCTTTTGGCTTAGATCAAGTGAAGAAAGTTCTATCTAGGAAGCAAATTGCAGATCAATTTGGAACCATCAATTTGGAAGAGAGAAATGACAATTTTAAATTTTTGAATACAGTTTGTGATGGCTATCCATGGTCTCCTCCAGGCTTCATCTAAGGGAACTAGATGATGCTAAGCCTATCTTCCACATGAGGAAGCTGAGGTTCTCAAGAGAAGCCATGCCACCTTGAAGCTCTTAGTAGGATGCAAACAACCCTCCTTTACATCTCCCAAAGCATGTTGACCTTCCACTGTGCTGCTAGCATGTTCTACTGCTGGTTCAGGTGATAATGTCTCACTACTCTTTTTGTAAGGATTTCTGCAAGTGAGAATACTAAAAAATAAAATATAATAAAATAAAACGCGAAACAAAACAATCCACAAACATTGCTATATGTTTGGGGAAGGAAAAAAATACTGAAATGGCTGACAAAGGTCAAGTTTTTCCAGAAATCACAGACTGAATCAAAGAAAAGCTTTTAAACTTTATACAATTGAATAAAGAAGAAAAAGTACTGAACTTACGGTGTGAATTTTCAGAACGGTGGTGGTTTCTGATTCTTAGAATCCTACAGTTAGCAGAAGGCCACCCCAGGGAATCGTGTTTTCTGTGACCCTTTGTGCATGGATGGTTACTTCCACTTTGCTATTTGGCTGTTTGTCTTTCCCCCTCAGTTCTCTTTATTTGCTCATGGTCAATTCTTTTGGATCTTCTTACCTTTCTATGAACCATAAATGATTCTTTGACATTTTGTCCCATTTTTTAAGAAGTAGCCTTTCCAAGATCCAAATTGCCTAGAATGTTTGGGTCAGTGGTCATCAAATGCTAATCCCATATCAGATGTGCTGAGAGGATGCTGCCAGCCCCGCTTCAGTGAAAGACTGAAAGAATGGAGGGAGCTTCAGTCAACACTAACTTCGCTCTACACCAACAGCTTTATAGTATGATATTATCTTCTGGCTTATTTTGTAGTTCAGTATTATTTTGTTTCACGAAATGATTTTGAGGATAGATGATTATTTTAGTAGTCTGTGGATTCATCATTGTTGAAAGCATCTAGTTCCATTGATAAGAGTCTAGTATTGGATATTGATCCAATAGAGAAATGTTTTAATGGTAGGGTTTATTTTTTTTATTTATGTGGATGTCTTGCCTGCATATATATCTGTGTACCATATGTATGAAGAAACCAGAAGAAGACATTGGATCCATTGAAACTGGAGTTACAGGCAGTTGATAGGCCCATGTGGGTGCTCAGATCTAAACCCAGGTTCTCTGAAGGAGCAACCAGTGCTCTTAAGTGCTAATCCATTTCTTCAACTCCAATGGTGGAGTTCTTGATACTTTTGATATGATAGATAAATTCATAGGTTGCTTTCCAGATTAAGTTAGGACTGGGAGAGATGTATTACCAGGATAGAGTGCTAACCTTGCAAGTGTAAGATTAGAGTTCAGATCCCCAGATCCCCATAAATGCTGGAAGTAAGAAGTAGCCTGCCTGTAATCACAGGACACTTGGGATGGGTAGATAGGGAATTCCTGGAGTAAGCTGTAACTAGTAAGCTGTAACTAGCAAGCTGTAACTAGTAACTAGTAACTAGACTAGTAGACTCAGTGAACTCTGAGTATACAAAGAGCCTTTCACAATATATAAGATAGAGAATAGCTAACATATACCTTCCCACATGTCCCCAGACACATGCACAAATAGTTAGGCGCATCATACACACTCAGAAAAGATTACAGCATGTGTGTGTGTGTGTGTGTGTGTGTGTGTGAAGTAGCATATATGTTGCTAGTATTCTTGACTTTTAAGCAACATATTGACTTTCTCTCATGACTGTTCTTCTTTGATATAGGAGACAGCTCAGTGCCATGTGGTATCAAGTCTTCTTGCTGTGCTCTACTTAAATGTTAGTAGTAACCTTGAAGTTTAGATTCAATAGCCAAATTGCCCCCTACATTTTTATCGATCTTCTCTGTAGGATGATATTAACATCTAAAAATAATTAACTGAAGGCCTGTGCTGGTTGAGTTTTGTCAATTTGACACAAATCTAGACATATCTGGGAAGAGGGAACATTAATTGAGAAAACTTCTTCATAAGAATGGCCTACTGGCAAGTCTTTGGGTAGTGTTTTTATTAATGACTGATGTGAAAGGCCTAGCCCATTGTGGCTAATGATCCCTGAGAATATGAGAAAACAGGCTGAGCAAGCTACAGGGATCTTGCCAGCAAACAGCACTGTTCCATGCCTTCTGCTTTAGTCGATAACTCAAATTCCTGCCCTGACTTATCTCTATGATGGGCTATAACTGTAAGATGGAATAAACCCTTTCTTCCCCAAGTTACTTTTGGTTATGGTCTTTACCACAGTAAAAGAAACCTAAGTAAGACAGAAATTGGTATCAGGAGTGGGGTGGTGATATGACAGACCTGTCCATATTGTTTGGGAGAGGATTATGGAAAGAGTTTGAAATTTTGGGCTAGAAAATACATTGACAGTTCAGAGATTGGGCTGTTGTGGAAATTCGGAACATATTGATGAGATTAGTGCAGGCAATGGAGTCCTTGTTTGTGAAGTTACAGATAGAAGGCTCTATTGGGGTCCTTCATGAGCTTTATGAGTATTCAGTTGTTACAGTTCTGATCAGCAAAGGCTAAAGAATCTGATGTAACTAACAAGAATCAGAATCATTAAAGTGAAACATTTGCTTTACTAGGTCAATAGACGTTGGTTAGCTGGAGCTGAGAAATTAGTGGTGATTATGGAGATACTGTATGATTGAAGTGGAATCATCTGGGATATTTCCTCAAGGTAGGCACACAGAAGCTGTAATCCAGAGAAGCCGTGACTGCATCTTGTGCTGGTAGCCAAACTTGGTAATGTGTAAGAGACTCTCAGGTAGTACTGGTTCTAAAGGCATAAAGGGTCGATGGAGGGTGGTTGAAACTTATCAACCAGACCACTGTGGGCAGTACTGTCCTCGGGCAGGTGGTGCTCAGTAGTATAAAAATGTCAGACTGAGCAAGCCTATGGAGAATAAGCTGGTAGACACTGTTCCACCATCCTGTCTCTAATTCCTGCATTGACTTCACTTCATAATCAACTACAACTGTAAGATAAAATAAACTCCTTCCTTCTCAAGTTGCTTTTGGTCATGATTTTTATCACAGCAATAGAAACCTAATAAATGGCCTACGTGGGATCTGCCAAAGCATCTTACACTGGCCCATTACTATTGCCTTCTTTCACTGTAGACTCACAGCCAGATGCATTGTCAAGTAGTACTACCCAGTTTTACCTATGGAATGTTCACTGCTATAAAATACTATAGCCACAGCAATAATTTACCCCTAAAATGTACAGTTTCTAATCCAAAATATGTTGCCTTTTAATGCTATAGTTAATAGTCTGTCTTTATGGGAAATTTGTTCTTTTTTGAAATCTTTCTTTTTAGACCCAGTCATTCTCTCTCTGGGCCTTGCAGCCCCATATATAAATGAGTCAATATATAAAACACTAAGAAGAGCGTAGCAAACACCGTTTTCTCAGTCCGACTTATTGGATGAGCTGATAAATGGCCATAGTTCATTTTCAATCACATTGCAGTAGGGACTGTGGAAAGTGAACCTCAGAAGGTAACAGGACTTCAGGCCCAGTGATTTGCTCTTTGCTCATAAATCCCCAGTCCTACCTCTAACACCAGGAATGGAACTTTACTTTGTCTCTGGGCAGCTTTCTGGTTGGATGTGTGCCCTGTTGGCTTGCTTGCCTTATTGCCTTTGAGCAGTCAATCTGGTTCATGTTTTAAGCACATTTTACCTGTGCCCGGGATTTTACTGGAAGCGGGGGGGGGGGGGAGTATTTGAATTTCTTTCTGCTTGTCATTATAGCACTGATTTGTTCACTCACGAACCTGCTCCTTTTGTCTATTTTATGTATTGGGGCAATAGTGTTAGTGTGGGCACCAAGGAAGAGAAATTTATGTAGACCTACAACTTTCTCCTTCTTCTGCCACAAATGTATGTGTGTTTATGTGTGTACATGCTCAGAGTAAGTTTACATCAAAGGATTTAGGTCATTTTAGTCCCTCAACATGGACATGAGATGGCATAAAGTTTGGGCACTGCTTAAGTTCTACTGTACAGTAGCTCCCAAGTCTGGGTCAATAGGAAAGGCTTGCTCCCTGGAGTAGACTTTGTGCAAGGGGGACTGAGTGCATTATTGCTGGCTTATTATTATTACAGCACAGCAGAGGAGAAGGAAGTGTAAGTATAGCCTTGCCAAACGCAGCACTCAGTCAAGCATGATTCCAGATGTTTGTATAGAACATCACAACTCTTGGAGTCAATTTTATGATTCTCACTCACAGATGTAGAAATAAGCTCAAAGGAATGAAGTTACTTCACTTGAGACCCCTAAGTGAGGAGTGGAGAAGGTTGGATTTTGAACCCATTTACTATATATTATATATGTTTATATTTTCCTTGTTTATATATCATACATACACAGAGGTGTCCTCTATAGCTCTTGATCTGATTTTTTGAGACAGTAGCTCTTCCTGAATCTGGAGCTACTCTTACTGGCTAGACCCTGGGATGCTTCTGTGCTTGCTTCCTAGAACTGGGATGACGGGTATGTGCTGCTGTGCCAGGTGTTGAGAGCTGAATGCAGATTCCCATGTTTACACAACAAAGTACTTTACCCACTAAGGTACCTCATTTGTTCTGTCTTGCTCATGTTATTAAATATTGATCATCTTTTTTCTTTACTATCATTTGTTTCTTGTAAAACGGTATCCTTATATTCATTTATAACACTTTATCCCTTCCGTTTATTCCTTTAGGCCCCATTTGCTGGTCTATCTGACAATAGTCATTGTGCCTTGCCATATATTTGTAACTGATTTACTAAAAGTGCAAGTTATAAGGATAAAACCAAAAGTACTCTCTTTTCTTTATTTCTAGCTCTCTGTGTCATATGGAAATCTCTTTTCCTTCTGGCCTCCTTAATGTCAGGTTGGAAAGATTCTATCAATCAATTTAAGACACTTTGTAATTAGGGCAATCTCATCTCAGTACTTGAAGACCAGGTCTGTTTTCTGTTACACTTTACTCTCAAACTGCTTTTCCCTCCCTCTGCAAAGGATAGTGAGGGTGGTGAGTGACGAGAGCTTCTAAACTGACCATGCGGCTTAGTTTTCTTGGGGACGGTTCTGGTTTATGCCTGTTGTCTGGGAGTTATTAATGACATGCCCTGTTTCCAAATTGGCGAGTTCCTATGCAATATATAAGACTATTTTCCTTATCTTCTCTGTTCCTTCCATGTTTGTTCAGTTGAGATATGGAGAGGAAAGGCAGGATCTCCATTGTCAGGCTGCTTGGTTATGATGTCCCCAATGGCCTCTGTGTGGTAGAGTCTCAATGTCCCCTGTCTTGTGGGTTGAGTTTACGGTTCTTCAGAAAGCTATGCAGAAGCTTCAGACAGCATGGCTTCCTGACTAGAGAACTCTAATTCCAGACAGTTCACCACATTACCTATTGTTCTCAGCAACTATGCCCTGGCACTTCTGGCTTCCCACCAGGACCATTTACCTTGTAGGAAGTACCACCGTGAAACCTGTGAGACTGAAAAAGGATGATGGAACTAATTCCAACAATGGCATCCCCACAGCACCTCAGCTCTGCTCACCCCAAGTCTTCTCACAGGGACTAGGACAGGTGGCCAGATGAGGATATTGGAGGGCAGACTCAGTTTTGGTGCCTCTCAGTGACTCTTAGGCACATACCTGGCTCAGGATTCTTTGAAACTCTGGTATGGAAGATCTACCATCACTTTCTTAAATTCAGTCTTAGCTAAGCCCCAGAAGAGCAAGAAGAATCCTGCTTGGCAATGGGGTTGTGTTGCTCAGGGTATCAATTTCCCTGACATGCATCCCTGTGAATACCCCAGCCACATACCACAGTGACTTTCAGTTCCGTTTTGGTTTGGATTTTTCCTGGTAAGTTTATTTTCCTTGATTTGAAGATATTAGTTACACACCGGAGATAGAGCAGGCTTCTTCTTTGCCTACCCTCTTGTCAACTAATGATACTTCCTTTGCTTGCAAGCCAATTCATCCACTTAATATTTCTCAAGGACAGAGAAACATCTGTCCAGCAAACAACTGCTTGTGCTAGATGCCCTCATTTAGCATGCCTGGTCTTCCTTTTCTAATTTCTCTAAAATTAAATTGAAACTTCCTCTGAAGGTGGAACCATGTGCCACTGGTATTTGTATTTGTGGAAATGAAGCATAATGTCTGACTGTTTGTAGTGATGCCGAAACAATCTGCTTAATGCTGGTTTTCCCTCTTTCATCACACTGGTGCCTCTTGTGATGATGCATAAATATTTAGAGCACCTAGACATTTATCCCATGTTATATGGGACAAATGAAGTCACTTTGCTTCATTTCCTGGGCTGCATTAAGTAACAAAGATTCGTTCTGAGAATATGCCATCTCATGCAAACACGTTTCTCACAAACTGCTTCCTTTGCAACAATGTCAGGAAGAGTCTTGAATAGGTCTCAGAAAACCCACACATTGCGGTCCTGTTTACCAATCCGGGTGAACGGCCAGGTTCTTCCCAAGCAGTCACTGGAACAGTTGTTATTGCTAACTTTTCTGAGCATGCTCTTTCCTTTGTTCAGCCGTTTCTCTTTTGCAGTATCCCAGGTAGAAACGGCCTGTTCTGAGGCACAAGCAGGGTTGCCTCTGCTCATAAACATGGAAATGAACAAATGTGTTCCCTGAAGCTTTGCAGCAGTGTCAGGAAATGGTCTGCTTGCAATGCTGCATTTCAATAGGTCTGGAAATTCTGCCGAGTTTGGGTTGACTCCAGAAAAACAGTTTATAAAAGTGTGCAGGGAGGAGAGGCATCAAAACAACCATTAGCAGAGGACACCGGTTCTCTTGCGTCCTCTTAGGCTCTGCTGGTTACAGGGCAGTGAGTGTCGCTGGAGCGTGGCTGTGTGCTGTGCTGGTGGTTTGCATTTCTGAAGAGTGGCTTGGAGGAAGTCTTCCTTTGCAGTTTTTGTGTCTCAGAGGTCCCTGTGTCCCTTTGGCTGGGAGGTAGTGACTCTTCTCTTGGAAGCAAACAGGGCTCAGAGTTGACCCCTTGCAGAGCTGGAGAACCTCATGACTCAGCTGTGTATCTAGGGTAGCTTATAGTCCTTTCCTAAGCATGCCTGGGATATATGGATGACTAAAAGTGATTTCTGTTGACAGGAATGTCTCCAGCATTACACTCAGCTCAACAACGGGTCTCTTCAGGTGTCTTGAGCCAGGCAAATATCTTGTGACACGAATATGTGAATGCTGAATGCTGAAGCTCCATTCTTTCTTCTTTTAGCTGTGTTGTTGAGACAACCCCATGCTAATTATTATCAACTCAGTAAGGGATTTCTGGTTTGTGGAAAGGTCTAAAATGAGTTTTCAAATTATAAGATTGATGGCATTTCAGAGACATAAAATCTCAGTCGTTTCCTTCCTTGTGGTTTTTCTCTCTTTGCTCCAGGGATTCTAGTTCCGTGAGAGCCAGAGGACACAGCCTGAGTAGTGCAGTTGGGGGCCAGGGATCCTCTGGTTTTTACTAGTTCTTGGAAGAAGCACAAGGCATTGTGGCTACCTTATGGTATTTGCATCGTGGTATTTTAGAAGTCTCCCTGGTACCCTGGAAAGGAATTTAAAACAAGATGCAACTAAAGATTTAGGTTTACTGTTTTTCCCTCCACGATGCAATTTGAGGATGATTTTGAGGGACTCCCCCCAATACCTTAAGAGGCATCCACAATAATGTTTTCTCAACCCATAGTGCTGCACACCTGGATTCTGACATATATATACTTTGTGACTTTAGTCAAGTCACTTAACCTCTCTGAACTTTAGCTTCCTCAAGAGCAGACTACGGAATGGCAATTCTATGTAAGTCATAGATTTTTCCTAAGGCCTCAGTCATTGAATAGTTGTGAAACTGTTGGTGGGACGAGTATCTGCTGGAATCGTCATGTTGCCTAGGCAACGCTGGTCAGCAGTTTAATACACGGGCCTCAAAGTTATTTTTAATGATTGCTACTTTTTTCTTTTACCTTTTAGTTTTTGAGATTATAAAACAATTACATCATTTCCCTCTTCCTTTTGCTTCGTACTTTTTGACGTTAGAGGTTGGACCGCAACCACTTCTCACAATCATGGCTCTGGTGAAAGTTTTACTTTCAGTCTTTACTAGTTTCAGAACTCTTTGTTGAACCTATCTCGGTCCTGATTCCCACGCAGCATAGTGTATTAGTTCTCCATATGAATTTTAATGAACTTTGAATCTGTTGGTTAGTGTTGTTGAAATCTTGATGCAAGGCTGTAAATGTCTTTTCAAGCACACACCTCCGTGTGCCTCCTCTGTGCTGAGCAGCAGTTATGAAGCTGAAACCAGGGATCAGACTGTAACAGGCCAGCAAATGGCTCAGAGTCTTCTGGAATAAGTTTTTGCACTGTAAGCACTTCATTACTTGTCTATAAATTATATATGTTTAAAAGGGAGCAGGAGGCGAGGGAACTGGCTTAGCCCATCCGCACAAAACATTTCTCCAGGAATGTTCCTATCCCAAAGCACAACAGGAAGCTTACTGCTAAAGAGAAGTGGTAGCTAAAACAGAGTGTGTCAAGAGATGACTGGAAAAGAATGGGAAGCATACAAGGTTAGCAGAGAACTGAACTTTGCCCTCCTCTAGGAATACTTTCTGTCAAAGCATGTGTGAGAGAGTCTACACATCTCAAGGGGAAAGTTTGTTTTCATATGTGGGCACATAGACACATATACATATAAGTGTACACACAAATCTGGCACTTGCATTGCAAATAACCCAACAGTATTATAACAGTAGCAGAGTTTTCCAGGATGCATGTATTAATAATTTCTTTCATGCTAACATCATGCTTTAGCTTCAGTCTTGTATCTTTTCCTCTTTTGACCCTTTCTGAGTGTATTCGGCTTTCTGATTTGATTAGAAAGATGAGACTATATACTCTACTGCCAGAATTATTCAAAGATTTAATAAGATTGATCAACTATCATCTATATCAAAGGACTGTAGTAAGTAAGTTAATGCACTATTTGTTTGATTGTTTCAAAATTCTTTTTGGGAAAACAAAGGTATGGGTCTTATTATGACATTTTTGTACATAACTGTGTGTCATTATACTTTGTCACAGTTTGTCCTGCGGTTTTTGATGGGTTCTGCTACATAACCAGGATTGGAAAACCACAGAGTTATGAATAGAAGAATACTGAACTCAACTTGTGGCATTAGACAAATATATTAATTTTCTCCCATGTATAGGTTACTGAACAAAAACGATTAAAGTACATTGGATGCTGTTATTTTATCCTTGCTTTCATGGTGAAACTTAGGCAAGGAAGTTTCTGTTTGTCCACAGAATTGCAATAAAGAAGGGCATAATAACTTCCTTATTTAGGCATTATACTTAGCACTTTACCAACAATACTAATTAGGACAGTAGTAGCTGAAGTCATGAAAGGGACCTGGGATCTGCATTTTCACATGGTGTCCAGGTGATTTTTGACATTTGCTCAAGCCAGAGAACTACTGACTTAGGACGCCAAATTATTGGCTTACAATAAGTTTCTGTGCTAGAACAAGCAGATTTTTAGAAAGATCTTAACTTATGTAAGTCTTGCTATAACTACTGAGGACAGGATGATACACTCTTGACAGATGAGAACACTGAGGCCTGGAGATTAAAGCCACATGGATAAGATTCTTTTCCTAGGCAATCAATCTTCAGGGACTGTTCCCTTTTCTTTAGTCTATAGAATTAACACCTGCAAGTCTCCAACACAGACAGCTTTATTTTCAGTTGGTTTCCAAAGAGTTTTAGGTTTGGACAGAGCCAAGATCACACCAAATCTTCAGTATAGAAAATCTGTTGGCTTCAGTGATTTGCCATGTGAACCCAGCCATTGACCTAGGCTCTTAAAACCTTCAATTAAGCAGAAGAAAAAGAGATGTTTCCACTGGAGTTAGTACCACATCACTAAGCAGTGTTTTAATAAATATAATATAATCTGGTCAGGGCATAAAAATTTAAAAATTTCAACAAGCTATCCTCCAAATGTACTAGGGCAATCTTAATATACCAGATCACAATCCTTAAATGAAGTGAAAAGGGTCATATTTTTAATGATGCAAATCATATCCTCCAATACAGAATTTTTTTGGTGGGGGTGGGCAGGGAGCAATAGGAGACTCTCTGGAAAGTATACATCATCAAAATTTCTTTTAATGGGCAAAGAAGGGATTTAGAATTATATATTTCAGATGTACAATGACAAAGTTCTTTCTATTTTTGGCTAAGGAATTTCAATAGTGAAGGTGTTTTATAATAAGTGTAAGTATAATAAGCTGTAAAACTTTCACATCACTGATTATATCCTATATTTCATTTCACTGAGTTTCTCCTAAAAATAATAGCCCTCATTTTCCAAATGTAGCCAGCACTATCATTAAATGCAGATTCTCTTGTACAATTTTAAGCAAAGTCTTAACTTTTTGCTGCTTAAAAAAAGGAGGGTACTCTTCAAACTAGATTCCAAGATGTATGTTTTCCTTTCTGCATTAATGATAGTTTCCCCAAAAGATTCCTTTGCAACAATATGGATCCATTCTGGGTGAACTGGCTTTCCATTAATTAGATGGATGAACACTTGTCCTACAAGAAGGCAATGCCAACATTTCTTTTCTCTGTGCTTCTCACAGCACCTGAGGACAGAAACTTCAAACCTAAGTGTCTTCTAGAAAGGTGCCTGGGCTCTGGGCTGAAGGAATGGTAATAGGGTATACTGGGAATTGTAGTCAAACTGGGAGTCCTAGTATTGAGTTCCAATTTGGGGGCCTGACATCTTAGCTCTTACGAGTTTTATGTCTTATGGGTTTCCAATCTAGACATGCCAGAAACTTCTTTTTAAGTGGAATCAAAGATATGAATATCTCTCAGTGTCTTCTAATTTTCAAATTCTATTTCAAAGGCTTTTACAATACAGTCTATAATATGCAAACTAAAGAAAGATATTTGTGGATTTTCTTGGCTCAGGAACTGATGATCTGGTGTGTGCGTGTGTGTGTGTGTGTGTGTGTGTGTGTGTGTGTGTGTGTGTGTGTATGTGTGTACTCACTCACATGCAAGACAGGGCAGATACAGACTTAGATGTGCAGAATTAATTAAATTTATTTGTGCATACCTAGAGATGACTGCAAGCAACTGTGGCCTGTGCTGGAGCCCACTGTTACTTCAGGAAGAGTGGAGAGATCTTCACTCCGACTCAGCCATGTTTATCTTCTCACAGAGCTGTGGAAAAGCTGCACAAGACTGTCTTTTATTATTTTGACAAATTAGGATAGATCAGTCATTAATATATTCCCACAAATAACTACTGAAGGTTAACCAAAATGTAACACATTGTAACTGACCATTTATGTTAGTGACACAAACCACAAGTGCATATTTACAACTGAGCAGTTCAATAGGCATCTTCAGGGCATGATGTCATTGTGAAGCGTGAGACGAGGGACAAAATGCTCTTTTTATTTCTCTCTGCTGGGGAGAGCAGCACAGAGCTGTGGTGGCCATGCAACACTCATTGCCTGTGGTCGGTGCGGTTCCATCTGCTCATTAGGTTAAAAAAAAAACAAAACTCTCAAGTTATTTCTTTTCTATTGTCTCATAAATGTAAATCAAATAGGGAGGGAGAGCTGTAAAACAAACACAAATGCCCTCTAAATGGGCTAAGAAATAATGGACTAGAATTATTCCTTAAGGTACTTAAGTACAGTGCTTTGCATAGTATAGATACCTCTCTTTAGTCGATAGATGGGGTCCTGAAAAGTAACTTATAAATCAATTTTGCCAACTAAATCATATTTTGAGTGCATTAGATGAGTTGGTTTTCTAAAGGAATGCTAGTATGAATATTTTTGGAAAGCAAAAGAAAAAAAAATCCTTTTGGAAAATGAAATCTCGATTCTAATAGATCTCTGCTGCAAGTTCGTGGAGCCATAGAGTGAATGCCTAAATTGGGGTACTTCCCTTGATTAGCTCGCCAGCACTGTACACTTGCAGACCTCAGAGCCTTTCTGAGTAATGTATTTAGAGTGCTGCTTTCAGATTTAACTGAGATTTACATACCCACAATGACTTAACTCAAATGCAGACATGTGTAAGAGGTTTGAAAATCAAATGACTCTTAGAGCAGAGGAGGTATCCTGTCTGATTCAAGGTTCTTATGAAATGCAGAGCTAAGTAACATTGATGTAGAGAGTAAACATCTTTCCTTCCTACTTTGGGATTAAAGGGGGAGGCCCCTATAACAACAGACCCATTACTGAGAGCAAAGCACAGATTATTTACTATAACCATTATTGGACCAGAAGCGTTTGCCAGGAAACAAAGACCCAAAGAATCAGGGTGCTGGGTGCATATTTGTGCTGAATTTATGAAAACTGAGCATCTTGAAGACATGTTATCTGATATATTGAAAAACAGGGATCTCATGGTCATAGACTGGAAGGAACATTCCAAAGCCTCTTTGTTCTGATTCTGTCCTTAAGGCAAAACCGTCCCTTTGTACTCCAGGATAGGGAAGATGTCTCTCATGTGAGAACTTTATGGCTTATTTTCAAGGGGAAGGTCTGAGAATTCTTTATAAGCATCACACCCTGTGTCAGGAGAAACAGGTGCAAGGAGAACCATGGAGAACACCCTGCTTTTGTGGTTTTCTCAGATGCCAGGGTGGCGAAGTTTGCAGGAGGCTGCAATTAGCTGAACCGGTGCATTTGATCCTTTCATAGGTAGGAACTGAAAGGTCAGAGCAGGAGAGGGGTCTGCCTTGCCATCGAGGCTTTCACCCTCTACCGTAAGTGAATGCAAATCTCAATCTGTTGTTCAGTTCTTCATCCAAGCAAAGCATACATCAGTGAGGATGGCAGGTTGCATTAACTAAACGTTGCAGCTTTAACATTCCACATCAAGCACCTTAAAATGGCCTCAAATCTCCACCACAGAGCTTCTTATGTACCCTATGTCTTTCATCCTAAAGCTATTGAGTACTGTGTAATTCACTCTTTTCCTTGTGTCTCCTCTTCATTTCCCCTTCTCTATGTAAGAAAATGAATCCTGTTCTTGCGTAGGACTTAAGTGCTCTTCTTGCTTGTCTTCATACCTGCTATGCCCTCAGATCTAGTTTAAATAATTTATTGGAAGGTAGTTCTCAAAACAAAGACATTCCTCTGAAAATTTTCAGCATTCCACCTCACTGCTGCAAGAATCAGTGATATCCTGCTCAAGTAAATTTCAATAGAATTACTAACTCCCTAGAAACTATTATTGGGCCAGAGGGGATTTCCCAGAACATTTGAGCAGATGAGTGCTTAGTCCCTGAAGGACAAGAATGAGGAAGTGGGGTGCAGCCAGGAGGCGAGCATGCCCTCTTCCCATTCCCTGCTTGCTTTTCCTTGGGCCTCTAAGATCATGATCTATATTCACGTATGGAGTTTTCTCCCAGTACACAGTCTTCCTGCTTCTTTTGTGTGCACAGAGCCTCACAGTTTCTGAATTCACAGAAGTTAGTCCTGTTGCTATCAGGGGTCATTGAGCATCTCAACGTCCCTTCTCAGTAATCTTCAGACAGCCTCAGATTGGATGACAGTAAACATGAGGGTAGAATGAAAAATTGTATTACAGAGTGCTGTGAGCTCACTACTGAGAGTAGATATAGAACAGGGGTTTTTGTTGTTGTTTTTTTTTTTATTTTATGAGTTATATTCATTCTCAAAATAGGCACCAATTACAAACCAAAAGTCTACAGTGTATTTGACCTCTAGGTGTCCTCTGAAGCACTGTCACAAGGCATATAATCGTGTTCAAGCCATGGCTTCATAGCAGAAGTCCTGAAAGTAGAAGGTAAGATGTAAGAAAAATAACTTGAGTTTTACTAGTTCATAACATGCTTGGAGCACTGTTAAGAAAAAAAAAGTCAAAAATGAGGCTAAGAGACAAAATAATTTTAATCTTTTCAAGACAAAAAGTACTGGTGTGCAGACATAACAATTCATTGAATTTTAACATGAGGAAGCAAGGGAATAACCTCTTTGTAAGCCGAGTCTCCCAGAGGATCCTGGTCCAACCAGAATTTGACAGATGCAAAGAAGTGACCTTTGATGGGGTAGGAACTTTGTAAAAGTGGAAGATCACAGGGGCCTCATGAGATTCACTAGCTGTCCTTTGTCCTCATGGGATGCAGGCAGAAGAAGTAAGAACATCAGCTGACTTAAGGAACATTCCCCAGACCACTTCACAATAGGGTAAAACCACCAGAGCTCTGTCTGACCATCCTTGAAAACTGGGAGATACTTTCCTCTTTCTAGATAGAGGGGTGCATCCAAGCTTAAGCCCACATCATGGATGTCCTCAGGTTCTGTTGTCCACTCAGCCCTCTGAAAGCTAGTCTTCCGTCTGTCTTCTCATAGATGGATCTGGGAATCTCAAGCTAAAATCAAAGTATATTTTATGTGTATGAGTGTTTTGTCTGCCTGTGTCTCTGTGCACCACATGCATGTTGTGTCTATGAAGGCCAGGAGAAGGCATTGGATTCCCTGGGAATCACAGACAGATACGAGCCACCCTCTGGGTGCTGGGAATTGAACTTGGAGTCTCTGGAAGAGCAGTCAGTGTCTCAAGATGCTTATATTTCAAACTTTGAAGGAAGATCTCCCCGGTTCTTTTCTAGAGTTATTTTGTTCAATGGGTTTTGGGGGACAATCTTTCAATGTTTCTATAAAAACACATTTAATTGTTATGGCATAATGGACGTGTGAACACTAAGAAGATCAGGGAGCTGGGTTTCTGCCTAGACTACTTGAGCCTTCTTGTTCTTTAGATTGTCAGCTCACTGTCCAAACCATGTGACCATGGAAGCTAAGGTGTGAAATGACTATGTGCTGAGTGCTGGCCAGTCCTGGCTAATTATCCAGCTGTAGGGGTACAGTGGGTGACTTTTCTTTCCAAAGACTCCTCCCCGCTACACAGCTCCAAACCACAGAGTAAAGAGAAGAATCCACAGCCCTCCACATTAGGGCTTTTAGTGCAGCCACAGTGCAACCAGAGTCCCGGACTGTAGAAGCCATTTCCCAAGTGTGGTTGGCTCAGGTTGCACGCTGTTGCCCGTGGGCCAGATGGGTTGGCTCTCACAGGGGTCATGTGTGAAAATGCTCAGCACTCTCGCTTCACTGATAGTTTTCTCTGAAGTCTCAGGTCTTCATTTTGTCCTGTAGCTCCTGGAAATTGACAGAAAATAGATGAGGAATGTGCAAAGTCCATGATGGGGCTGATTGATGTGAAGCAGCATTGTTCACATATGACGCTCAGGTCCCCAGTCCTCTGGGTATTGTCACGATCACTTAAAAGTCAGATGATAGAATGAGATGAGAGGGAGTATAAAGCAAAGGGAGGGAATGAGCTATACTGTGACACTCTATCTCCAGGAACTATTGCCAATATCTTCCAGTGCTAGCTTGCTGCACCATCAAATGTCTGAGCACTTACCAGACGAGTGGGTACCACACAAAACAGCATTGTTGATATGTTATGCTCTGAGGTTCAAGTTTTTCTGGGTCTTTTTCTATGGTCCAATAAACATCAGAAGTTAGTAAACAGAGTTTAGCTTTTCTACACCTGCACTGATTTCCACTGCATTAAATGGTCTATTTATTATAATTCACACATGGATGTATGTGAGCTGGCCTACCTCACAGAGATTTGATGGTAGATGGTAAGATTGGTCATAGTGTTTTCCTCACATTGGTTTCAACATATTCCACAGAGGATCTGTGTTTAGGATCCTTGATAGCATAAGTTGTGTATTTGTTTATATTCTTTGTTACTGCTTACCAAGTACTGTATGCAATGAAATCTTCAAAAACACTTAATGTTAGTGCATTACTATGTATTTTATTGAAGCCATAACATCAACAGATCAATAGTATTAGCCAATTACTTAATTTATATAAACTCAAAAGGTCTCTCAAACCTGGGAGCTGTTAGAGTGTAAGCAATTATTACATCACAGAGAATTGAATTTTGCAGAATTAGGTAATACACATTGCATATACATGTATCAATAGAAGTACAAAGAGTTGTGGATAGATTTCTTTCAAGACTTCTTCTTTTCTTTGTATCACTTGATTTTTATTCTGCACTTAATTTCATAATAAGTAGGTAAAAGCCTGTGGACCTCAGAGGCTCCTTACAGCTTCTCTTTCTGCTTCCTAGTACCCCTATGACATTTTTATTTTTACTATCTAAAACCACAGTATTTTTACAGGAATTTTTTTTTTTAGTTTCCTTAGTATCCCTATTTTTCATAATTTCCAAGGAATGCTGATGATGATATTCATGTTATAGCTTGATTTGTAGCTCAGTGAGGCTGTGTTATTAAACTTCAGCAATGACTAAGCACACTTGAACATGGCTTTAGAAAAATGTCCTTAATAGGGTATGCACACACTTCCTTGCTCCTTCCCCTATCCTTTTGTGTGGAGCACAGATCTGATATGTGGAGCCCTGGAAACCATTTGGATCGTGAATGCTTGTGCCACTTTCTAGGGATGGTAGAGTGGAAGATGCCACCAGATCGGATCTGAGTGGCTAATTCTTTACTTCATGTGAGGGAGTAACACTTATACCATTTAAATAATTTTGATTTGGGTTTGTATGTGACTGAGATGAATTCTAGCTGTCATTTCCTGTGTGCTGATTTATGCTGGCATTGGTATTTAGCCTGCTCTGTGGGAAAGACCTAGGGAAATGATAAACTCGGGGATAACTCGTCCATCAGTTTGGGAAGTAGAACTATCCAAATGTTACCAGTCCCACTCTACTGAATTCCATGAAGATAAGAATTTCCAACTTCCAACCCTACTCGTGACTTTGTGAGAAGTGGCCAAAATGTAGGCCTCATGGGCAACATGAGAACTTGAGAGATGCCGACTAAAGCCAGAGAGCCAGGTAGGCAGGGAAGACAGTGAATGGAGCCACTTTCTTGCACACCGTGGGACTGCGAGAGTTTGGGTGTTGTGCAGTCTGAGAAGCAGTCTTGCAGGCCCTGGGGCAGTGGTTCTGGGAAAGTCATTTCCTGAGCTTGCAGTGATATTAATTGATGCGGCAGAGAGCTGTCCTGTAGAGGGATCAAACCTGCAGTTCCCCTATTGTGGGCAATAATATGGAGACAGTCGCTGAAGCAGGGCAGCTTTCTGAGGGTCCTTTCTGGATGCTCACCAGGAACTGGGGCCTGGGAATCTTAGCCCTTTCCCTAGGTCATCCCTGCTCCCAGATAAAGATACCTTACAACTGGTCCAACCCTGGAGCAGAAGATTTGCTAGAGATGTTGATGAGCTCCCTCAAGTTGAACCTTCATCTCGTACTCCTGGGTTTTACAAAGTGTGGTTTGCTTCTGTAACCTCTAAGTTGCACTGACATTGCCCAAGACCATCACCCAGTGTCTAACAGTATCTCTGAGTATAAGTCAAGAAAAATCTCTCCTTCAGAAATACTGGTCCTTCATAGAATATTTCCTAATAAAAAGAATCTTGAGAATGATTTTGAATAATATAAAAAGAAAGGTATACTTTAAGCTGATGAAAAATACATTCTAGTGTTGAAAGTCAGCTGAGAGACCTATGTGGTTAGTCTCTACTTGTCCCCTCATCTCTGATTCTCCTTTATGAACTCTCCTTTTTGGAACTCTTAGGAGCTGCTTCTGTAGTTAGTTAATACATTATTCTGCCATTGTTTCCAAGCTTAGATATTACTTACTGTACAGAGGATAGGTCCTTTCTCATGTGACAGACTGCATATTTGTATTCCTCTCCAATCCTGTGTTGAAACCCTAACATTATTATGGTGGCAATTAGAAGCAGGCATATACCCAGAGGCTTCTCCTGCATACAATAAGGACACATGCTCCACTATGTTCATAGCAGCCTTATTTATAATAGCCAGAAGCTGGAAAGAACCTAGATGTCCCTCAACGGAGGAATGGATTCAGAAGATGTGGTATATTTACACAATGGAATACTACTCTGCAATTAAAAACAATGAATTCACGAAATTCTTAGGCAAATGGTCAGAATTGGAAAATATTATCCTTAGTGAGGTAACCCAATCACAAAAGAACGCACATGGTATGTAGTCACTGATAAGGGGATATTAACCCAGAATCTCGGAATACCCTAGACACAATTCACATATCAATTAATTCCCAAGAAGAAGGAAGGAGAGACCCCTGGTCTTGGAAAGACTGGATGTAGGGGAACTCCAGGACAGAGAAGCGAGAGGGGGTTGAATGGGGAACAGAGGGAGGGAAGGGGGCTTATGGGACTTTCGGAGAGGGAGGAAACGGGAAAGGGGAAATGATTTGGAATGTAAATAAAAAAATATAGAAAATAAGAAAAAAAATTTGAAGGGAGTTATCTTTATAAAAAAAAAAAAGAAGAAGAAGAAGCAGAGCCTCTGAAGGTGATTATTGGTCACAAGAGTAGAGCCTTTGTGCAAGAGATTAGTGTCAAGGAGAAGAGCCATGAGGACTTACTCTGCTCTTTGCCACATAAGGACACAAGAAGGTGGCGTTTGTAAATAGAAATGCACTAAAGCTGCTGACACATTGACATAGAACATTCTACTTTCAGTCCTGTGAGAAATGTGTACTAAGTCACCCAGTGCTTGGAAATTTCCACATTTGGGGCTAACCACCACATGAGCTCTCAGAAAAATGCTATCAGCTCTATTCAAAATCACTGCAAGCATTATTACCATTATATGACTAATTCTCACCGCAGGGTTGTATCTGTATCACTTCCTTTGTGTGTGTGTGTGTGTGTGTGTGTGTGTGTGTGTGTGCGTGCAGCACAGTGACTGGATTGTCTCCTTTCTGCTTATTGCCTTGAGTCTTTGTACTTGTTCCTAGCTGATAAGCTCAATTCTCCAAATAAGCAGTAAATCTCACTTTGTCCCTCCCAACAGTTCTGGCATGTGGCTTCTGAGGTCCCCTCCCTCTAGTCTCCCATACTCATTGACTTTCTTTTAGGCCTCAACCCAGATGTCCTTTTGGGCTCTCCCATTATGGTGCCCTGTGGCTAACTATCAGGACCTCTGATACATTTCAGGTATAACGTCTTCCTTTCATTGGTGCACCTGGAGGTGACTTTCTGAAATAGGAAACATGGCAACAAAACATTTCCAGTTCTTGACTGCCACAACATTTCTTCTACTTTGACATTGTACTTTTGCTGGGCTTGGGAGCCATTGCTGTAGAATTGAGGCCTGCTCTTCATCACTGAACTCCCCTTGGCGCTGTGCCCCCTCCACCCTGTCTCTCTCTCTCTTTCCTAAGTGACTGCATCCTGAGAGCTCTTTAGGCTCTTTTCTGTGTCCCATGCGTTCTGCAATTACACAGCTCCTATGTCCATCTTGCGGCCCCACACTAACATTCTGGTGCAAGATTGTGCCTTTGAACATAATCACTCATCTCTTTTGGATGCATTATCACTATGTTCATATCTTGCTCTTCATTATCTGAAGATTTTCTTCCTTCTGGAGTTCCTGGGATCTAAAGCTAAGCCTTCTGGAGCCTTCCTGTGGTTTTTATTATCTTTTCCCTTCCAATTTTCCATCCTTTCTTGTGTGCTGGCTTTACTTTCTTGAGATTTCCGTGGTTATCTTCTTTTATAACTTAAGTTTGTTCTGAAAGCTCCTTTTAAAAATAACAATGTGCTATTATTTCATGATGCAAAGCCTTCTCTAATTGCTCTGTGACAATTAATACTATATGTATTTTACTTTTAGTTTTCTGTTTGTGCTGTTTGTCTTTCTTACATGTTTATCTTGGGCAGTTTCCCTACCAAAGGTTTTCCTCAAGTGTATGATAAGTGTGGGCTATATGTTTTATTTAGTTATTAATTTATTTTGGTTGTTTGGAGTTTCATTTGCTAACAGTAAACTAGTGAAAATTTCAGGGAACCATGGGTCGTTTAATTTTTCCTTTTATTGCGTTTTGCTCTGTTTATCAAAGAAATAATGTATATGTTCAATGTAACATAAATGAGGAAGAAAATATCAAAAAGCTACACCTCTGTAGCCAAAAATAACATTGGGATGACAGTGAGGTGACTCCGCAGATGAATGTGCATGTTATGCAACACTGCCAACCCAAGTTTGGTCCCCAGAATCACATAAATGTGAAAGGAGAAAATAAAGTCCCCAGAGCTGCCTTCTCACCTTCATATGCATGCTGTGACACACAGGTCTTTCATATGCATGTCACATTCACACACATACACACACACACATAGCCATAATAAATACATAAATTTAAAATTAACAGTATTTCAACCTATATCTCTCCATATATGTTTGAGTAGACCGAAAAATATGCATAAATTTATATATTAAGAAAATACATATAAATGTTTATGTCCTTTCTTTTTTTAAAGAATTATACCATGAATATAATTTTCTTCTCTGAATTCAAAAGAATCCTAAAATGTTACTAATGTAAAATATATGTTTTGAGAATTGTGTATTAATTTATCACTTTGTGTTTTCTTTCTGACAGGTCTAGGGATGGACAGAAGGGCTCAGCGTGCTGGGCAAGAACTTGACCCTTGAGCCACAGACACAACCCTTCATGCCCTATTTTTGGTTACTGGAACTTCAGTTATGACTGGATAATATGACTAATGCATCTAAATCAAGCATATTAAAACATACTGCTAAAACAGACTTTCAAAAACTTTAAGTGAAAATTGCAAAAAAGTCATTGTGAAGAAATGTGTAATATTTTTGGATATTAGAGAAATAAAAATCCCACCTATAGTTACTAAATGTAGAAAACTTACAAAGGCACTGCCACAGGGAATCTTCCCAGAGTTCTGTGTGGTGATGAAGGAACACGGTTGCTGGGGAAGGAAGTAGCATTGGTCTAAGCACTTCATCCTAGTACACAGCAGGGGCCCAACGAACACATGCTGAGTGAATAAAGACAGTAGATTTGCCAACCTATATCTAAATATCAGAATACAACTCTTATATTGAGATATCATCAAATATATGACATCTGTATTATCAAATATATATGATATCTAATATATATGGTATCTTGACAGGCATTTTTGTCTTCCTTTTAAGTACTAGCACATACAACAGAGTGACTTTGTAATCTGACCTGAGTATCTGGGTCTGACATGACTTTTAGGGGAGCCAATTTCCGGGGAAGAGACCTACATAAGCCCCCATCCGCTTTCAGAGCACCTCAGTTCTGTATACAGCTCTGCTTGAGGCTCCTGACAACACCCCCAACTAGCCTTGTTTCTCCTAGGAGGTGATGCTTTTCAGGGCACCTTCTGGGTTATAATGGAGTTCTTGCCCAGATGGATGAGCTGCTCATGGACATCTCTAGAAGATTTTAAAACTATTTCTCTTTTCTACTTTTACCTGTCTACTCTCCTTTCAGAGGTAACTAGAGAATATATTAATGACTATCTAGGCACTGAAGTATAACTATCCTGCTGAAATATTCTGCTCATTTTCTCTGATCTTTGACTAGAACACACACACACACACACACACACACACACACACACACACACACACACCCTGAACTGGAATCATATTGCTCACAGACAAAGGCATATTTAAAAAATAATATTTAAGGAAACAGAAATATAGTTCACATTCTGTTTTGTGGTTTCTATGAATATTGGAAAAACATGGGTGCTATAAAATAAACCAGTAAGATGATATGGTAATGAAGTAAACAGATTTGAAATTGGAACTAGTTGAAGAGACAGGCTGAAATTTAGCTAAAAAAGAACTTTTCAAAGTAAACCTTTAAGAACGATGTTTAAAATTCATCAGGGCTATAAATAACCCCACCATAAATCAAATCAAGGGTACAGAATACATGCTCTAGAAACCATTCCAATCTAGAGGTAAACGGCGAGGGAAAATGCCTAGCAGAGCTGAGAGAAAGCACAAGACACATTTGCTAGAGAAGGCAACTCCAGAGAAGTCAGGAAAGGAAAGGAAAGGAAAGGAAAGGAAAGGAAAGGAAAGGAAAGGAAAGGAAAGGAAAGGAAAGGAAAACACTATTTACAAAATGATCCTTAGTCAAGGGATGAAGTTTTAAGCTTGTAACATGAACACAACAACTTCCAGAACATATCAACAAAATAGCAGCTATGTACATTCAAGGAACACCGGCCGTAGGCAGTTTTAACACACCATAGGGAAGGAAGAATTTGTGACTTGGTAGAAAAGATTGGTGATCTATACAAGAAAAACAAACCAAAGAAAACATCTGATTTCATATTATACCTCTACAATGAGAAACAACAGAAATGTATGGGGACATTGCTTTATAGCAGTAAGGGTTCACAATGGTTTAAAATTTAACCAAAGATTGCAACAAGACTAGAGTGGTTTTTTTTTTAATAATTAGAAATTTTTTTTTGAGGATTTGATACATGGGTTCTTTACATCATTTCTTATGTGTCTTGTATCTTACATTTTTACCTCTCTCCCTTATCCAACTCCTCCTGTGTTTCTTCCCATCCCTTCTCAAAGTTATTTAGCCTCTATATTATATTAATATTATTGTGTGTGTATAATGTACATACATATAACCTACTGAGGAGTCAGTTTACTGTAGTTCTGACTACTTGGAATTGGATGACTTATGAAGAAATGTTTTCCCCTTGAGAAAATTGGTTCCACCTCTCTCAAGTCGCCATTGATTGCCTGAAGTTCTTCAACTAGGGCTGTGACCTTGTGAAATTTCCACCATCCATATTGGCATGTCACCTGGTATCATATTTAGTTATTTTCTAGGTAACCACATTCTCTTAAATTTCTAATGCTATGATAAAATCCCATGACCAAAAGCAACTTGGGAAAGGGTTCAGCTTAAACTTCCAGGTAACAGTCTATTCACTGGGGGAATTCAGGGCAGGGATTCAAGGAAGGAATGTGGACGGATGCTGGATGCTGCTTACTATCTTGCTCTGCATGGCTTAACTCAGTCTGTTTCCTGACACAGCCTAGGACCACCTTCTCAGAAGTGGTTCTGCCCCCTGCAGTGAGGTGGGCCCTCCTTGAGAGGCTCTAACAAGGCTGAACTTGGCAAACATGGTACCAGAAGGTCTTACCCTTCCTCTTCCCTCTCCCTTGCTAAACTGTTAGATTCCATTCTTTTTTTTTTTTTGAGTTTTTTTTAATTTTTTTAAATTTTATTTTATTTTCTAAGTTTTTTTTATTTACATTCCAAATGATTTCCCCTTTCCCGTTTCCTCCCTCCCTGAAAGTCCCATAAGCCCCCTTCTCTCCCTCTGTTCCCCATTCAACCCCCTCTTGCTTCTCTGGTTTTTCAAGACAGGGTTTCTCTGTATAGCCCTGGCTGTCTTGGTACTCACTCTGTAGATCAGGTTGTCCTTGAACTCAGAAATCCTCCTGCCTCTGCCTCCCAAGTGCTGGGATTAAAGGTATGTGCCACCACTGCCCGGCGAGACTTCCTTTTCATACAAGCTAACTAAAGTTGTTTCAGAAACTCAAGAAGAGTGAAGCTTCACATCTCTGAAAAAAGAGATCGAGAGAGACACTGGAGAAGGAAAGACTTCCTAGACTCATGGATCAGAGCATTAGTGCACAAGTGACCACTTGCCAAAGGAAGCAGGTGGATCTCCTTTTACAAATACATATCAAAATTTCCCAGTAACTGAGATAAATACACACACACACACACATACACACACATACACACACACACGCACACGAGAAGGGAAATAATTAAATGCAAGGTGCCGTTTTATGTTTTAAAAAGTAAATAAATATATAATGTATCAAAAAAATGTATTCAGGGTATTAGTTCTTTTTTCCTGGGCAGCAAATATATGTATAACGGAAGAGAGATTGGAGATCAGAGACTTCCCCCACCCCTTTACACTCAGCTGTATATCCCAATTTTAAAAAGACAAATAATGAACATTTAAAAAATTTTGGTACTTTTGCTAGCCATCTTTTCTGCCTATTTCCAGTCCATTCTGTTTCCCCCCAAGCATGCCCAGGCAGCTGGTAAATGAGTGATGGTGCTAGATAAAAATACAAAAGATGAGACCAAAGGCATATACATCCTCAAGCTGGGCTCATCCCCCAGCCCCGTCTCTGGTCTCTGTCACTGTCTCTCTGTGTCTCTGTTTCAGTCTCTGTCTCTGGGGAATTTCAAATGGCTTCTCAGAATTGTCAGTCAAATGACTAACAATGAGTTGGTTTTTCAGGAATCATTTGCAATAGCTGGATATGGCCATGCAGCTTTGAATCCTAGCATTTAAGAGAGTGGGACAGCAGGATAGTGGGGGACTAGTCTGGGATACACCCCAAGATTCCTTCTCAAACCAGAACAACAACAGAAAGAAGTTTTTGCTGTGTGCACAGAGGGAAGGCTGTCTTCCAAGAGATTGGTCAATAGCAGCAGTGGGTGCTATTTAAGTAATGCTCTGTCTATATCAAGCATTCTTCTAAGAGTTTGTATGATATAATTCTTGGGTTGGCACTTGAAATATTAAGTGGTTGCTACCATTGCCCGCGTTTTACATAAGAGAACACCAAACCTCAGAGCCTGGGCAGAGAAGAGCAAGGGCCTGTAGTCTGCAAACGACAGATGATAGTCTCCATTGGGTGCAAGGCCCGCCCAAATCCCGTGGCAGCTGGTATTTCCTGTCCTGTCATCTAAGACATTCCCCTGCCTCCTTCAGCTTCCTCTCTTGTCTTCTGCATGCTTGAGTGGATGACATTTTCTTGCAGTGTGACTCTGATTAAGAGGGACTGTAGACAATGTGAGGGAGGGTTTGAAGTTTTTAAATTCTTTTCGTGTTGTCTTTGAATCTAATGGAGTAGAGAGAATAAAATATTGGTGGGAATCATCAACAATCCTGAATAATAAGAGATATCTATTCTCAAAACTCATGAATGACTTTAGAAAGTATTAAAAATGTCCTTTAAGGAAAAGATATTTTCTGAAAAATAGTGATGGAAATATTCAGGAAATTGTTAGGCTTTCTGAATTCCTCATTGGGGGAAAAAATACCCCCACCAATTTCTGTAAATTTTGGCATCTAATCTCAAAGAGAGTTCATGTAGTTTAATGTAGCTACGAGCTTCTGAATTTGAGATTATTGTTTTAAAACTGTCATTTTCTCTCAGCTTGCATATTGAAATCTGCATTATTGCTGAGCTTGCATGTGTTGCATTTATATTGCAATTATAGTTACCTTAATCTAAGCAGAGTGTTGGGAGTTTTGTCTCCTCCCGATGCAGTGTGGTCTGTGTCTGAGTAGAAGGCAGTAGAAACGAGAAGAGCTTTGCTTGAAAGGAACATGAGTTTGGAGGGCTCAGTGACTAGCAAACAGCAATGTCTAGAATAGTGTGCGAACACTAACCAAACTCTCTCAAACCCAACACTTCTTTCTTTCTTTCTTTCTTTCTTTCTTTCTTTCTTTCTTTCTTTCTTTCTTTCTTTCTTTCTTTCTATCTTTCTCTCTCTCTTTCTCTCTCTCTTTCTTTCTTTCTTTCCTTCCTTCCTTCCTTCTTTCTTTTCCTTCTTTTCATCTCTACTTATTTACTTTCTCTCTGCTTTATAAAGAAGCTACTGAAATGCAATGAGGTTTCTTCATAATGACAGATTTTCTTTGGAAAGGCCATTTGTATTTCAATGGAGTGTTTGACAAAATTACTGGAAAACTAGATGAAATTACCCGTGAGCAATGGGATGTGCCGGTGTCTCCAGGTCACTTATTTTGGGATTCTAGTGGCTGTGTAACACAGGCAGGAAGATGTTCTTACATAAAGGACTCCAAAGAGAGCCAATGGCCAGAAACACAGATGTAAAAAGAAGTCCTTGGTTAATCATCTGCATGCTTTGTCTGCATGAAGGAAAATGTGAGTATTTCTCAAAATTTGAGAAAGTATTTGGGGACATCCAGATGTCTGGCCTCATGCAGCTCAAGCATCCAGATGTTTGAGCAAAATGTCTCCCTTCCAACTGCATTTTTTGCCCTCAAGTAGATACTGGGCATGGCTAGAGTAATTACAGGTCATTAACTAGTGTTAGAGAAAATTATTTGGGGGAAAATCGTGACACGTCAAAGCATGAAGGTTTACATGACCACAAATGTCCTCTGTAAGAAGCCAGGTGGGGGTGTGTGTGCTGCTCTCCAGCCAGGTCAAGTCATTAGCACAAGTTGTCAGCACTATGGTCCCCTGAGAAGGATCTACTAATTAAGAATAATAAACATGAGCTGGTGGCCTTCACTGATTAAGAAGGAAGCCAGTAGCACTTGAGTGTTTACAAAATTTAAAAGATGTGGAAAAGAACATCCTCTGCTTTGAAATGAGTAGAGAATTCTAAGCTTCATGGAAAGAGGCTGAGGAAGGCTCAGTTCTCTCTTATTTTATTGGGCTCAGCCTAATGTGAGCTGCAGTGTCTCCAATTACAACGTTCTCAAACTTGTGGGAATCAATCTAATAAAAAAATGCTGCAAAGAATCACAGCCCATCCTCAGCTGTGGGCCGGCTGTGTGGATTTGCATGGTGCAGGAGTGTGAACTGGCCTTCCCAGAGCAGGCTCTGCCCTCTACCAGACAGTGAACCTGAATGGAAGACCTTATGTGAGAAAACAGCATTTTGCTTCTGATTAAGATCCTCAAAACTGATTTTTAGCCAACTCTTGTTGGCGATGAAACAGCAATGCCATAAATAAAATAGCCACAGATGGATCTGGGTATTTGTTATGAACGAGCATCAGGAAAACACTTTTTATTTTACTCGATCGATACTTCACAAAAGTAGTATTCAGACAACACCGCCTCACCAGGCATGCTGGACCTAGAGTTTTAACCTGTTAATGCTGGTTTGTCTCTGCATTCCAAGAGAAGACAAAACATCTTACAGAGGTGCCTGGTACAAAGTCCCTGCCTGATATGTGTTTGCCCTTGCATACCAAGACTGAAATTATTGAAGACATTTATGTTCTTTATACTTGAAAAACATATACTTCTTCAGCAGTAGCTCAGATGTGACCTGGGGGGAGGGGTGTCTTTTCAAAGGTGGCAGTCTTCAGCCAACCTGCAGTTGGGTTGTGTTCAAGAGTGGCACAAACTGTATTTTCTATGACCATGGAAAAGCCAGTGTTGATTTTCTAAAGAGCTTAGCTAGAGAATGCAGAAGAGTGGAAACCATAAATGCCAAAAGAAGTATGTAGTATTTTAACTGCAAAGGGATCAAAATGGTTTTTAATTCAGAACAAAAGTTTCCCAAGGATGATCCACTTAAAAACATAATTTTTTTTTAGTACCAATGACATACACAACATTGTTATTTTGAGAGAAATAAGAAAGAACATTTGAGTTTTGAAAGTCCACTCGTGGGGAGGAGGAAATACCATCACCATTTAAAGTCTGTAGCCTTTATTTATTTATTTATTTATTTATTTATTTATTCATTCATTCATTCATTCATTCATTTATTTAGTTTTTACCTTTTCATGCTACCTGACTGGAGAGAATTCCGTCCTATGTACTGTTTAGAAGAACAACAGAACAGAAAATGAGCAAGGTAAAATATAGGGCCGTAGAATATACACATTCTAGCTATTAAGATCCTGCTAGACACAGAAGGGTCAGGTGAGAATCCTCACTGTGTCTTCCATCCCACCTCCGCTAAGATACAACCTCTCCATGTCTCAGTTCCCTTCCTGCAAAATGGGGACCACAACAGGACACATCACAGGGTCTGGTGACAGGAGGAAGGGGCCGTGTAAAGCTCATAGAACAATGTCCGTGCCAGAAGCAATGTTTGCTTCCAATGGAATGAACCCGAGGCATGGAATCCCCAAGGCTTCTTCGATGATTGGAGATGAGAATGGGAGAAGAAGAAGCCCTATCGAAAGGCACTGTGATCAGAAATAAAATGAGACATGTTTTGACACTTAGCGTGGCATTTCAAAAGACTGGATGGTAACAAAGGTACACATGTGTCTGCAGCGAATGTGGCAGGGGAGGGGAGGGGTGGGCGAGGGCGCTTCACCAGCACAGCTTTCAATTAGGCTTCAGTGGGAGGGAGGAAAACTGGAACTCACAGGGAAGGAACTGGCTGATATTATTATTATTTTTTGATGCAGCATTCCACAAAACATAATCAATGGCACCAGTCCAGTTCCCATTTAGTAACCAAAGAACTAGCTGCAGCTGTTTTTATGCCTGGTGGTGCCAGTTTGATAGTGTATAATCATATTTGCATAAAGATAAAAAGGAAGGTGTTATAGAACACAGTTAAGCCTATGGTTTCACCATGAATTAAAGGTAATTTCAGACTAATTAGGTATAATTTGTTAAGGAATTCTTCCCAGCAATGATGACTCTGATTTTGTAATTACAGGACAATGCTTACTGTGGCTTTCAAGGCAGGAGAAAGCACACCCGAGGGGGTCGTGTCCCACACTAGGCAGATCTAATGGTGCCACAAAAGACAGGTGTTTCGTCAGATTTCAGCCACACACTTTCACACCTGCAACGCATTAACTACAGCAAGGATGTTAATGAAGACCAGGTGCCTGTTTCCCACCCTAAGTGAGGCACTGCCGGGAGACTGGCTGTTTGCTACCTGACATCTCCCCGGGATCTCCCGCAGGGTCCTCTGGCAGATGAGGGGACAGACTGAGCAGGCCTGTGAGTGACTAGTCCTATGGAAACTAGGGTATTGGTCTAGAGACATCAACCTTCCCTCATGGTCCTAGGTTGTGACTTCTTTGCCAGGTTGGATCTCTGCGGTTTTCATCCGGAAATAACGAGGGCCTCTTCCAGCAGTGTGTCTCTGTTCTGTAGGCTGCCTGAGCACAGAGTGCAGTCTCCCCGAGCCCTGGAAATTGCTGATCTACACAATCTACAAAGTAGATTTCTGGAAACTGCTGTGTTATCAGCTGCTACCAGGGAAAGTTTGATTGTAGCAACTCAAGTCTTTTCAAACTCAAGGTTTGCCGTTGCTCCCGGAAGCAGGTAATGGGCGCCTTGAGCAATCTCTATTTATTTTAATAAGACACAAGGTTTTCATTGTGTGTGGGCTATATCGTTTTAATGCTTTCTGTTATGAAACACAAAATCTTTTTCTCTCTCCCTTGAAATAAAAATCTTAGCAGTGGGGCTTTCCTCTCACCGGCAGCCTTTTCTGTTTTGTTTCACTATTTTCAATATTGCAGTTATCTGCCCTTAGAATTTCAGTAGTTAACTAAGAAGGTAAGAAATACAAAAATAATAATAATAATAAAATCACGCAACAGAGCTGAAACTGGGGGTGGAAATGAGCAGGTCTAGGTTCTTGGCAGCAGGAAGGGAATGGTGACTTCTGGCCCAAACTGAATAACTGCTTAACCCTGGGAGGTGGAAGAGGGCAGATAGCAGAATGCTCACCAATAGACAGAACTCCAGGCCCAGTAAGTTAGGAAATAATGGAGTTGTGGGCATTTAGTGGAGCAGGTGCTAGTTTGAGCAAGAGGAATGACCTGTGGGTCTAGAGTTTATCCAGA
Source organism: Tokudaia tokunoshimensis (assembly GCA_036184795.1). NCBI lineage: Eukaryota > Metazoa > Chordata > Mammalia > Rodentia > Muridae > Tokudaia > Tokudaia tokunoshimensis. The sequence goes on along the minus strand of BTHU01000005.1, from coordinate 67,175,723 downwards.
TCTCCAAGCCAAAGATATGGAACCCCTAAACTGCAGTCTCAGATGCAGACTGGTACCCTTGAGTTGAGCTGAGGCCAACTCATTTGTTCTTTGGCCCCTTGAAGGCTTCGTTTGCATGAGTTCCCCATGAGATGGAGGTGTTTTGTTGTTTATTCGTGAATCACACCAGCAGAGGCTAATGTGACTGAAAGATCTTTCCAGAAAAAAAAGGTAGGCATCTGGGTTTCCCTTTCCACATTCACCTACCAAGTAAAACAATGTGATTTTTTTGGTTTGTTTGATCTATTTGGTGTTCATCAAAGATTCTATATGAAGATTCTATATATAGGTTGTAGATGCAAAAAAATAAAAAATAAATAAAAATAAACCAAACCAAACAAAACAAAAACAAAAAACAAAACAAAACAAAAAAAAAAACCAAAAAGCCCCTGAGCAGCAGCAACAACAACAAAAACAAACAAACAAACAAAACAAAGCAAAACAGAAGCAAAAAGAAAAAAAGGAAAAAAACCAGTGGTACCACTGTTAAACTCCCAGGTTTGGGCAGACGAAGGCTGCTCTCCTGCACAACATAGGCCGCATGTGTGTGTCTCAAAGTCAACCTCTATGCACAGCCCAACAAGAACTCAACTTCCATTCTTGCTTTTTTCCTGATAAGTAGAGTATGTAGGCAAGTGCCTGGTCACTGGGCGATGTTCCCAGGCCTCTTAGCCTAGTAGCCAAAGCAAATAAATTAGTTATCAATCAATACTACAGAGAATTTTGGGTCGAGGCACTGAGCAAAGACTCAATTTTGAACCAGCTACCCCCTAACCTGTTTAAAAGCCCCCACTGAAACTCCTGCTGTTACCTCTGCCCTTATAGTTCCCTGGGTGGTACATGGAGCAGCAACTGTGACTCAGTATGGAAGCACATCAAAACTCCTGAATAATTGCCCCAGTTCAGACCTACTGAATCAGGACCTACATTAAAAAAAAAAGTTCCTTTGCTGGGGAGTCAATTCGTATTTCAGAGGTCAGTTGAATGGTGACCACAGTGGTCACTAATACTCTGAGTAGTCCTTCATTCATTTGGGATCCTTGGTGGGAGCACATCAGGTTAAAAGAATTTACAGCACCGTAAGAGAGGAGAGATCATGGCTTTTTGTAGGATGTGGGGAGTGAAGTGAAAGGCAAGAATGATGCAGAGAAACATATAGCAAGTAAGTTCAGGAGGACTTGGTGGCTGGGGGCAGGAGGGCTCCTAACTGAATTGTGTTACACTGTACATTATTTTTTCCTTTAAGAAAGATAAGAAGAGAATTTTAGAAGTGACTCCGTTCTTAGATTTTTCCTTTCCACAGACCCACATTCTCTTTGGTTTCTCTTAACCTTTTCCATGCCCCTCAGGGTACACTCCCAGAGATCTATATATAACTTCTATTGTGTATAACTTTCTCTTTTAAGACTGTTCTTATTTATTCCTGAAGCAAATTTGTTTCTGCGCTTGAGACAAAGGCTCTATTCTTCCCTGTTGACAGTTACTAGGAGTATTTGTTAAGTTCTCCGAGGTTGGGCTGACAAAACCTTTATCTTTACATCCTTTCAGAGAAGGAAAACTGCAAGCAGTAAGTTTTGTTGGGTGCACTGTGTAGACCTTCTGCTTTATTTCTGCCCAATCAGCAGGAAGTAGGTGATGATGGAGAACAACTAATACTTAGTTCTTGTTTTTCCCAGGGGATTGACAAAGAGAAGGGCCCAGGGTTCTAGAACCCCCCCCCCATCTTCTGCTTTCTCTAAAACTTGAGTGTGTCTAATCTTAATCCAGGTTTCCTTTTCCTTATCTCTAGCTGAGGATTCATTTCTCCTGAGAGGATTAGAGCAGACGAATAAAGTATAGCTAAAGCTACAAGACAGAGGTAAACAGATCCAGAAAAATAAAAGCAAAACTAAAACCAACCCAAAATAGATACTGGATATCATAGACAGCAATTGAAAGGCCACCGTATCGGAGGTGTATCTAGTACTGAGTGCTAACACCCTCAGTGTCTTAGGAAACCAAGGCTGACATATTAGGTTTTCATTGGCTCTGGTCCTTCATCGCACTCACCTATTGGTTTCTCAGGAGTGTTCTGGAGCCTTCTTTCTCATGTTCTATGATCTCATGCCTCTTGTGTTTGTGTTTCTAGCTAGAATTTCCTCTTCTTAAAGAACATCTCCTTCTTCTCTCCTTAGATTTCTGGTTTCTTTTCCTGTTCTGTATCTCATTTGTATAAACTTAATTCCCAAACAGGTTAGCCCACAAATCGCAGGAAGAAATCCATTTATGGTGTAAAGCCTTTTCCCCCTATATATAGGGAGGATAGTCCGGGTTAGTGAAGTATAGGTATAGATTTCATAATCAGATGACCAAGGACGTTTGGGAGAACCAGAGATACAAAATCCATTTTAGATTCCATTAGATGATGTCTTCTTGATGAGACTAAATGGCCAGTATGCAAGGTTTCCCTTGGTACAACAATCTGTTAAGATTTTTTTTTTCTTCACTAAATAAATAAGGTGAGGGCCTTGGGCTCCTAGCCCTCTCCCAGGGCAAGTTTACACACCCTTGAAATCTTAGTGGAATTCCGCCATCTCTCCAGCAACACTTAATTGGTTTTAATTATCCCTCCACTGAAGCTGAACCATCTCTCTCTCACCCAGGCCACACCACAGAACATGGCTCATAAGTTTTATGAGCCACCTCGTGTATCCTGTCCATGTGTACAGTCACCTCTTCCAGCAGAGCAATCTATCAGTCAGGTAGCCCTGCCTCTGACAGGCTTGTCTGGATGCTCAAAACTAGGAGGTTTGTTCTCGATAACCCTGTAGCATCTGGAAATTTGGAGCAGAATAGAGAATTTGAACTGCGCAAATTTCCATGTTAAATGGGAATTGGACTTGGAATTGCTTAGGTCGTCAAACTTGACCTACTAAAAGAGTTTGAGATACATCAATTTTCTTTGCCGGAAGATGAGGTTGCATTTCAAATCTCTAGTGGCATCTCAGGTCTGTGCTGCATAGGACTTCAGTGAATAAATAAAAAACCCAAATTAGAGAAACTGTCCTTATGAATAGATTAAGCAGGATCTGGGAAGATTCAAAATAGATTTTGTAACTTATGTCCTTTCCTTGTTGTAAAAGCTAATATAAAGTTGTTTTTTTTTCCTAGTTCTAATACTGTCATGGATTATTTTTGGGGGTGGTGGTAGTAGATAAGTATAGAAAATATATCTAATACTAAAATTGTAAAACTAATGTGAAGCTTCAGAATCCCCTTTCAAATGCCTACTCTAATTGTATAGAAGCTCATTAAGTTGTATAGACTTTGGGTCTGGTTAATTTTGGCATGTGATTTTTTTTTTGCTTATTTGCAAGAGTTTTTAAATAATAAAGTTTATAAAATTAAAAAAGCAATAGCCCACCAAATATAATTTTGTGCCACCCCCTGCAACTCAGAGTAAGTGTGGGGAATAGAGTATGAGAACTTTTACTAAAAGTAGCTCAATAGCTGCTTTGTGAGAATTGTGATTCATTTTCTTCTCTGGACAAACTAGGAGGGGCAGCATAAAGATGTACCTGTTACTTAAAAGAGATGCTAGATGGATACAAACCTAATGGATAAAGTTTATCTCAAGTAAATTAACCAGGTAACTAAGTTGTCTTAGTGAATTCAGAGACTAAGGACCAATGATGTGATGAACCTAGATGGCAGTCATAGGTTCATGGATGCTCATCCCCTTCTTTTGGAGTAGCATTGGGTTGAGGTAGGGTGCATTCGGGGTGCAATGTCCTGCTCAGGTGGAAGACATCCCTACTCTTCTAAATTCTTTGCTTTGGAGAGGAAGTGAATAGCAGCTCTCGTTGCATAGGGTCTTGGGATTTGTCTAGCTGACTGTCTTGCCATCTCTTCTACTCTTATCACCATTCTCCATTCCCTGTTTTGACTAGAGGTCTTGAATACTTCATGTAAAGTGGTGCTGATACCAAAAATGTCCCGTGATCATCTTTTGCCCCTTTGTCCCTTCAGATGTCATTCATTCAAAGAGGGAAGGAACTTGGCAGAAGAGCACAGTTGGTTTTGGCAATAGCATCTAAGATATAGAGATTTCCTGACATATAGGCTGGGGGAATGTCCCCTGACTTGGTATCCCTGTGCATCTGTTGGAGTGGGAGTGAGTATAAGTGGGTGAGATGTGGGTGTATATTTCTGTATAGGGTGAAAAAAGTCTTCACTAGAATAAAGAAAGGAATGCAAAAAGGATCATTTAGACAGCCAACCTCAGAGAGGAGGTAAGATCAACAGAGACTCCCTTCTAAACCAGTAAATGCATGTTGTAGTAGGAGGCCAACTTTTTTTTTCTTCAAAGGAAATTACATGCAAGCTGTAACCTTGTGCCACTAATTATACCCAGCATACCTCCAGGGGACTCCCCTATTGGTCGGGGTCTTGTCATTCTTGCCCCTATCCCCCTACTCAGTCACACCCCACTGAAGGCTCAAGTTGCAGGCTGTACTCACACATGAAATACTCTTAAAAATAAAGGGTCCCAAGAGGCCAGAGTCAATTCTGTGCATTTGGCTCTTGTGCAAAGGAAGTTTTCCTGTGTTGGACACAGACATTCTGAAAAGAGTTCCCTCCTCTTTTAAATTTAGTTACCCTTAGAACAGAGAAACCATAGCCAAACACGTATAACATTCATCAACAGACTGCAATATAATAAAACATCCCTGTTTTCTTGTAAGAAAATGATTGGATGCAGTTTTTTTTTTGGACTGGGAATCTGGAAAAAAAATAATTTAAAAGTAGGTCCAGAGAAACCTCCACAACAGGTCTTAGAATTCATAGTAGGAGTCTCTTTTGTTACATTTCTTGTAAGAGTATATTAGAAAATTATTAATGATACTGTGTCAAAATTTGGAGAGACACGCATAACTACACAGAGCCCCACACTTAAAAAGATCTTCCACATAGTTTTAAGGCCAGCAGCAATCACCCTGAAGCCCTGTATGGTTTTCCACAACAGTTTCATACACACTTTATACACCTCTTTCTGCAGTGGGCTAGAGGACAGTAAAGAACATCAGTTGAAAATCAGCAAATACCAAACTTTGGAGAACTTGATGCCCCTTGGACCAACATTATTTTTGGAAATAAAGTTCAGAAAAAGATGAACATGTTTATCTTCTCCTTCAGATCAAACTGTGATACTACAGCCATTGTTTTGGTTACTCTGGATAATTAACTAAGCCACAGCACTCCTGATTTCTCATAGCTCGCTTTGTCTTGACCAATGCCTTTTGATATATTTCCATTATGAATTCATTGGTTCATTCATTGAATGTGTTCAGCAAGATCTTTTAAAATTACACAGCAATGACAAAGGCTAAAACATAGCTGTGCCCCTAAGAAGGTGAGCTACAAAAGCAAAATCTCTGTACTTGTAGAGAAAAATGATCTTAAGATAGGACAAAATGTTTTAGGAGACAGTTTAAAAAAAATGATTGACAGGATGATAGAATCGATGAAGACTTCTGGGGTTTTTTTGTTATGTTTTATACATGTCTATATATTAAACATATTAAACAGAGATGAAGGATATTCTAGGGGGAAGGAATGGTTTAGAAGCAACTTCATGCTCAGAGAACACAGGCTTGGGCAGAGCCTAGCTAGAATGAAATTCATAGGACACAGGAAAGTAAACCAGGTTGTGGTGTGGACTGTTGGTTTAGTGGTAAGTACTTATCCAACCAGGATAATAGAATAGGAGAAATGTTCCCATCAATCTGTTGTTTAGAAAAGCAAAAACAAAAGAAAACAAAAACTAACATATCATGAAATAGAATCATGAAGTAATTGAGAGATGACTCAAAAGAGACCAAGATAAGAAGATTAGCATCCCAACATAGAGCTATGGAGTCCCACTACTCTGCCCGCCAGGAAACAAGGACTGACCTTTCATGTAGGGAGGAGATGAAGAAAGCAGTATTTCATAATTTTTGTGCAGCCCTAATTTGGAGGTTCAACTTGGGATTTTGGGGTGAACAAACCCTGTATACAGTGTCTTTCAATGCCTAAGTTAGATGGCTGACTGCTTTTCTGTCCTGACATTTATAGAAAACGAATGCATTACTTCTACACTTAGGTACAAACTTCCTTCGGTTTTGGCCAGATACCGTAACATTAAATTTATTTTCAAAATGAGCATATGTTATTCTATCACAGTGTCTCCACCCTGGACCCTTATTTCTATAAGGTACAGTAAATATGGCTCTAGCATAGTAAAAGGACCAACATACACAATGCTTGGTAATTTAAAATTATTTGGTGAGTGTGGCCAGAATAGTTGTTTGGATATTATTTCTTTTTTCTTTAGTATTCCATAAAGAATTTGCATTGCTGACAGTGAAATTTCAAATTGTATAAATGCTCCTTGCAGTTTTGGATGCAGGATTCACCATTGCCTCAGAATTACTTGGAAAAGAATCAGAGAGTTCTGTTTTTCTTGTAAAAACATATTCCAGGAGACGAATTGCTTTTCCATGCCATGTACTCAAGTAAAAAGTGAGATGTAATATCAGCAGTGATGTGACTGCTCACTTGAGGATGGTCCACTCAACTCGCTCAGATAATTTCCTGTACTGTGATCTGGGCCAAAAAGCTATAGAAAGGATATGATCTCAAAAATGTAATATCCACTATGAGAGTGTCAGCCACTGGTTGTGTACAACATCCCAGCTATTGACCTGAATTTCATCCAGGCTCACATATTTGATCCTGATACTTTGAATTGTTTTACTTGTTCTTAGCATGTGCTTTCTAGCTGGTCAAATGCATTAAGAATTATGTAGGTACTAATAAGAATCATCTGACACTGAGCATTTACTTCTTAAAAAAATCTGCTTTTTAACTTATTTTTATGTAATATAGATTATATCTGTTCCAATTTGCATTATATACATATATGCATAAACACACACACACACACACACACACACACTCCCAGAGACTAAATCAACAACCAAAGAGGGAACCTGGGCCCTCTGCACACTGTTTCAGATGAGAAGCTTGTGTATGTTGTGAACCTTTTTTTTTTAGAATAGACTTTATTCGGAGCATGGGGAGGGGGCGTTAAAGAGGGTAGTAGAGTCAGAGAAAGGCAGAGAGAGAGAGAGAGAGAAGAGGAGAGGAGAGGAGAGGAGAGAAGAGAAGAGAAGTAGAAGAGAAGAGAAGAGAAGAGAAGAGAAGAGAAGAGAAGAGAAGAGAAGAGAAAAGAAGAGAAGTAGAAGAGTAGAGGAGTAGAGGCTGGCCATGAGCACATGGATAGAGGATGGGAAGGGAGTGTTCTCCTCCTCTTCCCTCCTCCTCTTCTTCCCAGTTCCCTCCTTCCATTGATCGCTGATATCTGTTTTGTTTTCTGAGAAAGATGCAACCACCCTCCCTTGTGCTTTGGCTTCCTTGTTATTTGGCTTCTTTGGGTCTGTTGATGATACCATGGTTTTTTCTGTATTTTATGGCTAATATCCATTTATCAATGAGTACATACCATGCATGTCCTTTTGGATCTGGGTTACCTCATTCATTTACCCACAAAGCCTTCAAATGTGTCTTGCCTACAAGATGTGCAGGGTCAAAGATAGAGTAAAGATTGAGGGAATGGCCAAACAATGATTGCCCCAAATTGAGACCCATCCTATGGGCAAGAACTAATCCCCTTGATACTATTAATGTACTCTGTTATGCTTGCAGACAGGAATTTAGCATAACTGTCCTCTGAGAGGCTCTACTCAACAGCTATTGGAAAGAGATGCAGAGACTCACACTCAAACAGTAGATGGAGCTTTGGGAGTCTTATTGAAGTGTTGGGAGAAAGATTGAGGGACCCAAAGAGAACAGGGACTCCATAGGAAGACCAACACAGTCAACTAAGTTGGACCGTTGGGGTTCCCTGAGACTGAATCACCAACCAAAGAGTGAGCTGGAGCCCCCTGCACATATGTAGTAGATGAACAGTTTGGTCTTCATGCAGGTCCCCCAGACAAGTAGAGAAGGGGCTGTCCCTGAGCCTGTTGCCTACCTGCCTGCCTATGGATCCCATCCTCCTAACTGGACAGCTTTGTCTGGCCTCAATGGGAGAAGATGTGTCTAGTTCTGCAGCAACTTGATACGAGGCATGGGGGTATGGGGCCAAGGGGATGGAAGGGTTTGACACCAAGAGCAGGGTTTCCCCTTCCAAGGAGAATTGGGGGAGGACTTATGTAAGGGAGTACTTGGAGGAGAAGGGCTGATATTGGGTTGTAAAGTGAATAAATAAATTTAATAATAAAAAAGATTGGGAATTTCTTTCATCTCATCTCTAAATGCTATAGCTTGGATATCATAAGATGAAATATTTCTCTGGCACCATCATGATATCATTACAAATTGAGAAGAAGTACTACTGCTAGCATGGTATTATTTAATTGGTGGTCTTAATTCCTATATTACGGCTGTTTCAATCACCCCTTCTAAACCAATGTTTGTGCTGACTCAGCTCCGAGCCATCTCCATCCTTACTTAGATTTACTTATGCATTCGTACTTACTCATGGAGTAGTCACATATCCTTTCTCTTCCCTCTTTACTGAGTGTTTTTAGGAGTTCAGGACTGTTGCTCCATAGGTAACTCTCAGTCTGAATGTGGCTAATGTTTTTGAGGATGTGGATAGTGCTGAAACAGCACAGAAGTGATGAGTGAAGTTTAATCCTGCTCTGACCTCTCTGTGAGCAGAAACAAGACTTGCCTTTCTCTGTGCATTGATGGTGCTAATAGCCTTAGATTTTTGCATTAGCTTTATGCAATGGATATGGAAATGTGCCTTACAAGAATTGCATGCAGGGCTGGAGAGATGGCTCAGAGGTTAAGAGCACTGACTATTCTTCCGATGGTCCTGAGTTCAAATCCCAGCAACCACATGGTGGCTCACAACCATCTGTAATGAGATCTGACAACCTCTTCTGGTGTGTCTGAAAAAGCTACAGTGGACTTACAGATAATAAATAAATAAAAAAAAAAGAATTGCATGCAATTTTTGTCACATATGCTATAAACATTTTTAAAAAATCAGAGAATTGCCCATAGTCTAAAAATATTGCCTGGCTTCTAAGACTTTAGAATTTGTTTTTTAAAGCAAGAGGAAAGCAACATGCAGAGATAATAAAGACGGTACTAGCCTTTTTTGTGGCATGACATTCTAAAACTTTAAAATGCTTTGTCTTACACAGCACTCTATCCCTAAGGGTACAATAATGGCAGTAGCCAATAGTTTTTAAGTTGGATTTAGGCCTCACTCACTAAGAGGGAAGTCATGTCTGGAAATCTAGCTGCCTACCCAGGGCTAGTCAAATCATGGTTATCGGAGAACTCACAATGTCCACTCTACTGAACCAGCACTTTCTAACTACATTCTAAACATGTATCCTTATACCCACAGACAAGTGTAGGCCTTACCCCTCATCAAAGATATGTCTTCTAGCAACAGATGAAGACCATTACAGAAAACTACAACTTATTAAAATACAGAGAACAAGTAACTGTGTGGTATCTAGTCCAACTGATGCATCCATAGCTTAACTTCAGCTGAGCTGAGGCTCGGGGAGTATGGTGGAAGAAGGGATGGCAGGATGGTCAAATCCAAAGGACCAGGAAGCTTATTGTGAATCTTTATCTTCTGGAAATGTCAGAAAAGCTATATCAATGAAGTCCCATGAGCATGGCTCCCCAAACTATACCTAAACAAGAACAGTAATAGACACACTAACACAGAAGGACAGAAATTTCAAGAGGCCTCAGCCCTAGACCAAGACTTACAGGTGACCAATGAATGCTGAGAGCAGGAGAAACAGTTTTTACCGGAGAACAGCAGCCAGACTGCTTATCCAACACCATGTGATCAGCCCTGACACACACACACACACACACACACACACACACACACACACACATACACACACACACCACCACCACCACCACCACCACCACCAATTAAAGAAATAAAGACTTGATTTAAGTGAATAAGGAAGGGGGTTGCACGGGAAAGGTTGGGGGAGGGAAGGAAAGGGAAACATGTTTATAAAATTATATTTTAATTAAAACTTTTTAAAAATGCTTTGCACTAAATGTTTAGCTTAATGTTTTCAAGTAATTAACAAAATAAATGAAGCAATTACAATCTCCCTTTTGTTTTTCAACATGATTCATAGTTTTTTCAATATTAATCTCTCTTCCTTGTGAGCAGGTATTTAGCTGGTGTTGTGGGACGTGGAATGAACTAGCTAGAAGCTTTAAAGACTAGGATTCTGATTGGACTCTGCTCTATGTCTTTAAGCAGAAAATTTAAACTATGACTCTCAGCTGTCCTATTTCCAAAATGGTAGGATGGAATACAATGAACTGTCTAGTTTCTCTTGCCTTTTTGGTGTCTCTTGATTTTATTATTCTTTGGCTAGGGACAAACTGAACTGAGTTTTATACTCAAAAGGTAATTAATCAATATGAAGTTGGCCTGGACACTGCCTCAGCTTTACTTTTCTTCTTACGGCTATGGTTGAACATCTTTTTGGTTTAGTTGGGTAATTGCGTACGTTTAGTCCAGGACCATTTTGTAGCAAAATTTCAAATTTCCTAATCCACAATGTCTGACTGCTTTTGGTAGAGCTTTGGTGATCTGAAGGACTTATCCTTGATTCTGAAAACACCCTGAGTTGGCGAATTGCTACAGTGCTGGCAACAGCTTTAAAATGGAAGATACCCATACCAGAGTGGGCTGCTGTTGGTGTCTGTGTTCATGGCACTTCTGATATTTGGTGTTTGTCAGTCCATGGGGTCTTATGAAGGGGACTTGAGGGTTGTCCTGACCAGCTGCTGATCTTTCATTTCCTTTTGGAACCATGAGAGAATTGCTTGGAACACGAAATGTATTTCCCGGCAGTTTCTGGCAGGGGCAACATTAAAAAAGAACATGAACTTAACTTTCCCAGATGAGAGAAATGAGACGGAGTAATAAGAATACTGTGATACTCTTGTGAATAGTTTTTTATTGTAGTTAAGTGTACGTAACATAGAGTTTAAAGTTTTGACAATTTTAGGTGCACAGTGCTGTTTGTATGAAGTATATCCACACCCTGTCAGCACCACTGCCATCTATTTCCGAAACTTTTTATCTTTTATTCTGATCTAGGTACCTCATAGATGTGGGGGGTCATATAATGTTTGTATTTTTGTGACTTCAACATAATATCTTTGAAGTTCTTGTATGATGTAGTAGTATGTTGCACAATTTCAGTTCTTTTAGAAGATTGAATAAAATTGCATTTATGTATATAATATTTTGTTTATGCATTATTTTTCCTGTGGACATTTTTAAGATTTCTTCTTGGAGCTATCATAATAAATGATGTTAATAACATTGTGCTCAAAATCTCTTCTTTTAAATTATTTTTTATACATACTCATCTGTGGTGTTTCTGAGTCATATGGTAACCATGTGCTTTCATTATCCAGGACCCCATAGTCTGTACAACTTTATATTTCTAAAAGCTATATACAAGAGTACAAGTCTGTAAATTGCCTTCCTCTGTTCCCCCCTCCAACTTCGTCTGTCTTCTCCCCAGTCAAAGTTTACTAAGTACTAACCAGCCCACCTCTGAGTTCAGGAACTTGGATGCTTTTGCCATTGAGTTCTATCACACATCTATGAAGGTGGTGGGTAAGGTAAGCCCCGGAGTTTGAGGAAATGTAGTCTCAATCTGCCTTGTATACCTGAATATTTGACTAGAAAGCAACCTACTCTCAGGAGCGGAAAAAAAGAGAAGAGGAACACAACTAATATGCCACATTATAAGGATCACAGGAGTTGTGTTTTTAGCCTGATTTGTAACCAAATATCTTCAACCAACTGCTTTTCCAACTCATTGTTCTTTATACATCCCATATCTCTGTGTTCATCTTATATCTGGTAATGTAACAAGTACCTGAGATACTCAACTCATAAAACGCAAAGATTTCATTCTAGCTCACTAGTTATGATAGGGCGGTTGTGTAGCATGCACAAGACACACACACACACACACAAAAAAAAAAAAAAAAAAAGGAAAGAAAACATATTATTGGCTCATAGTTTGGAGCTTTTTAGACCACAGTTGATTGGCCCTGTTATTCTAGTCCCGTGGCAAGGTACCAAATCATTGTGGAAGAATGTAGCAAAAGAAAACTGTCTGTCTCAATCCTGGTAATAAAAGAGAGAGAGAAGAAAGTGTGGGGTTCCATTATCACCTTCTAAGATACCCCCGGTGACCTGAAGATCTTTCACTAAGCTCTGTTTCTTAAAGGTTCTACTCCCCCTGAAAAATATCAGTCCAGGAACAATCTTTTAATATGCCAGCCTTGGAGCAATGCTTGGTACCCCAATCATAGCACTGTTTGTTTCCCTAACTAATAAAAGGGATGAACTATTTAAGAAAAAAATCTGAAAGTGTGAGCTGAAGGCAGATCTTTATATTGTTAATTACACTATTGTTGCATAAGTATTTCAGCTTTAGACTGAAGTGATTTCTGCTTCCTCCTCTTCCTCCTCTGCCTCCTCCTCCTCTTTTCCTCCCCTTTCTTCTCTTCTTCCTCTTCTTCTTCTTCTTTTTTTTTTTTTTTAAATCTAGAGCCAAACTTAGCAGACATGTAACTCTAGCCTTCAAAATTTCTCTCATGGGTTTTTCTAATGTTAAAGTCTTTAGTTACTACTGAGAGGTGCTGTGGCTTTCTAAAATTATAAAATTTAAAAAAAAATGAAAAAAAATAATTTCCTCCAGTATGAATTTTAAAGATCTACAAGAGTCTCAGATAGAGAGGAAAAGGAAAATAATATGCGCTTTTCTTCTTGCTCTCTCTTCTTGGCAGTCTCTTATCTTGACTTGGCTAGCACGCCTGAACTTTCCTAACTACAAAAATGTTAATCTCCAAACGGCTTATTTTTTCTGCAGGCTCTTTACTTTAATAGTTTTTCCCCCTAATGCTACTCTGAACTTCTCTTACCTTCCCTGACCTGAGTGCAACGCCTTCTTCCTATTGTGTGGTTTTCCTATGGCTCATCTGCTCCGTGCTCCCTTGTTCTCATGAGTGCTCTTGTCAGTTCTTAGTGCCTTTTCTGTACATTCAAGGTATTCAGAAATCTTGGACCCTAAACTAAGAGTTAATGGAGACCAGGAGTCAATCTACTGTTTCTTATATGGTTTCTAAAATCCTGTGGGGGTTATGTTACAAAGAGTTGTTCAGTTTTGTTAGGACCTGACTTAACCTTAAAACGTTTATTACACCCTTCTTCAAGCAAAGCTCCACATATAAGCACGTGGACACAATTAAAATGAAGTTAGATAGCCAATAGATGCTAGCTTTTGATCATATATGGCATCTTGGCAAGTGGTATGTATTTTTGTGTGTGTGCATTTTTCCTCACACTCAATATACTTGGTACCAAATGCAACTCTAAGGCTGGGCAGTAAGAAGCATATATCACATCTCTTCCTTGGAGTCAGAGCTCTTTGTAACTGTGGAAAAGGAATGTGATGCTTTCAATGTTGAGATAGGATATATTTTCATTGCTCTATAAAGTCATGCTATAAAGATACTCATGCATCTGCCATTCAGCAAACACAAGCTGTTTTGTTTTTTTGTTTTTTTTAGTAACTGTCTGGTCATTGTCACAGGTATGGTGTTATAAAGATATTTAAGATATTGCTCTTGTTTTTAAGCACCTCTGAAAAAAATAGAATAAAATGCAGTGCTTCTCCAAATGGGGAAACCAGTTTCCTTGGGATCATATATTTCTGTCCCTATATTTTGCTGGAAGTTTCCTTTGACAGCCTCATCTGTGAATTGCTCTGTGCAACTTCCAGCTTGAGGACGATAATTTATGGTCCTTTAAATCCATTATTTCAAGGCTCAGTGAAAGCCAGACAGATTTGGGGGTTTGGGGCTTAGGCCTGTGGCGTCCCAGGCTTGTTAGACAGAGGATGTCCCAGTTCCTGTTCATGCCTGTGGCCATCAGTCACCAGTCTTGTGTTGATACTGGCTGAGGTTCTTGGTCCGTGGCCTCAAGGCAAAACCCCAACTTGGTTAGCTTCATTTTCAGGGTAGGAGATGATCACAAAAGTGAAGAACTGTCACTTTAGAGGACTCTGTGGGAGTAGAAGTGCCCAGTTTCCAGTGATGGTGTCTATAACACTTACTCTCTGCCACCTATTGCTGAGGAAGAGTGCCAGGGCTCAGCACTTGGCTGCTGTGCTCTCCCCATGTTGGTCTCTGCTCTAAGCAAGAGCCTCTCATAGAGAATCCTCCAGAGCTGGACTGAGATTTTGCAGAAAAGCAGACCCAAGGGTTGAGTTCATTTTATGAGTTTTAGAATGAAGCAGTGTTAATGAAGGTCTTGCTGAGGTCTTGCTAACTGGGCTGCTTAAATCAGAACCTGCTGCATGTCTGAGGCAGGACCATTACTTGCCCCTTCATCTCAGAGACTGACTTTAACAAGAGAAACTTTATTTTATGTGTATAAGTGTGTTGGACTTGCATGTATGTCTATGCACCACATATGTCTCTGGTACGTTTAAAGATGAGAAGAGGGTATCAGATCCCTTGGAACTGGAGTTGGGATGGTTGTGAGCCGTTTGGGTACCAAGAATTGGACCTGCACCCTCAGCAAGAACAGTAAGTGTTCTTGAGCACTGACCCATCTCTCTAGCCCACAAAGACTGACTTTTGGCCACGTGCACTCACTTTATCTTGCTAAATCTTAGCAATGATCAGATTTGATATAACTTTTAAATTATGTGAAAAAGCAATCCTTCACAAAAACAGAACCCTCACCTGAAACTCTGTTGGTCACCTCTCCCTTCTTGTTTAATGAATCCTAGTGCCACACAGGTGAGGGACACAGTATTCTATATTATAGGGACACTGAAGTGCTAGAGAAAGCAACTAAAATATTTGAGCTATTGTTCTGAATCGTAGAAATGAGCCTGACTCACCCACACTTGTTTCTCCTCTCTGTTAGAGATTTTTCTGTCTATGTTTTGGAAATCCCAGCACCTCATACAAAAGTGATTCATTTCTGCTCAGTTCTTTCCATATTTCCCTTAAAGAGCTGCATTTGAGGTGGATGAAGGCTATGGTGATTGCTTTGGGGCACCACACCCTCAAATGATAAGGAAGCATTCATATTATTCCTGAGTTTATTTCTAAGTCTTTCAGTTGGGACAGTTTCTCTGAGGGCTTCTCAGGCCTGTTTTCTAGGCATGCTTCCTGCAGATTTTGTGTGCACAGATCTACAGTCCTCTGCAACACAACAACCTAAAACTTTCACTTGCCTATGTCTCTTGTGAAGCCTTTCTGCACTTTTGTAAGATTGATCTTCCTCCAAGGTTTGTCTTCATTATCTCTGTAACATATGCAACAGAACCTCATGGCAGAGATGATGACAATAAGTTTTTACCTATGAAAATGGCAGTGTGCCGGGCGGTGGTGGCGCACGCCTTTAATCCCAGCACTTGGGAGGCAGAGGCAGGAGGATTTCTGAGTTCAAGGCCAGCCTGGTCTACAGAGTGAGTTCCAGGACAGCCAAGGCTACACAGAGAAACCTTGTCTCGAAAAACCACAAAAAAAAAAAAGAAAGAAAGAAAATGGCAGTGTTTCATGTTTGAACTTGGCATCTCCTGAACCCTGATGTCATTTGCCAGAATAAAGCTCAAAATGTTACATGGGACAATTCAATGTAGCTGCTGGAACCTCCAGGGAATTGTGGCAATGGTGGGCTCTTCACAGTTTTTGAGGTATCCCTAACGATATGAGCAGTAGACATGCTTCTTTGTGTTTAGACATCCTTTCACAAATATGCTAGATCATAAATCCCCTTGTTACATCTCTGCCCTTCTTTTTGTTCACCTCTTTGCTTTCTTAGCCATTTCCACAGCTACACAGAAACCAGCCGAAGACTGAAGATTGGTCCATCTGAAGGGGATCCTTCGTTGTTTTAGGCAGGACCCATCTTCCACTCTGGATCCTGTTCGGTGGCGAGGATAAAGAGTGCTTGGTAGCAACTCTACCCATTCAGTGTGAATCAAAGCTTCTAGCAGCTTCAGGTCCAGTAAGTTTTCCAGTGATGTTTAGGAAGAAAACTAGGGCGCTGTGCATTAGTCTTCCTTTTGTATTCTTTCTCAAGGCCTCTCCAGTCAACCAAACAAGTAGGTTGACAGTTTGTCTTCTTGTCCTTTCAGTCACATCAACTGCATTAAGATGCATACAGAAGGCATCCAAGCCATCATGCCTATAAAGCGATAGCCTGAGCTTTGCTCTATCTATCACCCCTTTTCCTGCAACAGAAATATCTTGGTGACAAAGAACACTAGACTCAGAGCCACACTGTCTCATCTGGGTTATAATCTCTCTGTCTACTGGCAGGAGAAAGCTTGAACAAGCCACCATACAATCTAAATGTCAGTTCTCCACTGACTGTAAAGATAAAGTGTGATGGTTTGCAGCAGCTAAGATCTGTTGTGTGCTGGTTACTCGTGTTCTTGAACTCAGTGACTCTTTGTTGAACCTGATGGGTATGGACTCAGACCATCTTTGACCTACTAGAAGAAAGCCTTGAATTCCTGATCCACCTGCCATCACTTTCCCAGTGCTGGGGTCACAGCTGTGAGTCACGGTGCTTGATTTTATTTGGTGCTGAAGATCAAATTGATGGCTTCACCCATGATAGCAAGCACTGTATCACTTGAGTTATAGTCTCAGGACTCGCTCTATGGTAGGTACTCTTGTTATCCTCATGGCATGGGTAAAGAAACTGAGGCACAGAGGATAGAGTTATAGACAGTTATGATGCTACAAGTGCAGGAAGTAGTGTCTGAGATAATCAGCTTTGTCACCTTATGTTGTCTGATGATTCAAAACAAAACAGACTTCCAGTTGAGGAACAGACTCTGGACAAACTCTAGGAAAGTGAAGAAAGGGGGTCACCTTCAAACTTCCATTCATTTGCTTATTACCACCTGTCTGCCTTAACTTGAAGCATCACGTTTCTCTTTACCAGTCTCAATAAATGAAATACTCCCAAAGGAGAGCTAGATCAGAGTAGGAACTGCCTTCTGTGCTGTCACAGCCTAGATGGCATCTGCTTTTAACGTTGCTCTGTCCTGCTCTCGATTTGTAATGTCCGTGGACAGTGGCCCTGGGCCGTGAACTTCCCAGAGGCCTTTCTGCTCTAACCTCCCTTCCCAACCATGTTTACTTATCCTTAGTTCTCTCTTTTCATATGACTGACTGACTTTTCCCCTTAAATTGCTGCAGGCTGCATTCTTAGCTCCCAATCTGGATACTTTCAAATTGTGGTGGATGAAATTTTATATTCCTTCTCCCAGACAACTAACAACAACTTATGAGCTACCTTTTGCAAACAGCACCTTTTGTAAAGCACGGAAGCTCTGAAGGTAGAAAGAGGGTCAGGAGTGTCTGCTGTCTCTTGGTTTTGTACCCTGAGCCATACAGTTGAAGGTCTCCGACTCAGTTTTCTTATTTGGAAAAGAAGAACTATATACATACTGAGCACTGTGTTGGGAAATGGCAGAAATTGAAATAGACTCTTAGCTTAGGGACCTTGAGTCTTTGAGAGGATAAACAAATGAGCTAAGACCTTACAACTAGTGAATGATGTTTCATTATTATTAGCATCATTATTTTTATTTTTAGTTGTTAGTTCAGTCAAGATTCCTGAAACCCAGGGTAGTTTTGAACTTATGTAGACAAAGATGATTTTGAATTGATTCTTCAACCTTTACCTCCCAAACGGTGAAATTATAGGTAGGCAAAGTTCCTTCCTTGGACACAGAGGTTTTTTTTTTCTTTCATTTTTTATTAGATATTTTCTTTATTTACATTTCAAGTGTTATGTCCTTTCATCATTTCTCCTCCGAAAACCCCCTATCCCATCCCCTCTCTTCTCCCACTCCTGCTTCCCTGTCATGGCATTCCCCTACACTGGTGCATCAACCTTTCACAGGAACAATGGCCTCTCCTATTATTGATGTCCAAAAAGGCCATTCCCTGCTACTTACGCAGCTGGAGTTATGGGTCCCTCTTTGGTTGGTGGTTTAGTCCCTGGGAGCTCTGGGGGTATCGGTTGGTTCATATTGTGTTCTTCCTATAGGGCTGCAAACCCCCTCAGCTCCTCAGATTCTTTTTCTAGCTCTTCCTTTGGGAACCCCGAGCTCAGTCAATTGGTTGGCTGTGAGTATCCACTGCTGTATTTGTCAGTCACTGGTAGAGCCTCTCAGGAGACAGCTATATCAGGCTCCTGTCAGCAAGCACTTGTTGGCATCCACAACAATGTCTGGGTTTGGTAACTGTATATGGGATGGATTCCCAGGTGGGGCAGTCTCCGGATGGCCTATCCTTCAGTTTCTGCTCCACCCTTTGTCTCTGTATCTCCTCCCATGGGTAATTTGATCCCCCTTTTAAGAAGGAGGGAAATATTCACACTTTGGTCTTCCTTCTTCTTGAGCTTCATGTGGTCTGTGAATTGTATCTTGGGTATTCCAAGCTTCTGAGCTAATATCCACTTATCAGTGAGTGCATACCATGTGTGTTCTTTTGTGATTGGGTTACCTCACTCAAGATGATATTTTCTAGTTCCATCCATTTGCCTAAGAATTTCATGAATTCATTGTTTTTAATAGCTGAGTAGTATTCCATAGTGTAAATGTACCACATTTTCTGTATCCATTCCTCTGTTGAGGGGCATCTGGGTTCTTTCTAGCTTCTGGTTATTATAAATAAGGCTGCTATGAACATAGTGGAGCATGTGTCCTTATTACATGTTGGAGCATCTTCTGGATATATGCCCAGGAGTGGTATAGCTGGGTCCTCAGGTAGTACTATGTCCAATTTTCTGAGGAACGGCGAAACTGATTTCCAGTGTGTTTTTACCAGCTTGCAATCCCACCAGCAGTGGAGGAGTGTTCTTCTTTCTCCACATCTTTGTCAGCATCTGCTGTCCCCTGAGTTTTTGCTCTTAGCCATTCTGACTGGTGTGAGATAGAATCTCAAGGTTGTTTTGATTTGCATTTCCTTGATGATTAAAAATTTTGAACATTTGTTTAGGTGCTTCTCAGCCATTCTGTATTCCTCAGTTCAGAATTCTTTGTTTAGCTCTGTACCCCATTTTTTAATAGGGTTATTTGGTTCTCTGGAGTCTAACTTCTTGAGTTCTTTGTATATATTAGCCCTCTATCAGATGTAGGTAAAGATCTTTTCCCAATCTGTTGGTTGCAGTTTTGTCCTATTGACAGTGTCCTTTGCCTTACAGAAGCTTTGCAATTTTATGAAGTCCCATTTGTCAATTTTTGATCTTAGATTATAAGCCATTGGTGTTCTGTTCAGTAACTTTTCTAATGTGCTCATGTGTTCGAGACTTTTCCCCACTTTCTTTTCTACTAGATTCAGTGAATCTGGTTTAATGTGGAGGTCCTTGATCCACTTGGACTTGAGCTTTGTATAGGGAGACAAGAATGGATCAATTTGCATTCTTCTACATGTTGATCACCAGTTGAACCAGCACCATTTGTTGAAAATGCTGTCTTTTTTTCCACTGTATGGTTTTAGCTCCTTTGTCAAAGATCAAGTGACCATAGGTGTTTGGGTTCTTTTCTGGGTCTTCAGTTCTACTCCATTGATCTACCTGCCTGTCCGTGTACCAATACCATGTAGTTTTTTTTTTTTAATCACTATTGCTCTGTAGTATAGCTTGAGGTATAGGAAAACTGATTCCGCCAGAAGTTTTTTTTTTTTTTTTTTTTTTTTGTTGAGAATAGTTTTTGCTATCCTGGGATTTTTGTTATTCTAAATCAATTTGAGAATTGCTTTTTCTAACTTTATGAAGAATTGAGTTGGAATTTTGATGGGAATTGTACTGAATCTGTAGATTGCTTTTGCAACGATGGCCATTTTTAGTATATTAATCCAGCCAATCCACGATCATGGGAGATCTTTCCATCTTCTGAAGTTTTCTTTGATTTCCTTCTTAAGGGACTTGAAGTTCTTCTCATACAGATCTTTCACTTGCTTTGTTAGAGTCACACCAAGGTATTTTATATTATTTGTGACTATTGTGAAGGGTGTCATTTCCCTAATTTCTTTCTTATCCTTTTTATCCTTTGAATATAGGAAGGCTACTGATTTGTTTGAGTTAATTTTATATCCAGCCAATTTGCTGAAGTCGTTTATCAGGTTTAGCAGTTCTCTGGTGGAATTTTTGGGGTCACTTAAGTATACTATCATATCATCTGCAAATAGTAATATTTTGACTTCTTCCTTTCCAATTTGTATTTCTTTGACCTCCTTTTGCTGTATAATTGCTCTGGCTAGGAATTTGAGTACTATATTGAATAGGTAGGGAGAGAGTGGGCAACCTTGTCTAGTCCCTGATTTTAGTAGTGTTGCTTCAAGGTTCTCTCCATTTCGTTTCATGTTGGCTATGGGTTTGCTGTATATTGCTTTTACTATGATTAGGTAGGGGCCTTGAATTCCCTATCTTTCCAAGACTTTTATCATGAAGGGGTGTTGGATTTTGTCAAATGCTTTCTTAGCATCTAATGAAATGATCATGTGGTTTTTTCCTTGAGTTTGTTTATATGTGGATTATGTTGATGGATTTCTGTATATTGAACCATCCCCGCATCCCTGGAATGAAGCCTACTTGATCATGAATGATCATTTTGATGTATTTTTGGATCCGGTTTGCAAGAATTTTATTGAATATTTTTGCATTGATATTCATAAGGAAAATTGGTCTAAAGTTCTTTCTTTGTTGGGTCTTTTTGTGGTTTAGGTATCAGAGTAATTGTGGCATCATAGAACAAATTGGGTAGTGTTCCTTAAGTTTCTATTTTGTGAAATATTTTGAAGAGTATTGGTATTAGGTATGCTTTTAAGGTTTGATAGAATTCTGCACTAAACCCATCTGGTCCTGGGCGTTTTGTTGTTGTTGTTATTTGTTTGTTTTTGTTTTGGGGGGTTGGGAGACTATTAATGACTGCTTCTATTTGTTTAGGGGTTATGGAACTGTTTAGATCATTTATCTGATCCTAATATAACTTTGGTACCTGTTATCTGTCTAGAAAATTGTCCATTTCATCCAGGTTTTCAAGTTTTGTTGAGTATAGGATTTTGTAGTAGGATCTGATGACTTTTGTATTAACTCAGTTTCTGTTATTATGTGTCCCTTTTAATTTCTGATTTTGTTGATTTGGACACTGTCTCTGCGCCCTCTGGTTAGTCTGGCTAAGGGTTTATCTATCTTGTTGATGTTCTCAAAGAACCAGCTCCTGGTTTGGTTGATTCTCTGTATAGTTCTTTCTGTTTCTGCTTGGTTGATTTCAGCCTTGAGTTTGATTATTTCCTGCTGTTTACTCCTCTTGGGTGTATGTGCTTCTTTTTTGTTCTAGAGCCTTCAGATGTCCTGTCAAGCTGCTAGTGTATGCTCTCTCCAGTTTCTTTTTGGAGGCACTCAGAGCTATGAGTTTTCCTTTTAGCACTGCTTTCACTGTGTCCCATAAGTTTGGGTATGTTGTGGCTTCACGTTCATTAAATTCTAAAAAGTCTTTGATTTCTTTATTTCTTCTTTGACCAAGTTATCATTGAGTAGAGTGTTGTTCAGTTTCCATGTGTATGTGGGCTTTCTGTTGTTTTTGTTGTTATTGAAGACCAGCCTTAGTCTGTGGTGATCTGATAGGATGCATGAGATTATTTCAATCATCTTGTATCTGTTGATGTCTGTTTTGTGACCTATTATGTGGTCAATTTTGGAGAAGGTGCCGTGAGGGGCTGAGAAGAAGGTATATTGTTTTGTTTTAGGACAAAATGTTTTTTTTTTAAAGATTTATTTATTTATATGTAAGTACACTGTAGCTGTCTTCAGACACACCAGAAGAAGGCATCAGATCTCATTACAGATGGTTGTGAGCCACCATGTGGTTGCTGGGATTTGAACTCAGGACCTTCGGAAGAGCGGTCAGTGCTCTTAACCGCTGAGCCATCTGTCCAGCCCACGATAAAATGTTTTATAGATATCTGTTAAATCCATTTGGTTTATAACTTCTGTTAGTTTCACTGTGTCTCTGTTTAGTTTCTGTTTCCATGATCTGTCCATTGCTGAGAGTGAGGTGTTGATGTCTCCCACTATTATTGTGTGAGGTACATTATGTGCTTTGAGATTTAGTAAAGTTTCTTTTATGAATGTGGGTGCACTTGCATTTGGAGCATAGATGGATGCAGAGTTTAAATCTCCATCTTTTGACTATATAGCTATGTCTATTACAGAATACCTGTTGCCCTCTTTATGTTATGATACTTATAGAAATTAAAGAAAATAATATACATAGCATCCAGCCAACTCTACTTTCTTTAGAAATATTAGTAGGGTTTTATTTACCCCCTTTCCCAAGGCCCTGCAGTGTTGGGATGGAAAATCAGGTTGGCAGGCAAGATAGGGCAGCTATTTTGGGGTAAGTGAGCAATGCTGCAGAAGAGGAGAGCTGGAGCAAGTCTGTATCTCAAATCAAACTAGGCTGGCAGCTTTCAACTCCAACTATACATAGGCCTGCTGGCCTTGGTGGTTAGTTCTTTATTTAGAATCTCATGTCCCATTTTGAACCTCGTAACTTCAGAAAGAATGTGCAACTGAAGGAAAATGCGAAAAGATTAATGGATTAAATGATTTGTAAAAAAAAAATAAAAAGAGAGAGAAGAAGAAGAAAAAGAATTCTTATAGGAACTGGAACCACTTTGGTTGAAGAGACGATGAGAAAGAGCAAGTTTTGCCTTGCGTTTGTGTGTATGGTTGTGTTACTGACTGTGGCAGCACATTTTTTTTTTCTCTGAAGGTGAAAATTGGATATGTAAACATCTAGGTTCTTCCAAAATCAAAACTCTCATGTGTCTTGGAAAATGAAGAACAGGAGAGTTTGGGTTGACCAGAACTTGCAGAACTACAAGCCTGTCATTCAAGTGATGCTTTTGGACACCCTGGGAACATTGTGGAGTTCAGTGTAGCTGGCACATCCAGCTGAGCAAGCATAATTATCCAAACAATCTGTAATTAAACACAGACAGATAGACAGACAGACAGACATGTACACTTACAGACAGACACACACAAACATAGACACAGATACACACACACATACATACATGGAAGCATCTATCTCCTCATACTTCTCTTTATGACATAGCAAAATTCTTTATTATATGCTTTATACATTAGCAGTTATCTGGTCTCCTCTATTTTCTCAGAGTAGCACAATGCAAAGTCATTGGCAGATTCCTTGCCTATGGCATGTAAATTTCTTGGTGCAAGTATGCCTCTTCAAATACTCAGATGCTGGTCAAGTTTTAGCTTAAATAATGACCAGGCCTCACTTGAAAGGAAAAGGTTATATTCTGTAATATACTTCATGTCAGATATTGGAGTGGTATAGAATATCCTGTGTAAAATCCTTGATGCTATTCCATTTGGATACATGCCACAAAAAATAACCTCACGTAGGTCTGAAGAAGTGTCAATAAATCATCTATTTAACCTGACACTGCAATGTACCAATTTATTTCTTTATAAGCTTAAGTGCTCTTCAAAGCCAGACAGCGTTAAAGTCCTAGTTTGAAATTTGTCCTTAGATAGACCTAGAGAATGACCAGAAGCTTGCTCTGAAGGGTGATTAGGAGATGGTACCTTAAATGTACTTCATCCATACACTTAGGTAGAATACTAACAATAACTGACTAAAGACAATTGGTACTCAGATTTAGTATTCAGACACATTTTGCAATTTAGGTTACCTCTTTGTGCCTAGCAGAATTCTCCTTGTTATTTTGTCACCTGAGTATTAAAGAACAATTGAACACATGGGCTGACCACTCCATAAATTCTTCCCATAAGAACTGTGCATTAACGTCCTAATTGTCTCTGCTGAATGCTAGCTGTAGAACTTGGGGAATGACTTTCTAGCCTCTTTTCCTGTGTGAAATGGCAACAGTGACACAAATGAACATCCATTCCTTGTAATACTCCTGTAGTCCAGAAATGAGATAATGCAAGACTAGCAAACATTTTAGATCATGAACTAATGGCAGTTTTCTTACCTACACATACTTTGTTCATCATGAACAATGTGCTTCTTTCCTCTCCATTTCAATGACTAGCTTTTATAGGCTTGCTTCTTTAAGTTCTCATAACAGTTAAGAAATCCATTCTACCTCAATATGGAATATAAATTACGCTTGGGGGTGATAAATGACCCAAAAGTTGCATACAGGAGAAAATAGGATTTAAACATTATCCTAGAGAGTTTTAAGGGAAGACATAGCAGTGGTGTGTGAGTGAGGTCAGATGCCCCAGGGCACAGGCTGTAAACGTGTGCTTCCCTTGGTGCTGCATCTTCCCTTCTGCTGTTAAGTCCCAACCGAATCATCCAATGAGATGTTTGATTGTTGCCCTCTGAATTTGACAACAAAACTGATTACAGTCAATTAAGATGTAAAATGTACTGTAATGGTAGTTCTCAATCCACAATTGTGTGAACTAGTGCTCCTCATGAGTTAGAAACACTTCTACTACTTCTTTGCTCAACACCTCTAAACTCTTCTTGCTTTATCATACTGTATTCTGTACTGTGTTGAATAGAATTAGGTGGCGGAAATTATTTAGACTTTTGTTTTTCTGAAGCTAAGCGTGAACTTGTTAAAATTTTTGTCAACAGTGACTCCAGCTGTGGGTTTTATACGTGTCCTTTACTGACTTAGAATGTTCTTTTCCCCCCAAGTTTTCTGAGTATTTATCTTGAATCAACAGTAAATTCTTCTGAATGCTTTTGGTTTGTCTATTGAGTGATCACATAGGTTTTTCTTTTCTCCTCTGGTCTTACTAAATGTTGCATCCATTGACTTTGGAATATTATGACTCTGAGAAGACACCACTAGGGTACAACTTGTTTCTCTTCTTGTATGTATAGGGCTAGGTATCCTATTATTTAGTTAGTAAATTTTGTCCAGCTTCCAGAGATCTGTATCATTGTCTTCTTGGAATGTTTTAATTGGCCTTTGGTATCAGTTTAATATTATAGACCACAAAACAAGTCAGAATGTATTCCACGTAACTATGTTCTGAGTTTGTGTAAGATTGACATTATTTCTTCCTAAGATACTTTTTATAGTGAACATAACATAGTCCTGACTTGGAGATTTCTTTGTAGGCTTTAAAAATTTACTGATTCATTCCCTCACTATCTATATCTTTTTGAGTGTATGAACAGATATGTATGTATTATCTTGCAGGTTCTTTTGTGTCAGTTTTGGAATACTATGATTTTCAAGGGAAAAAAAAAACCATTAATGTAGGATGTCAAATGTATTGGCAAATTTTTTTTGCTGTGCGTACAATGCTACAGGGTGGCTAAGAGTAAGGCAAACCAAGCCCCTGACCTCATGGCTTGGGTTTTATCTACTATGCTAACATGTGATAGAAATCAAGACTAATGAATTTGACAAATATTTGTTGTTCTCCTACCGTGCACTAAAGGTTTTGCTATGCTATGGAAATGAAAATGATTAAGATGATATCTTTGGCTTCAAGGGTCCCATAGTTTAGTAAAGGAGATAGATTTACAGGTAATTGTTTTTTCAAAGATTGAAAGTGATAAGAGCTACCATATTGAATATCACAGAAAAGGAAGTGATTAATTACCCCTGGAAGTTGAGAGATCAGAGCAGGGTTTATAGAGAGGGCAATATTTACTTTTGGCCTAAGAAGAGATAAAGGAATTTCCCAGGTAGGAAGTGATGTAGAGAACTAGGAGTTTATGAGGAGTCAAGGCATGGAAGGCGGGCTGTGGACAAAGAGGAGAGGCAGATCCCTGCTGCTGGAGTCCTGTGCAGAAGAGAGGGTGAAAATGAATGTGGGGTCAGAGTTTGCCAAGTCTAACTACACATATCCACTAGTTGCTGTTCGGAAGTAGAAATGTAGGAATCAATACAATTGTGTCAAAAATGTATTTAGAAACAGATGCAGTATAATAACATGAACAGATTTGTTAAATAAGGAGATTATTATATATAATCTAGCCCCAGTTTTTGGCAGCATTAAAAAAAAGAGTATATTGTGTGTCTCTCCAATGGTTTGTTTTGGTGGTACGGAGAATTGAACTTAGGGCTTCACATGTCCTTGGCAAGTACTCAGCTGCTGAGTTATAAATCCAAACTAGGGTTCCTGAATTATGTTCAAGTTGAGTCACCAAATGTCATTTGCTCAGAGGTTAATCCCTAAACTGATAACATTTTAGGAAGT